>CM031236.1:8292920-8440433 GCA_018340775.1 Taxus wallichiana var. yunnanensis
AGAAAAGATAGATTTGGGAGAGATTTCATCGAGGAATTAATGGCAAAGTGGTTGAGCTTCAACCTACTTTTCCCGCTTCTCTCTCTCTTCTTCTTTCTGTCAGTTGAATCTATAAATATGGGGGCTCGATTCATTGTAAAGGGTTAGACATTCTTTTTGCAGGGCTCCTTCTCCTCTTAAGAAAGGGATTTGTGGGGTTTAGGCCTTCCATCAAGAATTACATTACGTTTTTTGCCTCTTGGTTACTTTATAATGGACTCAGTATCAATCTATAGAGCCATAAAACACGCCTATGATCAGATTTTAGATCATTTCTTGTATCTTTTGATTTCATCTGGTCTCCCATTATATATCTGGATATTTGTGCTTGTTTATTATATGCATTGTTTTGGTTTGTGTCTATTAGAAAAATAAGTTTTCATCATTCCATTGGTGTATACCTCGCACTTTAGCTTTGTTTTAATTTCGTATTCCTTCTATCCTGCCTCCTTGGTAAATTTTAGATTAGGATTAAGAATGCATCCTCTGCAAGTTTCTACATATGCACCTAAATAGAGGAATAAGGAACTAACCTTCAATATGGAGACCTTTCCCATTTGCAAGGTCCCACACCTTGGGAAAGTTCAATGTTATGCAATCACCCCAAATGAGTTTGCCTTAGAAAAGTAGATTTTTAGAGCTCATTTGGGGTGTCAGTGATTTCACACTACTTGTAAACCTCTCCCAAAAAGAGGAGGGACTATTATCCCCCGACTGTTGCTTATTTTCAAGATCAAATTTAACTACCAAATTTTTTTGGCGCTCACCAGTGCAACATGTTTTATGCATCACACCAAAACAACTTCAATCGACCGTAAACAACAACACATTAAGCGGATAGAAGATACACATGAGGTCGTGGAGTGTAAGGTGTCAATATCCATATTTTTAGTTACTGGAACAACAAGGCTTCGTTTTAACCCTAGAGAGGAGGAAAATATCCACAAGTACTCCTCCTGTCAGGGATAGAATTACATAAAATGTTGGTTCCCAAACACAATAAGTCCTAGCATCCATGCTTTAGTGTTTGCTAGACTCACAGGTCCCTCGTAGATGGTATTTCCCATAATGGCATCATCTTTTCCTTGGTGATAACGAGTTGGCCCTCTGGCTCTTCTTCAACCATTGCATGATCTTCCCAAGGGGAATAGGAAAAATTTCCCTAAATTTAGAGGTGATGGAAAAGTGCACCCAGATGAACATAGTGTTGCATTCATAGTGGCATGTTGAATACTTGGAGTGGAACATGAGGATGTTTCGCTGACTTTGTATGGAGACACTACCAGCACAATGTCGCTAATCGTTCTATCATCTCCTTCTGTGGCACTATTACCGATCGGACCACCATGAGAATTCATTTTGAAAATCAGTCCAAACCTTATGAAGACGTGCATGCTCTCCTCGCTCAAATTTCTCAAATAAATAAATAACCATATCGGACTCACGATAATTTTTGCCAAGTTTAACAAATTAATAAAAAATTCCAATGTACCTACCCGTCCCGTCGACCAAATTCGAAATGTTTCTTCCGAATGCTTAATTACCAAAGTAAGCTATACATTAAGAAGAACCAACCTTGCTAATTTATATGTTGATCAAAGCTTGGCCATAAGTGTTGAGGATGATTTAATAATGTCTGGAAATTGAAAAAAACCTCCTAGTGTAAAAACTGAAAATGATCTCATAGCTTATCGGCGAGGAAATTTGTCTCGGTCAAAAACCTTGTGGATTCCTTGCTAATGCTCCGGGAATCTAAGTCCTCTACTTAACCGGTACATTTGGCATGTATGCATGTGAGAAAGCATGGATTTATATGGTGGCATTTCTCGCCGGGGGGATCTAACAGGGCACTCCATTGACCTCGCGGTAAATGCTTGCAGCTATTTGAAAGGGGGGAATTTTCTATGAAGGTGGGAAAGGGGAGTGAGAAAAGAGGTAGGAGAAATAATGTTGTAGGTAGAAAATCATATTCCTACACACATTAGTTAGAAAATTTAACACATGCATTTATGAGAAGAGACACCCTTACGCAAACAAACAATATGAGATAAGATTGCGAACTCAAAGTTTCTAAAATCTCCTCATCAAAGAAAGCAAGAAACTCCTTCTTGTATTGATGCTTAAACAAAAATTGTACATAGTGGAGAAATGGAGGAAATTGAGAAGGGGGAATGGAAGAAAATGGCTATCTCCTTTGTTCTCTCAAAAGTATAATGCACTCTCCAGTTTACAAGATCAATCGCCAACCCTTTACAATGGCGTGAAGAAGCCATTAAATATCTTGCAAGAAATGGTTACAACTTCTTCTTTGTTAGCAAGAAATGGTTTACAATCTTTTCAATCATTCACATCCATTCAGATTCTTGATTCGTGAAGAAACGCCAATGGTGAGAAAAACCAGACTTTTCATAATGCAACTCGTTACACTCATTTTGTAACTTTGAATTTGAACCGTTCATCTTGCCTTTGAAACTTTAAACCAGATTTGTCCACGTGGGAGAAATTTACTGGAGTGAGCCAAGATGGAGGATGCCTTTTGCATTTTTTGACTTTATAGAGATTTGGAATTTTTTTACATTTTGGTCCGCTCACCCGCTTTTGATATGGTCTTGACACGTGGCCTTACTTCGATTGAGACAGAGTCGCGGGTCACTTTTATAATTTTACATTTTTTCAATGCGGGCTCAAAACACAAATTTCTCCGCTAGCCCACCTTCCTCGCTTTGACCTTCGATGTGGGCTTAATATTTGAATTTTTCCTTAGCATTGGTGGGGATGCGTGTTACTTTTTAACTTTAAGCCCTTTAATGAAAACAATGCTCAAATTCTCAAATCTCCCTACTAACCCGCTTCCCCACTTTGAATTTGAATGTGGGCTCAACATTTGACTTTTTCCTCATAGCATGATTGGGGTCATGGTCAATTTATGAATTTTAGCCCTTTACAAAAGGCTCAAAACCTCAAAGTTCTCGGCTAACTCACTTCCCGCTTTGACTTTCAATGCGGGCTCAACATTTAACTTGTTTCCTCATAGCATGATTGGGGTCGTGGGTCACTTGATGAATTTTAGCCCTTTTTACAAGAAGGCTCAAACCTCAAGTTCTATGCCACCCGCTTCCCCACTTTGAATTTTAATGCGGGCTCAACATTTGAATTTTTCCTCATAGCATGATCGGGCAGCGGGTCACTTTATGACTTTTAGCCCTTTTTACAACAATGCCTCAAAACGTAAAAAGGATCCACCTTTCCGCATCTAATTAGATATGTCCACGTACCCATGGATAATGGGGCCAAAATTTAATGGGGAAGAAAATGCCCGTCGTTCACGATTGTGGAAAAATGTAGAGAAGAAGAAAACTCCACCATTTCACTTAAAATTTTCAAATTTCTTTTGTGAACCAAGGAATTGAAAACAATACAAGGTTTGACGATCCATGGCCATAGAAAGATTGACAATTTCATTCAAATGAGGACAACAATAAAATTTTCATGCGTCTAGATAGGAAAACGGAAAATTTATCAAAATGTGTAGACTGGAGAGTTTAAACAACTTCAAAGCATGAATTTCTCTATCTTTTCGGACTTCCAACTTTACTTGAACACTTCTGGAGGGTGTGAGCTCAAAATTTTCAAATTTGACTTTGAAATGAGGGGGATTTTGAGGGTGAAAAGATAGCTATAAAATTAATTAGCCCAAAATACTCACAAAGATATTTTGAGGAATAATTTTCAACCCCGAAGTCTTCTACCTCCGTACAACCAAAATTTGTAATTAAAGGGCCACTCTCTTAAGGTCCCAATGAAACATGTGAAGTTTAGGAACTGGAAGATGAAGTCAAAGCCAAAGAGTATGAGGAGCCTTACGATGAAACATATGAAGTACAAGAAGAAGCAAGTGATTCTTAGGTTAACTTCCTCACCACTGAAGGAGTCGATGATGAAGAGGAAAATTATGATGAGGTAGTGGCGGATATGAACAGTGAATCGTATGATTTCATGATGAGAGAATAGATGAACAAGAGAAAATAAGTGGTCCAACCTATAAAAATATCCAAGGAAGTTCTGTTACTATTCCAATTGTTGCAAAAAGAGGAGCCCCTATTCCTACCACTTCCACCCAAAAGGTAATCAGTGTTAATACCCCCTCTACTTCCTTGTCTACACATAAGACCAATGTAGCTTCAACTCATGTAACCAAGGCAGCCCCAAATGCTAAGATAGATAGGGCTAAGTGTTCTACCCCCTCTGCAGATGACATCCCATCCACCTTGGGATCCTTTGACATAATTGACCACATCAAGAAAACCAAGATCCAAATTTCTAAGGCTGAATTCTATCAGATGCATCCTGATGCTTTTTTCCAAGTTTTCAAAATTTTCAATTCCAAACCCAATTCTTCACCCACCATTTCTAAATGCATATTACCTACGCCTTGCCACTTCACCTCAGCAGAATCTAATGGCCATGACACCTTTTGTAACTGAAAATATTGAACCTTTCTATATCACGTTCCTTATAGCTAGCCATAAGTTCAGTAATTGTGTTATTGATTTAGGAGCATCAGAAAATGTGATGCCTCGCTAAGGTTGTTCATGATCTCGGGCCTGAATTTAACAAATACATTGAGTTAATGTTATTCCATGGAAATTAAAGAGGTGCCATTAGTAGGAAGGATTAAGGATGCACAAGTAGCCTTTACTGCTTTTCCAGAGAAAAGAGTCAAAGCTACTATTTTAGTAGCAAATATTCCCCCATCCTATGGTATGTTGCTAAGTAGAAACTTCTGTAAAGAAGTGGGAGGAGAAATTCATATGGATTGGTCACACACTCTCATCCTAGTCAATGGGAAAATGAAGAAGTTGTTACCTGAAAGACAAACCGAGTATATTGTGCAAAAAACTGATGATCCTAAGGCACAAATTCTCTATGAAGACATCGGTCATGGTAACTACATGATCATGTCAGAAGAGGAAATGAAGGCTCCCAAAGGTGTGATGAATGAACCTAACGGTGTATGTATGGAACCTATTTTCCACGCCATACAAAGGTGGGCAATATCTAAAGTTGTTTCAGTCCTAAGTGACTAGGCGAAATCCTTTGTACGGTTTGTATAGTTCTTATTTTTGTTTTTTTGTGTTTCTTTGTTGTGTGTGTGTGTCTTCTGTATTGTTTCATCCTTGAATCTATTTTCCCAATGGTTTTGTCCTAGTCTTTTCCCATAGATTCTAGAGTTCTTGGTCCTACCTTGTTCTCTTTTGTTCAAGTCAGTTCATCCCCAAAAATATCTAGTTGTTGTCACCTTCCTAGAGATTTTGTATTTCTCGCTTGTAGTTTCCAAAAAAATTTGGTAAGATGTCTATCAGAATGTCCTTGTAAGGGTCCCTTAAGGAAGATTCATTTTCAAATAGTTAGTCATTTTTCTAAATTTTGATTTTTAAAGAATTTTTATTTGTTGTGTGGATATTGTTGGGTTTTAATGTCCTCGTGTCCCATGTTCCATCGGATCCCGGTTCCCTAATTCCACGCTATCTTCACATTTTATTACTTTACCTTTATTGGCGTACTTTGGATTTTGGGGAAATCCATCCTAATGTCCCAAGGATCGTCTGTGCAAGTTTCTTCCAATTTTCCTGATTCTAGTGTATTGCGGACATTTTGGCCCATCGTGTCCTGCATGCCCCGTGCTCCCCAACCTCCATTTCCCCACAAGTCTATTTTTTCCACTTTCCATTCACTGTGGTGGGTTTTTGAATCATCACGTCCCAGGTGTCCAATTGTCCCTTGGGCCAATTGTGTGCATTTTCTCTGCCTTATCCACTTATCACTTTTGTCTTAGGTTGGCATAAAGCATTAATTGTCATATTAATTCCCCCACTCGACCTACTCAAATGGAATTTGTATAAATAGCCAAGGTAATCAATCATTTTTACCACACCCTTTGCATTTGTTGTTGTTTTCATTCTGTTCTCTCACTCTCCACTATTTGTAGCCATAGCCAAGTCCATGTTCCATTCTTTTTCAAATTTGCAGGTGCAATAGAAGTTGTGAATTGTCGAAAGAAAAATTTAGAGAAATAAATAAGTTCATTACTCTTGCCATATAATGAAGATCAACTACAAAGGGCATGAGCATCTATCTTCCTTGGACAACCATACTAAACATAGGAGATAGTGAAGCTCAACACCTCGACTTGGATGATTTCTAGGCATGAATTGACTACCAAAACCCTACTCCCATTGCTCAACTAATTAAGGAGAGTGGAATTGCTCATGCAGGGGGTTTTCCAATTTTGGTTCAATGTGTTAATATTGTGCTAGCATGTGGTTCTTGCTTCAACCCGAGACAAAGGAGACCATTAATCACCACAGACAAGTACTAGCTCGATTAGATGCTAATTGTATTAAATTTATCGCCTCAAGATTCCTTCACTTAAAATGCAAACACCCTCACCAAATATCAGGCTCAATTAATTTTTGATCATGACAGGTGAATAATATAAGAGTAGAGTGGCTAAGTCTTGGTTTAAGAATCCAAAGAAAGGAGCTTCAAGGCTACCAAAGACTATGTATAGGATTGATTTTAAGGAAGAACTATCAGATGTTATCACTCTCCTTGCCAGAATAATGGGGATGCCCTCTACCAATGAGTTTCATTATTGGATGTGCCCTTACATCAATATTATATGTGAAGGAAAACAAAGCTTGAATTGGGTAGAGATAATTTGTGATAGCCTCACTAAACAACTTGCAAATGTCCAAAGAACCAAGACTTTTCATATGACTTCTTACTTGATGTATTCTATTGTTGCATACAAAGAATGGTTGGGTTTCTCCCTGTTGAAGACAAGAAAGATGCTCCTATTTATGAGTATTGTCCATAATTAACTTTGAAGATCAGTAACCATCACTTCAAAAGGGTGAACGATGCATTCACCATGTATATTGTCATATTTCTAGAGGGTGACACCACTTGGAGATTCTCGAATGAAGAAAAACAATTGATTGATGTCTATGGTAGTTATTACACTCAATTCAAGAAATTCTCTTACATACGGTTGGCTAGATTTGAGGGAACACCTTTAAAACTCCCAATGTATTGTAGTGACAAGATGGCCTTGGTTGAAATCTACAAGTAGTTGGATAAGCTCCATAGAACTTGTAGGGAAAAAATATTACAAGCATCTAGTTCCCAATCACATTGGGTAACTACACTTGCAGGACTACTTTAGATGCCCAAAATATTGACAAGGACAATTGCTCCCCTCACTCTTCACTATTTCAAACCAAGGACTTGCTTTGATATCAAGGGATTTATTGCCACCAATTTTAGAATGGGATTCTATCATCTTGTTGATATTGAAGACTATTGGGCTGATTGTTCTGATGATTATGAATCCCGAAGAAGATACTATGGTAGATTGTCCCTGCAAAAATTAAATATTTTGATGTGTACAAGGTTCCTGAAGGACTTCAAGATGATGATGAAGAACTGTAATCCCTTGAATATGAAATATCCATTAGACACACTCCTATTGAAACCATTGATTGGTTTGTCAAAGAGAGAGATGATTTGAAGGAACTCATAAACCCTGTATTGGTAAGGACCGAATCTCATTTGACATGAAAATGATTTTTTTTTAGAGCAGAAGGTCTAGGTCTTCTTCTCAAGAAACCTCCACCCCTCAAAAATAAATGCCTATACTGACTCCTGAAGCACATGAAAATATGTTCCCTCTCCACCTGAACCTTCAACTCTAGTGTACATAAAGAAAGGAAAGGCCAAGAAGGATGAGAAGATGGAGGAATTCATTTAGAAGAGTGAGAAGCTATCTTCTCCAAAGCAATTGGAAACAATGCCTGATATTGAAATAGTTGTAGACCTATGTGATGATGACAGTGAAGAAAAAGAGAAAGAAAAACAAGAGAAAACAATCTTGAGGAAAGCAATGAAAAATAAGATCAATTAAAGAGCCAAGTCTCAGAATCATGAGTGTTTTAGAAACATCTGCTAAGGAATTCCATGTCAAGGAAGTGCCCACCACCCAAACTAAGACATTTGTGTTAGAAGTGGCTATTGTACAAAATTTGAGTGTAATGAGCACACCTGTACTTGGGCCCATTGTCCCCTCCACTTCTAGTTCTTATTTTCTTAGGTACAACCATTGTTGGAAAGCAAGAAAAGGAAAGCCACTTCTAATATTTTTCTCCTAAGTTTGATGTAGTGACAACTCTACTAGGTACTACTCCTCCCCCACCTGCAAAAAAGGCTAAGGTCACATCTAGATTAGTATTAAATTCTCAAGGCCAAAAATTCATGGAGATTGCTAAACCCAAGCTTGACAAGGATGAAAAGGACCTATTGATAAGTGATTTGGAACTAACAAGGATCCCCTTAGAGAATTAACACCTGAGAGTGAAGTACACAACCTGAAAGAAACAATGTCTAGAGTAATTGAAAGGGTTAAAAAAGGAAAGCAAACACAAGAGTAGTTGGAGGAGAAAAATAAAATTCTTTCAAATTTCATCAGATCCTTATTGGCAGAGGATAAGGTACTTGATCCAACTCCCTTAGCCTCAATTCCACCACCTGCCATTTTGTCTAATGATGAAGTTTAGGCTATTAAAGATATTCATAAGCATGCCACTTATGAGAAGGTAATGAAAGCCTTAGTTGATGAGATGATAATCACAGGTTTGAATTTCATTGAGGAGGCATATAAATCATATGAAAAAGTTACTAAAATACAACTAAAGTTTACCACCGCACTTGGTGGTCTCGGATAGAGAAATTAAATTGTGGGTTGAGCGTATCCAAGATCTTCGACTAATGAGTGATATAGAGGTACAAGTTCTTTTAGAAAATAAGGTATTTGATGATGCAAAGATGAATTTATCTAAGAAATGGGTTTTCAGCATTGAATGGAAGATAAAGGTTCTTGAAGAGGCCATTGGTGAACTTAGAAATATGTTGCAGAAAGGAGAAGCTTTTAAAGCTTGTGTCACATCTACTTTCCATGATATCCACTACCAAATCTTCAAAGAGAATTCAGAAGATAAATTCATAGTCAAGGAAATTAAGTCTCAGTTCAGAGATTTTGTCAAAGAATATTTGTTCAAGCAAGACACCATGTCCAAAGATAAGATGAGAGAAATTTGTTCACTTCAAGAGCTATCACGAAAGCCAATAAGGAGTTCTTGGAAAACATGGAATTTGGAAAAGAGATGGAGAAGTGTTTGGGTAGTTGGAATCATGCAGACTATGCGAATACAACGATTCCCAGCCGCATGGACATAGTAGAGGCATTTAAAATATTTAGAAACCAAGTGCTCAAAACAAAGGGTGCTACAAGCACTTCTTTGAACATCCCAGCTCCTAGTTCTTAGTTTCCTATTTTATTTAAAGTATCTAATTAAGGTGGCTATTTTCTCTCTAGCCATATGTTATGTAAGAAAAGGACAAATTGATGTTATAATACTTAATTAGATATTAATATTTGGATTAAAATAAGGGAAACTAAAAAGGATCTTTTGTAACCATTCCTAAGGCTATTTAAAGAGATTTTCTTGTCATTTGAAGGGATCGTATTTTGATGTCTTGGATGTAAAGAATACTAAATTACCAATCAATACGAGGAAGAATTTTTATCTTTCCTCACACTCTATCTCTTTCTTAGTCTAATTCTTGAGAAACTATGTATATCCGAACAAGAACCGTGTGTCTTTTTAGTTGATGTTGTGCTTAGAACTTTGTGTCTATTGCATGCATGTCTTGTGTTTATATATGCATAGTTTAAATCTTGTCACTTTACCAAGCATAAGTAAGATATCATTCTACAACTCTGTAATGCGAAAGTGCTCCTCTCTTCATTTTCTAAATACATATTATTTTTCTCCCCCTTCTTACGTATTGAGAATTTTATGAAATGAAGGAATTTAAAATATCAAAATATTCTAATGAGATATTAATAGTTTGTGTATATTGTAAATAAGTAGATTTGCTTGTTTCTTTTGTGTGTTTAATAAGGAACCTCTCCCACAAAGAGAAGGGACTGAAGTCCCTAATTTTTCTTGTTTTCAAGATAAAATATAAATACCAATAATTATCATGTGTGTGGAATCATTAGTTATGTCATGACATTGTAAAATTTGGGTCTTGCAAACACGGTGTTTGTTCATATGTGTCTGTGCATAGTCTTGTGGTTTGTAAGATCTTATAAGCTTCCATGATGAAGCTCCTCAAGCATGTAAAAAGGGTAAAATTCTCTCAAGGTGGTCATGAAGATGATCGAAACTTCAACCTGATCTATGACCATGAAATAAAGGTTCAATCTTACAGGACAAAAAGAACATAGTTCCAAGGTTCCTACAAGCTCGCAATTAGTGTCAAATACATTTTTCTCCAAGTCAATCAACAAGTTTGCATTGGAGTACTCAAAAAGGTCATCAAGTCATAATGAAGGTGCATGATTCAAGGGTGTATGAAGGTCACAATGAACTCTTGAGGTCTAATACAATGTTTCAAGTAAGAACACCAAGCTACAAGTGTATGAATAGTTTGTGTTTGAATGCCAAAATGAGTAAGGAGATATCTGAGTCCAAATGTATGGTAGGTTATATTTTCAAGTGGAAACATCAATTAAGTCTTTCAAAGAATTTTTTACATCAATCCGAAGGATTATTTTGAGCTAAATGTGGTATTTTGTTCTCTATTTTATGCCTTGTTAATGGATTCAATTTTCTGAGAGGTTAATTCAAACCTAAAGCTATTATTAAATGTGTGAAGAATGCTTAGAATTATGGACATGATCAAATAATAATGCTACATGCTTATATGTACAATCATATGATAAGGGTTTGATTAAGGAAACCCTAACTCTTCTCTCTAAGACATAAAATATTAACAGAGTTTACAAGTGTAAGGGTGTTCCATGAAGATTGATGGCACTATGCAAGCATATTAGGTGATTAAGTGTCAATAGAATGAGAATTCCTAAGGAAGGACATGTTGTTCATTGACGATATAGGTAGAGGCCAACTACAGGTGACCTAGGAAAGTATGAAGTTCCTCAATTGGACAAGAACCAAGAGTGTAAAGGATTTAAATGATATCGAGTAAGAAATTTCTTGTCCCCTAAGTGTTGTATGGAATTTTTTCGATTCTAATTTATGATCACTAAAGGTTAAATGACTCTTGTGTAGATGGCTATGACTTAGTTAAAATAGTATATATATGAGTTCTTGGAGCAAGAGAAGGTGTCATATAATTAATGGAGACTAAGTGATTAGTATGAAGACTATCATAAGCATATAAGAAGGTGAACTTGGTCCGAAAGTCTGCAGTAATAGTACTTTGTTGAAGGTAGTCCGAGTCATGTCCTGACAAGTGTTGGTAAATTACAGAGTGCGAGTTGGAATTTTATGAGGTATGAATGATTTTTTCCATCACTTTGTACACGTTTTATGTAGTATAAATACTTTTGAAAAACATTCAAGATGTTTGGAAAGATCCTTGGTTATTGATCTTAGTTGATAAGTTGCTAGATGTAAAATTCATGGCTCAGGTATGAAAACATAACCTACAATTATTCACAAATGATTATAATATTGTTTCCTATAGTGACTTGAAGGATTTCAAAAGGATATTAGTAAATTCTATCTTAAAATACTGAGTTTGAATTAGATGGTGACTATGAAAGGAAGTTTTAAGAATTATATGTATGTGATCAAATGGAGAATGAAAGCAATAATCCTGTGATGGTAGAAGAAGAAAGATCGAACCCCACTTTGCATACTCAGTTGGGATTACATGAGTTACAATATGAACAAGTGCTCCTACAAGGTCAAGGAAGTCATGTGAATAATCTTGAAATTGTTCAACAAGTTGAGGGGGAGGCTATATAGCTCAAGGAGTCTCTTTTTGAGTTCAAGAGAAAAAGTATGCAATATGTTTTAAAGTTTGAAAGCTACAATTATAGAGGGTATGTGTTATGAAAGTCACCTAATGAGGTATGTTCTTACACAAAGAAGAGTCATGTCAAAATTTTCTATGAACTAAGTCGGTGTAAAGAAGTCTGTGAATGCCCATACAATGCATAGTCCATATGGTTTCTCCTTGAAGATAGAAGTTGTACACATCAAGGGTTTGGGTATAGAAACCTAGTAGCTTTATGAGATACTACATGCATGAGGAGTACTACGTGTCATGAACCTAAGTCAAGTGTAAGTGATATCACAATAGGTATGCTTCAATGAATGGAATGAAAATATAAGAATGCTTCTAAGGATCGTGGTCGAGGCACCTAAGAAATGTGAAGAGCTCTTGAAGGCTTAAACATTGTAAAAATGTTGAAAAACAATTATCTACAACTATGTGAAGATATTCTATGGTATGCAGAGATTTATATAGAAGTTCTTAGTTTGTAAAAGTGCCAAATGTATTCATTGAATTATATGATATAGATATAGCACTTCATAAATATGTGCATAGTGTATTGATGCTCCCAGTGTATAAGACTTGAATAAGGTCTACAATTTGGTTCTTGCACTATCATAATGCTATGAGATTTTAGTATGCTTATAAAGTGAGTGTCGGGTGAACATGGTATCTTGCAAGGTCCTTTTGACCCAAGATTTGTCAAAGAATACTAAGAGCTTAGTTGGTTTTAGATAATACATAGTGTACACTGAAAGGTGTTGAGGAGACAATCGAGCAAGGGGGAGCTTGCATTACTCCTTGATCGAGGCAGAAAATGTAAAACTACAATGCTACAAACTTTGATAGAGAAATGGAGGTAAGTGAAAATGTCAAATATCAAGGCGAAACATATGAAAGGTGAGTATGATTATGTTGATAATGTAGTGCGGTTTGATCAAGTGAAATAGTGAATTTACTTATTTGCATAGGCCTTTAAGATAGGGGAGGCAATGGCTTATCTTCTTGATGGTGATATAAGTGTCCAAAATTCCTTAAAGGTATGTATTTGATGAATACATTGTGTGATATAAAAATTTAAATCTTGCTTGTATGGTTTTAGTAAAATGTGACTATTCTTGACCGAGAAAAATGTTTAGGACATGAAAAAAGTGTCTAAGGTGTTTTTCTAGCCATGAATCCAAGGTAAGGAGTTCATTTATGTACTTGGAGCAAACAATAGTGTTCTTAGGCCCGATGAGAGCCACAAGAGATAGTTGCAAAGATGAGAAGTATGAGATCCTACTGCATTCCAAATTTTGTCATTTTTTCTCTAAATATGTGATTTAGGCCTCATAAGCCCTAAATGCTATATTGTTTTTCTTGAAGGAAGAATGTGTGGTTTTTAGCATGAATCAAGCCTAGACAAGATGAAGTGTGCATGCCTAGAAGGTTGAAGATGTTGATTGCGCCCCTTGCAAGGTGAGAATTTTACTTTTTCATGTTGTACTAATGATGTTTAGTGGTTAGTGATGCCTTTCATAAAGGGAGCTTGGCATTGGTATGCCTAAAATGAAGGCCAAGAATCAAATGTTGGAGAAAATGAAGAAAAGTGAGTTTGTTTGAGACCTTTGGTTGATGTTTCTAACATGATTATGGAGGTATGATGTTGAAAAATCTAACTGAGGTGAGTAACATATTATCCTTTTTCATTAATGTAAAAAGGGGGAGAAGTTTAGGGTGTTTTCCATCAATGATAAAGGGGGAGATTGTTGGCATGTAGGCCTAAGTAGGCCTAATAGGTGTTTTCATTGATGTAAAACCACATTAATGACAAAGTGGATGTTGTAGGATGATGGTATGATGATGTATGCGGTGTTAACATGATTGGTTCATGTGTGGTTCAGTTGGTACAATGAAATTCAGTGGTGTAAGCTTGATCTGAAAGCCCACACATGTGCTTAGGGATGTTGCATGGAAAAATAAGCTTCTTGGAGGTTGGAGATGCATATTGACATGATGAATAAAATGTATTGAGGGTTTTTAAGCACTCACAACAGTGATATGGTATAGGTACATGTGGCTCACTTGTTCACATGTGTTCATTAGGAGCATGAATGCTAGCTAGGAGGTGTGATAGAGTGCGTTGAGGATAGATGAGATCATGGAAGAATATAATCAACTATATTATGGCATATTAGGTATTTTTGGGTCATTTCTAGAGATTCTATGTTTAATTATTACACTCTTCCAGGTTGGCTCTAGTTGATAAAGTGGATCACAAACATGTAAGCATAGGTAAGTCATTGTGAAAAGAGAGTTTGAAGCATACCCAAGCCATGAGATGATTATGGATATCTATTATAGTGTGTCATGATGCTTCAAAAAACTTTCAGGTGATTCTGAAAAGGAAATTTTGAGATATTCAAGTGTTGGTGAGACATGGTCAAATTTTAGTGCATCTCTAGCACGAAATGCAACTTTAGATGCTCCTTACAAATCATGTGATTTGCATGGGAAGTAGAGAATTTTCAGGGATTATTATAAGTTTAGTCTAGAATATTTTAGATTAAAAATGAGGTCATTTAATCGTCAGGTTTTATGAACAATCGTGAAGAAGGTAAGAAGGTCAAAAACCCTAGTTAAATCTTAGCTTTAGGACCAGTTTGTCAAGGATGAAGTATACCGACCCAATTTTGATTGAAATATAAAATGTGATGATTTTATGTTGAATTAGACTCGGAGAGATATTTCTATAAATGTAATTTTTAGGTCATGACCATATGTGGGCCCCACCTAAAAATAATAGTTTGTGAAGAGTTTCAGTTTAGGACAAGTTGGTCCAAAGAAGTGATATTCCAAATTGATTTAGTATTATGAATGTGATTTAATCATGATTTCCACGAATTTTTCTAATCATTTATATGTATTTTCATGATATTTTGAGCTCCAAACAAGTTGATTGGTCAAAAGGTAGTTTTGGGATCTCAAAAAGTAGTCTGCAATGTTTTTGCTATATCTTGAGTTACATGATGATTCCTTAGATGATTCAAGATGTGGTTAAAAAATGATTCAGAGGGAGTTATAGTGGTACTTATTTTTCCTCATGATGAGGTCAAATGATAGGGTCTCTAGGGATTTCTTTCAGTAGGAACAATTTTGGTAATTCAGGAAAGGTTATGTAATTGTGAAAGTTTGATGCTTTGTGAGGCATGAGATGGAATTGATGATGCCTCTTATCAATTGGAACATTAATAGGAATGTAATTTTCATCAAACGATCCTATTTAAAAGTATTGATGATATGTATAAATGTTTTTATGAGCTAAACATTGAAAGTATTGTTTTTGGCAGGTTCTATTAGTAAAGGCAAGTCCTGTTGTGATTTGAAGAAGGTGTTTCAAGGCTTGAAACAATTTCATGTGTGATCTACATGTCCTTAAATTTCTTGTGAGTGGTTAAATGACACATTTGATGCGGTATAAGAAATTTGGTGGCATTATGAAGTTTCCATGGTGTTCAAGGGTGCGGAAACAAGCTGTTTTGAGAATTGCAAAGATTAATGGGCCCAGTAAATGAAATATTTTGATTGTTTGATTAAATGTGTGACCATGTATGAATTTTTAATGATTTTTTACTCATATGTAAAGGTTAATGGGTCATGAAAAAGTATGAGACTCATGTTAGGGCATTTTTAAGATTGTGCCCATGGGGTTTTGAGCCATTTTTGGCACATGAAATGATGTTTTTGGCTAGGCCGACCTATATGGGTCATATGGGGTTGTTGTAATTCAATTTTTTTAATTTTATAGAGATGTAGGGGTTGTATTTATCATGTATTACCGACCTTTTTTTGGTTTGGAAGAAAGAAAAGTATATTTAAGTACTTGTTTAGTTCATTATTGAACTAATACTTAAGGAGGGAAGGTGTGCGACCTAGAAAAGAGTTTATTGCAAGTATGAGGGGATAGTTTGAGAGATGATTTTATGCATGACAAGTTGATGAAGACATGGTAGCATGAGAGAAATAAGATAGAGGAAAGAAAAGTGAAGAAAGAGCAAGTTTGATGCCCCCAGTATGAGCTAGGGTTTGTTAGCTGAAATTATGATCTCCATCAGATGTGGAAGCAAAATTTATAGAGATAAAACATCTTCAAGTGTCTCGAGTTGGTGATTTTTCATATTTATGGGGTTTTAGTCTCCTTATGGAGTGGTTTCTTCACTAAAGTATGGGTTGGTGCTCCTTGTAGGGTTGGTTCTCTACTAAACTAGGGGTTGGTGCTCCTTGTTGGGTTGGTGCCTCACTAAATCAAGGTTGGTGTTCCTTTTGTAGTTTGTGATACACTAAATTAATTTACTTTGTGTAATATATGAAGAGTTTCAATGGGTTTTCTTCCCCATGAGGATTTCCCACTTACATATGGTGTTCTTGTATTGAGTACTTTACTTTCTTGCTCTTGTGGATTAATTTTACATATGTTATTAAGCACACACATGATCATGGATGTTGCATATACTATCTAAAGGATGAATGAATGGTTTGTTAAATTGAAATAAAAGTTTGTAAAGGAATAATTCACCCCCCTCTTAGTCCCTTGTTCTTCTAACAATGTGCCCGAACAATTAAACATTTCTATCTAATCCCAACCATTCTATCATGTCCAACAACACACAATACCCTAATCAACTAAGTCTCCACGCCTTGATTATATCCCATTTTATCAAACATCCCCTTCAACTCCAACATACCCCAAGCTTCTTAACATCCTTAACCATGAAATCCTCATGTTGTGTAGCCACAACCATCTAATGCTTACGGGATACTTTCACACGAAGCTTTTAGACCATCTTCTAATTATACCCCCTTGGAGGAATCTTACAGTTCAATCTTTGACAAGTTGATGACAAATAACCTCATCCAATTTCCTCCTATCTGATGTATTGATGACTCACACCCCAAAACCGCTTGTATCACAAGGGCCTATTGTAAATATCATCGATTCATAAGTCACGACATCGAAAAGTGTCATTATTTTAAAGATCATGTTCAAAAACTTATAAATTAGGGGATCTTTAAATACACAATCCTACCTATTCTATTATCCAACCCTTGACATCTTCAAACAACCCTTTCTTAATCCACCACCAAAAAAATCAATTTCTACCTTCTACACCTTACAAATTTGATCCTTATGTAGTAAATACTATACATCAAACATCTCCATCCTTACCTATCTCATCTACCTCATCATCTACTCCTACCTTAGACATTGTTCCTATGAATTCTTTAATATATACCCCCGCATCTACATCAACCATATCCATGACTATCACACCTATCACATCAACTTCTACCACTTGTTCTACATCTACATCTATTCCTACCTTTACCACATCCACATCGAATTTGACTATACCTACCACTTCATCCACATCTATCATGCCCCAACTTATCATATCTAACCCATCATCCACATCTACATCAAACACACCTATCACTACATCTACATCACTTATATCCCTAAACATCCCAATTATACCCACCTCCCTATCAATCCCAACTACCCCTATATCTACCACATCAACAAATTCACTTACATCTACCTTGACATCTTCATCACATATACCTACATTATCTATTTTATCCCAATATTCTACACTTAATCCTCCAACATCTACCATTTCCACATCTATACCCACTACCACACCAATCACATCTTCTCGATTTGAAAACATATCAATGATACCCCTTGAAACATTTATGAAACAAACACCCCCACCTAAGACAAACACAAAGGGTATTTGTGCCTCCTCTACAAAACCAATTGTTTATACATTAACCAATCCAAAACAACCCACATCTCACATAGACCTCATCAATCGCATCATATAAACACCTCTTTCAATATCCACCCCTACACCACAATATTCATATCCTCCGGTCTATATTATTATCATCCCCGCCAAGTGTAAACCTTTTTGATAAAAATATAAGACTCTTGCTATAAGAGATCCCAAAGGTCCCTCATGTATCCTCATAAAAATTAGATATTACCTCTCTCCTAAGAAATCCAAAGTCACAAAATTTATCCTCATATCACCCCATCTATTTTAGGTTTGGTCCCTTCATCTAAGACATATCCCAATAATCAATCTAAATCCAAACAATCTAACCCTCCTCTCAAATTTGATTCATATTTTAAGACATCTAACTTACCCATCCAATATACATCCACCTATTCCCTAAATCAAGGTCAAAATATCCTATCAAATCCCACGAGGGCTACCTTCTTCACCACACTTCAATCTGATCCTATGCAGATAACCTTCAACATTTAATTCAAATATCTACCATCACGCTTCCTCCTATTAAATATTTTTATCCTCATAACAAGAAACCATCATGGTTTGACCTCAGCTCATTTTTCCTATCATTGCACCCCGAGTCATGACACTAAGCATTGTAAGGCCCTCTAAACCATCATTTGTGATCTTATTGAGGATGATGAATCTCTCATCCAAGGGGATCTTCCTTATCCATCCACCAAAACCAATCTAATTTCTATCTCTACATATCCATGCATTGAATTTTCTAAGTCTCCTCCTTTATCCACATCATCCATTATCATCTCTCCTCACATATCACTCCTCCTAAATAAGGTCCTCCCTTGTTCATTGATATTTTTTGTCTTTCCAATCACCCCTATGATCCCTAATCATCTATCCAATAAAAATCCAAAGTTATCATCGATATTCCTTCTAAAGATCCCATCCAATCCCCTTCGACATCCACTAGCCCATCTATATATAAGTTTCCTAAGGTAGTATAGTCTCTCTCACTAGGGGAGAATCTTCCCTTCGTTATTGATCCTATCACATCTTTTTCCTCATCCATGCATCATATCTACATCAATTCATCTCTGCCCATCCATATAATAACTTCCTTAACCTTGGGGGAATTCACCTTAGGATATGTGTATCATCGATTGATTCCTTTCCTCTTCATCCTTAGCATTGTCCTATTTAGCCCATCGCGTCGACCTTATCCTATTTATTTTATCATCTTAGCCAACCAATATATCATTTCATCTTGTACTAATTCCACATTCATGGCCATATTTTTATCTCCTTGGGGCACCATACCCTCATGCTAAGCCCACTTTTGTGGTCATTTTGTTCATCTCCTAATACACATAATTCTCTCTTCCTCATTTTCGAGGTGTTGCACATATTTTATGTCATTTATCATATCCATCTCATCTAATCTATCTTATCCAAATATTTTTATCTATCCCCTCATCCAAATTCCACCTTTGTGGCCATATTTGTGCCTCTCTTGGGGCACCATATTTTCATCCTAAGTCCACCCCTTTGGGCCATTTTTGTGCCCTCTAAGGGCACTTTCGTCATCACCAATCGGCACTATGATAATTCTTCACCGGAACTCCTCGTGCTATGATTATTTACTAATGCACAAAAATAGCCTTTTTAGTTTGGTGGATGTAATCTGAAACACAAAAATAAACATAACACAAGAATACCATCACTATGATAAGACGGAATGATGACAAATCTGAAATATCAAAGTAAATTATAATATTAACATGAAATTGTTACAATCTCACCCATGAGGTACTTCAAGTGTTATTGACTTCACTTGCCTTTCACCAAGACTATGGGAGAAACTTTACAATTACACCTCTTAAGGACTTCTTCAACACACCTTTAAACTGATGGCTTCCTTTACACACTTCATACAATATTTCTCACTACTTCTTTCTATGCTAAATGAGGGGGTGGCCTCTCTATTTATAGAACTTCCAGGCTTATCCATCTTATCTCTAAGATAGGATAAGAAATCCACTCTGACGAATCATATTCCATACCTTAACTCTTATCTGTACATGTAAGCTTATCTTTTAAGATAAGATAAACCTTATCATTTTACATGGGTTCCACATTTTTAGACTTTTTACAAATAAAATATACAAAATATTTATGACCTCACTCCTTGTCCTTATTACCAATATAATATTTCTAATTCCTAATCATGTAGACCCTACTTCTCTTCTTACCCCAACTTTGACATTTTAACATTACTTTGACCACTTACGACAACTATTTACTTTTTACAACATTCCTATTGTACTTTGACTATTACCGTACTCCACATTATCATGGCACCGTGCATCGACGGCACCGTTATCTTCTATCGACGCTACTACTAATTATACTTAACAACATCCTATTCCTAATACATACATTAATGAAATAGAAATTACGGAGGAAAATTTTAGTGTCGACATCTTCCCCTTCCTAGCTTCTACTCCGTCCCTGAGTAGACTATTCTCGTGCTTAGAAAATCTTCAACTTGTCATGGTTGACCCATTTCGTAATGGGAGTGCCATCCAATTCCTCCAAATTGAGTATTACCATTTTCATGCACAATCTGCTATTTTGTAGGGCCCCATCCATTTTAGAAGAAATTTTCTCTGTCTTCTTTTTTGTATCTGAATCATATACTAGAACCAAGTCATTCACATGAAATGGAGACCACTGGATCTTTTGATCAAAGTATTCCTTCTGCTTCATTTTCTTCTTATAGCTTGTATCCTTAGCTATTTCCCTCATTTCCTCTAGCAAATGAAGATGTACCAACCTTTCTTTTACTGAATCACTTTCATCCATTCTTTCATTTTCCATTACTCGACTGGGAATATCAAACTCAATAGAAGAATCGGATCAATGCCATAAGCCAACTGAAATGGGGAGTATCCTGTTGCTTGACTTTGATGTTGCCCTATATGCCCACAATGCTGCATGAATCCTTTTATCCCATTTATGTACCTACAAGGCTGCATCTTTTACTAGAATTTGACACAACACAAAATTTGTTCATTCCACATGTCCATTTGTACTTGGCTTGTATGTTGTTGCCTTCATGTGCTTAATAGAAAATTTATTGACTAGGGCTTCTACTACCTCATTAATGAAATGGCTTCCTTGATCTATTACAATTTCTAATGGACAACCAAATCTGGTGACAATGCGTTCATATATGAACCTTGCCACCTCATCCATGGAAGTTGTTTTCAATGGCCTAGCTTCAACCCACTTGGTTAAATAATCATGGGCAACTACAATATACTTATTTTGGCATGAGGTAGTTGGAAGTGGACCTACAATGTCTATTCCCACTTTTCAAAGGGACCAAGTGGAAGAATAGGGCATAATGGAGCCGATGAAGTCTTACTGTTACCATGTGTTTGACAAATATCACATGTCTTACAATAATTATGACAATCTTTAAAAAGAGTGGGCCAGTGATAACTGCATCCAAGATCCTTCTTGCACGTAAGTTGTCCAGAGAAGTGCCCTCCACATGTACCATTATGGAATTCTTCTAGCAGTTCCTTCCCTTGATCACGTCCAACTGCCCTCTTATACTATCCATCAGGTCCTATTCAAAATAATACTCCATGCAGAATAGAATATGGACGACTGCTTGAGTAATCTTTCTCTTAGTCTTTGCATTGGCACCATCAGGAAACTTGAATTCATTCAGATAATTCCAAATATCTATGTATTCACTAGGGATTGTGTCAAGGGATAACAATGCTGCATCAGGGAAATCATCATCATCACAAGATGATCCTAAACCATCATAGGCTCGAGAGAGTGCATCTGTATTGACATGCTTCTTTCCTGGCCTATCTATAATATCAAATTCAAATTCTTGTAGAAAAATTATCCATCTTGCTATCCTCCCTGATGGGTTAGGCTTATTTACAATATATTTTAGAGCCTGATGATCTGTTACAACTAGAAATTTTTGCCCTAACAAGTAATTTCTAAACTTCTTTACAAAAAAAATGATAGCTAGAGCCTCTTTTTCAGTTACAGTATAATTTACCTCAGCACTGCTCATTTGTCTGCTCCCAAAGTAAATTGGATGTTCATTCCCATTTTCATCCTTTTGGCTCAAAGTACTTCCTAGTGCTGCATTTGAGGCATCAGTGTACACAATGAATGGCTTGCTCCAATCTGGATTCTTCAAAATAGGTGAAGACACCAGGGCTTCCTTCAGTTGTCCAAAAGCTTCATGTGCCTTATTTCCTGGTTCATAAGTAACATCCTTCTTCAAGAATCAAGTTAGTTAGTGGTCAGGCAATCTTTGAGAAATTCTTGATGAACCTTCTATAGTAACCCACATGGCCTAAAAATGATCTCAACTTACTTCTATTCATAGAAATGGTAAATCTTTGATTTTTGAAACTTTATCAGATCACATCTAATACCATCTCTCGGATACAACATGCCCTAACAAAACGCCTTTAGAACATCCAAAGACACACTTTGTAGGGTTTAGTGAGGCTTGTGCTTCATCTAACCTTTGAAATGCTTGTCTCCATTTGGTGCAGTGGTCCAACTTACTCCCATAGATGTAAAAATCATCCGTAAATACTCGATGAAGGTCCCAATGTAGGGTTCAACACCCTATTCATCAAACGCTGGAATGTTGCTGGAGCATTACACAACCCAAAAGGCATAACTCTATAAGCAAACATTCCCCAAGGAGTGGTGAACATGGTCTTCAGCTGATCTTTCTCTCGCTATACGAACTTGGTTGTAGCCGCTATATCCATCAAAGAAACTATAGCACTCTGGCCGCCTACTTCGCCCAAGATCTGATCTCGAAAATGGAAGAGGGTAATGATCCTTCTTTGTTGCCTTATTGAGCTTCCTGTAATCAACACAAATGCGTAGCTTCCCATTCTTTTTTATTGAGATCACAATGGGAGAAACCAATTCTGAATTCTCCACAAAGAAATATGAATTCCGCATCAAGCAACTTATATATTTCTTCTTTTACGCCTTGAAAAATTAGGATTCATTCTATATGGCATTTGCTTTATGGGCTTAGCACCATCTACCATCTCAATAGAATGTTCTACCCAACTTACTTGACGGAGTTCCTTGTAATCAAAAGTGAATATGTGTATGTACCTTCGAAAGAGATGGAGGTAGGATTCCTTCTCACTCTCCATCACAAAGATCACCAATCTTTATTTGTTGAGACGATCATCAACTTCTTCTTCAGATAATTTTATGGGGTCATGAGTTGGTGTGACTGGAAGGATATCCATGACTGAAACATCAACCTCACTTTCTTCATCTTCAGTGTCCACTTCACTGGTACTAGAGTAATCAGAGGATGTCCAATCATCAGTTTCATCACTTGAATCCATAGGTTCTGCCTTATGATGTCAAGGGATCACGTTTATCTTCACCCTCTCTCTACCACATCCAAGTGTCATGAAACCTTCATTCCAGTAGTTTCTTGCATGAACTCTCCTTAGCCATGGTCTTCCCAACAACATTGGGTATGCAACAATACATTTTTCATCACCTGAAAGTCTACCACACATACAACACCCATAACAGATATTGCCACATTTGAAACTACACCTTCTAGTTTAGTTTTTCCTTTATTTAATGACCTTAACATAAGTGTTGAAGGGCGATCAATTTTTAAACCCAACATATTCATTACAGACTCGGTCATTACATTAACTCGCAACACTCCATCAACTAAGACATCATGAATTGAAATACCATTACATAATACCTCAGCCTGTGGAGCATAGGAATCCACCTCTCGCCTCCAAAACAAGGACCTCAACCTTCTTTCTTCGTCGAGCATTGAGTCCACTTCGCAGCTCCCGCCTCTTCTCAGAAGACATAGCCAAGAGTTGACCATATGTAATATTTGCAGGCCTTTTGGATGGATCTTCCAAGATGGAGTATGGTCCTTCCCCTATGAAATCGTAAAATCTTGCACACCCAACTTTCTTCTCCTATGTTTCTTACTAGTTTCTCCTTTCATCTTCTTAGATCATTTCCATCTTGATTATCTTTTTCTTTCTTTCTTTTTGTTACAAACACATCTACTTCATTATTTCTGCTCTTATCTACTACATCAAAAGAATTCACAGTGCTTTTCCTTTATCATTATCTCCTTTACCAGATGTAGAAGCTCTATCTGACAATTATACTTATAATGACCCTTTTATAACAACCATAACATACAACTTCAGAAATATTTCTTTTGGACCTCTATCTCCTCCCCGAGAACTAAATTCTTTTCCTCAAGAAGATTAATAGTTAACTAACCCATCTTTTTGAGCAGATCTTCATACTCGTGATGTACTAGGAGAAATATTTGTGCTCACCGGAAGTGGTTGTGGATTCTGACCAAAGGTGCTGGTGTAGGCTCTACTTTAACAACAATTTCTTTGGGCTCCTCTTCCATGCTTTCTTCTTGCCTTCTTGCAATCTCATTTGCTTGTTCAATGGTAGCAAGCGGTCATACTTCACTCGTTGTTCTAATCTCCGGCTTCATCCCAAGAATGAAGTGCTTACATAGGAGATTATCCACGCCATTCATCAACCCATCCGCTAATCCTTCCTTCCATATCTGGGCATCGAGCTTCCTCCTTAGCTCTAGGACATGAGCATGATAATCCCTTATCTTATCCTTCTCTCCTTGGGATAGCTTTGTGATCTCGATCATGAGATCTCATATATTTCATTGTTCACCAAATTCTTCAAGAAAACTTTCGCTTAATAAATCCCATGAATTTTTCACATTATCACCTAGTGTTTCAAACCACCTAAGTGTCAACCATCCAAAAAGGTAGGAAAAATTCAGTCCATTGTTCCTTCTTATAAGGCCATTACAAATACAAGATCGTTTAAACTCTTGAATGAAAGAAGAAGCATCTTCATTAGATTGAGCTGAAAAAACAGGAATCTTTCCCATTTTCAAAAGTAACCACCGTGAAATACCAACCCACAAGTACAATCAACAAGACTTATGTGCACAAATAATTGGAATCACTATACTAGAAAGTGACTTTACACCTTTCTACAGTAAAATAGAAATGACCATGGTAAACTATGGTAAAACTTGACTTACTGTGGTAAAAACTGACTTTACTGTGGTAAACACTATTCACAATAAAAAGTGAAGTTACTGCAGTAAATACTATTCACGGTAAAAAGTGACTTTACTGTGATAAATACTATTCACAACAAAAATGACTTTATCATGGTAACTACTATTCATGGTAAAAATGACTTTACCATGGTAACTACTATGCATAGTAAAAATAAGGTTACCCTCCAATTGATTTTTGACTACGTGGGAATATCTCTCCAGAAAATCCACCAACGAGGAATGGTCCCGGCAACGGAACCAAAATGTCATCACCAATCCGGCACTATGATAATTCTTCACCGGGAACTCCTCGTGCTATGATTATTTACTAATGCACAACCTTTAGTTTGGTGGATGTAATCTGGAAACACAACAACAAACATAACACAAGAATACCATCGACTATGATAAGACGGAATGATGACAAATCTGAAATATCAAAGTAAATTATAATATTAACATGAAATTGTTACAATCTCACCCATGAGGTACTTCAAGTGTTATTGACTTCACTTGCCTTTCACCAAGACTATGGGAGAAACTTTACAATTACACCTCTTAAGGACTTCTTCAACACACCTTTAAACTGATGGCTTCCTTTACACACTTCATACAATATTTCTCACTACTTCTTTCTATGCTAAATGAGGGGGGTGGCCTCTCTATTTATAGAACTTCCGTGCTTATCCATCTTATCTCTAAGATAGGATAAGAAATCCACTCGACGAATCATATTCCATACCTTAACTCTTATCTCGTACATGTAAGCTTATCTTTTAAGATAAGATAAAATCATAAACCTTATCATTTTACATGGGTTCCACATTTTTAGACTTTTTACAAATAAAATATACAAAATATTTATGACCTCACTCCTTGTCCTTATTACCAATATAATATTTCTAATTCCTAATCATGTAGACCCTACTTCTCTTCTTACCCAACTTTGACATTTTAACATTACCGGACCACTTACGACAAATATTTACTTTTTACAACATTCCTATTGTACTTTGACTATTACCGTACTCCACATTATTGGCAGCACCGTACTGACGGCGCCATTATCTTCTATCAAACGCTACTACTAATTATACTTAACAACATCCTATTCCTAATACATACATTAATGAAATAGAAATTACGGAGGAAAATTTTAGTGTCGACAACACCATATTTTCATCTTAAGTCCACCTTTGTGGCTATATTTTTCCCTTCTCGACACCTTAATTTTATCCTAAGCCCACTTTTGTGGCCATATATTCATCTCCTTAGGGACACCTATTTTCTTTGTTTATTTAAGGATAAAGTATAGTTTTTATCTTTTCTCATATATCCCATCACGACTTTAATGTTGGTGACCTTGTCCTCAAAGAAAATTTGAACGTTACTACTCTAGAAAGGAGTCAACGTGGAAAATTTTCCCCAAATTGATTGGACCTTACATTATCACACATAAGCATGGGTTAGAAGCCTATCGTTTGGCCTCCTCGATGGTAAAACATGTATAGAACCACTTAACACATCGCACTTTCAACCATTCTATTATTAGCATACTTACCAGTGAGCACTTAGTTATATCCTTATATCATTCCTCCATCATTAGCCTCTTCTATCTATCATCGTAATGATATAGAATTATGTGGTCTACCATCACTTTCCTCGTTATGACCTTAAATTTGGGCACCACGGCTCTGCTCATAGCATTTTCCTTATGGATAGGTTCTCCTTTCTTTGTGAGAACTCTATGATCATTACATCCATCACCTTCTTATCTACTTATGGGAACCATGGTAAGGTTCTTGTTGTTGCAAATCAGCAAGCACCGGATGCAAATCAGGTTCCTAAGTTGATGTTTCGAGCATCCAATGTGATTGCACAACATTGAAACCTCTCTCCAAGTGTGGGACTTGTAAAATGAGAGAGGAATCTCTAGATTAGAGGCTGGTTCCTCAAACTCCTTTGATTAGATCTATTATTTTCACAATTGCAGAGGTTCAGATCCTAATTTTATCTTAATTTGCAAGGAGACAGGATAAGAAATGCAAAAATTAAAACTAAACTGATAAGGGTGATACACCAAAGGAGTGGTGAGCACTTCTTACTCATGCAAATTGACACAAATCAGAAATTACAACATAAAACATCATGCACAAAGTTGATAAGTGTAAACAAGGGTTTGAAATGAAGCAAACAACACATACAAAGGATCAAAGCATTCACAGAGCTGCATTGTGATTTTCAACATCAAAATCCTTGTATTCCAACACCAAAGAGGTAGAAAACCTGTTACAATCCCGGAAGGTTTGATACTTGCCAAAATCACTTGTTGAAAGTGAAAACAGAGTTCATTGTAAAAAAAGTGTTCCCCTTTTGAAAAATGAGCCAAATCCGGCTTTTATAGTGCATGGGTCGAGCCTTGGGGAGAGAGAAAACGTGAAAAACGTGGGAGCCATTCCCATTGACCAAAATGCATTAAAAACAGCATGGAGGTCCTTACAAACCCATGCCCTGACATTTTTGACCATGCTGGAGAAGAATGCGACCCATTTTGCATTAAAATTAGTTGTTGAAATGTCGGGCTTCAACCATACATGGGCGCGTGCGTATGCGTTTTTTGATTTTCTCCTCCAAATGAACCAAAATTCAAAATTGACCATGGAATCTTGTAAAGAATTTCACCATCTTTCCATTGATATAAAGAACGTGAAAGTCTGAGCTCTGATCGAAAGTTATAGCGATTTAAAGTTTTAGGGCAAAAATAGGCCAAAATCGGATCACTTTGATATTTTTGACTTGGACACGTGGCGTCAGTTCGATTGGTTACGGACCTTGCAAGGGAAAATTTCTCACAAAACTCCGCCTGAGCCATAACTTGAAAAATACGTGGAGTTAGGAGGAAATCTTTACCTTTCTAGAAAGCCGAGAAAGAGCTCTATCCAATGGTGTCATCTCCGAAGGTTTTGAGTGCCTAAAAGTAAAAATTATGACCGAGGCACAATAGAAGGAAAGAATGAAAGGGAGTTAGCCACAAAATGAGCAGGGGGCACATTTGGATAACAAAGCTTACAAGGGTATCACTTGTACATTCATGGTCCCATTCTAGGTGGTCTACCTAGCTATTCCCATCTCTTCCCCATGTAAAAGTAAAAATTCATGGATGCCCCTATCAAAAAGTCAAATTTATCAAAAATAGACTCGGTCCCTCGAAGGAAAACTGTTCATAAAAAAACAAAGAGAAATTAATCAAATAAATAGATCGATCCCTTTGAAGGATAACTATCATGTATATCAATTTTTCCATCTATGTATAAAGTAGACCATACCCTTGAAGGATGGATACTCTTTTATATCATGGCATCGAAGGCTTCCCGCATTGATCGACCTTCTATCTTATCAACATCCTAAGAAAGATTCCCAAATTGATCAATTTTCTCATAGCACACTTCCCACATTGATTAGTTTCATCCTTCCCCTACTCAGAATTGGGGCATAGAATTAGGAAAACCCACTTATGGATAACCCTCTTCCCACATACAAGTTACATCGAAAAATTCTTTTTCTTGTGGACATTAGGTTTATAAGTTCATTTCATCCATCTTCCTCTCATGATCTTTGGTATAACTAACTATCATTGGTTATATGTTAACACATGTGTTTAGTCGCATGTGTCCTGTGTTACTTAGATCCCCTTCTTGTTTACCTCTAATGTAGTTATAGGAATTGTGTCCTCCCACACTCTTGATATGACGTAATATTGTTTGTGCCTATAGGTTGCCTCATCAAATTGTATTCTATTCTAAGTTTTACACATCTATCCTTTATTTTCTTTATAATAAAATCTATTCTATCTAAATCATTTGTATGTTATCTATCAACAATTGCATATTCTTATCTATCATCATCCATATTCATTATTGATCACATGTATTTTTGAATAAATTTTTCTTCACATCACATATTATACATTAAAACCATGCATATATATTCACCATCATCATCAAATATAAAGTAAACATATAATCATCCGCACATATCCACATTCATACCAACATCCATATCAATCAAATAATCAACATCATATAATCACACATGCTAGAATACGATAAAATCAAAATTATCTATATATATATATCATATTATAATAAAGTGTCTCCATACATCATCATTGGTCTCTAAGACCCCTCTCTCAAAGCGGAAATATCATCGAAATCAAAGAAAGTTTACATCGAATAATCTTAGGCCCTCCCCTCCGGGAAAGCACTACATATGATACTAGTACATCATCACCACCCTTGTGGCCTCCCTTTGGTCCCAATATCTTAGTGTCCACTTACTTAATTATTGATCAAATTTTTCTCATAATACTTAGCCTCTCATTGGCTAAGGATTTTTATCAGTCCATGGATATCATGTCGAGGTTCCATCTCTCCTCCTCCCTATGATGCTTCTTGTACGCAACTTGTAGACTCTAAAGCTATAATCATCACAAGATCTCCAAATTGGGATCTATAGGCTTCTTCCTGGTACTAATCCTATCCTAGATGGCTATGTCCTCTCCCCGGGTCACTCAGTCCCTCTCTTGTTGTAGAGCCTAAGCCTTTTTCCAAGCTATATCTCACTCCCGCCGAGTGGTATCTCTCTTAGTACTCAAACGAGCTATCTCCACACGTAACTAATCCATCTCTACACTCTCTCCTCGATCGCCATCTCCATCTCTCGACAAAAAAATTAATCTCTCGCCTCAACCTTCATCTCCTCCTCCTCCCCCTCATCACCTCTCTCTCCAGCCTACCCTATCCACCCAAGTAGTCATCATCTAATAAAAACCTACTCCAACTCCCACATTGTTATCTTCATCCCATGGCATAGGTTCCTCCTCCAATGGGTTCGCCATGTCGAATTTAGAGCTCCTATCTATCTCCTAATGCTGATAGGAGATGGGCTATCTGGTACTGTCTGATGGATGACACCAAACTTGTCAAACCCTATCAAAATGAATAACCTCAATCATCTCTAGTCTGTGGCCCTATAGCCATCTCGGTCCTCTCGCATACTAATCAATTTTTCATCTGCTCTAGGCCATGTAGGGAAATATCTTTATGGTCACCATCTAACATGTTTTCCCTCGAGCTCTGTGAATATATCACTATACTAATCTACATCTCTAGTTCCTCTATATCCATGAGCCTCGATTGGTTCATCATCTTAAAAATCCAATAGTGAGCTCTACATGGTCCCTCGTGGACCCATGGTAGCCCTGATGGCCTCGATGAATGAATATGCTCATAATCCCAAAGCAAGGTAGGAGGAAGCATACATCCAAGCCTGACCTCCTCCCGAATTTGTACATAGCTAGCTCATGATAAACCTGTGTCAGCAGTTTTGTCCCAATTAAGAACACTCTTTTATGATCAAATATATCGGCTAAGACCTCTGCTAGTGTCTATGGGAATGTTGCTCCCCTAGAATTTGGTAGTGCATAGAGAGAAATCACCATCATCACCAGAAAATCAATCTACTCCGTGGTACCCCGTGCTCGCACTTCATCTCATAAGATAATGCACTGATGTGAAATTAATTTCATGTGTATTGGCTCCAAACAGCCATGTCAACACTTCCAATCTGCTATCAACGCTAATGGTAACTATCTCGCCCCATTTATCAATAGTTTAAAGATGCGATATACATCCTCTACGGTGATGGTTGTATGCATGTAGGCATAATAGGTGTTGTCATTGATGAAAAACAACATTAATGAAAAATTGAATGTTTTATGATGATGTCATGATGTTGTTTATGATTCTAACATGTTTATTTAGAGGGTTATCGATGCTATAGGGGATTCCATGACACACGCTTCCTTTAGAAGGCCCATATAGTTGCTTCAGGAGGTGTAGTTTGATAGTGTGAGATTATTGATGGCTCGAATCATGTTGACATGTTGGATAACATGATTTGAGGGTGCTTGAGCACTCACAGTAGTGGTAAAGTGCATGTATAGGTGATTCTCCATGTTACAAGTGCTCACTGGGAGAAGGTATGTTAGCTATGAAGTGTGACAAAGTGGATTGAGCCATTTGAGCTCATGGATGCATGAAATTAGGTTTTTCATGTCATATGAGGTATGTTTGGGCCATTTTTAGAGGTTTATTGTTCAGTTCTTGCATTATTTCAGTTGGCCCTAGTTGTTACTATGAGGATCTAACATGCATGCATAGGTAAGTCTTAATGACTAGAGAGATTGGATATGGCATTGATGTTATGATGATTGGATATGTTAGAGGGATGAGTCATAGTGCTCTTAGAAAAATTTCAAGTTCCCATGAGGTGTATTTTTCCAGATATGACAGTTTATGTGAGACAAAGTCTAAAACAAGGCAAAATCCAGCTCAAAGTGCAACTTCAAATGCTCATTGTGAATTATGTGCTTTGCATGGGACCTTGTGGATTTAAGTGATTTTACCATGGTGACCTAATATGTTTCAAAAATAATTAGGCCGCTTAATCATCACGCTTTTATGAACGATCGTTAAGAAGATAAGTTGGTCTAAAACCCTTACAAAACCCCAACTAGGAGAAGTTTGCAAAAATGTGAGTATACTGACCTCATTTGGATTTCAAGTGAAAATGTGATGATTGGATATTGTAGAGGAATCCTCGTGGATTTCTATAAACGTATGGTTGAGGTCATGGTCATATGTGGGCCCTAATTAAAAATAGTAGTTTCTAGAAAAGAAGGTTTTGGGATAAGAATGTCCAAAGGAGTAGCATGTCAAATTGATGGTGCATGATTAATTGGAGTTTTAATTTATTTCCATGGAGGTTTTAGTGAAATATCTTGTAGGTTTATGATTTTTGAGATCCAAATAGGTTGACTTGTCAAAGGGCAGTTTTGGGGTCTCAAATAGTAGAGTCTCACCGATTTGAGCATAACTTGAGCTATAGGTGGAATTTTGAGGTAATTAAATTTTTTTTTGGAAATTATATTTGGATAAATTTCCAATTATATATGGATTTACTTGTGATGAGGTCATTTGGAAAGGTTTTGGGAATTATTAGAGAAAGAAGGTTTTTTGGCGAGAGTTCATGACAACATCTTTTTTTGATGTGAGTTTGATGTTGTTTGAAGCTTGAGATGGATTGGGTGATGCTTCCTATCACCTGGAATGTGACTAAGGATGAATTATCCATCCAATTAATCCATTTTTATGTATCGAATGCATGTGTAAATTTTTTTATGAGCTAACCTTTGGAAACAACCTTTTTGGCAAGTTAATTTGGTGAAGGAAAATATTGTTGTGGTTTGAAGTAAAATTTGTTCCATAAATTATAACATGCTTAGAAGTGTTTTGAATTTTTGCCATTTATTTTGAGTTTTCACATGGCATGTTTTGGTTTAGTATAAGTAATTTGGTGGAATTATGAAGTTTCTAGGGTGTTGAAGGGTGTAGGAAATAATTGTTTTGAGAAATACAAAGAGCAATGGGCCCAGTAAATGAAATAATTTGATTCGATGAGATAAATTAAGACAATATATAATGTTTAAATTTTATTATAAAAATGTATGATATTTCAAGTTTCTAAGGTGTCTTTAGATCTGATATTGAGTTGTATTCACTTTTGGAAGAAGTATATCTTCTTGGATATTCATATGACTATATTGCTCATCTTGATACATCTTTAGTGCATCTTGTTGATCTTTGTTGAAGGCATTACTCTTGTGATCTGATATGAATATTTACATATGTGTGTGGATATTATTTTATCATCAATATAAGTGGATTTATATGTTTATCATTGTGGTTCTTGCATTGTGTATCTTTCATTGAGAAGACTATATGCTTTGATGAGATCTACTTGAGATTGTGTGGTTAGGGTTTGAAGCACAAGTGTGAAGTTTTTATTGGGGATCGATTCACTCTGTAGAAAAAATTTATGCACTTTAAACTTAATTTAACTTGGTCTTATACTATTATTTAGAAGGTTATTAAGTGGTTAAATTACTAATTAATCCCACCTTTTGGCCATCTTTATTTTATATTTTATTTCGTACTTCTCACATATTTATCAACACTTACCCACCCATTTCGCAACTTTCCCGAAATTCAAGCCCTATATTAGCATGCCCCAACCTATACTAGGGCACCCTAGGTCACCTCGGTCCCACTCTATTCTCCCCAATCTATGCAAATCCTCTTTCACTCCATTTTGGGTCACTTCTAGCCATTGGTCATGTTTATCATTTTCTCAGTCATCCTTGTCAGGGGATTATTTACGAAATTAGACTTGATAGCCATATAAATATAAAGCTTATAAGACCATAATGAGGGTCCTAGAATCACTACTATCTATCACTCCATTAGGGCTGCATCCATTGCATCTATTACATCCACATAACACCATACATCAAGGCTAGGAAGATTTGCATTACACACACTACATAGGGGGATTATATTCTATTCCATACACACATTCTATTTACATTTTCTATAACTATTATTGCTCACTACTTCACAAAGTGTGACTGACATGAGATCACCTAGGGCACAACATGCACACACACACTAGAACTACATTTGGGTCTAAAATATAATGTAGCGCTCAAGTGATAAGTCTATTGGTTTGGTGGTTGACATCACCCAACCCATTCATATGCATATTTTATTTTTCTAGGGTTTGGGTATTTCTCCTTACATTTTGGGTCATTCTATAACACATCCGATGGATCCAACATGGCAAACATGAAGCATTCAGAACTAACTTACAACCATACCAGTTACAAGTTTTGAGCATTTATAGTGTTTAGAGCACCTAGTTTATAGAACAGGGCACCCCGAGGCACCCCAAAGACATTCCTCAGTGCATGTGCATGTCAACTAGCCCATATCTACCCTTCGGGGGTCCCCGAGTGTTCACATGCACTTCTTGATTTATTTTTAGACCTGCACAAACTTGTGACATTCTTCTTCATTAAGCTAAGTCATTTCTTCCCTTTCTCTTGCACATTAGGGTTCTATTTCACTTAGAATAATTTATTTACATTTATTTCATGTTGTTTTTACTTATTTTACACTATTTTAGTCCTCCTAAGTTAGATTAACTAGAGTTGTTATTTCCCCACATATAGCCCTATTTTAGTTAATCATTTTGGTGAACCCGACATCTCCTTCTACCACCTTCTAGGGATCTTCATCCTACCCACATGGGTATTTCTGTTACCAACTTTCTACTTGCCCACCCCGATTTTCTTGACCGAGTTCAAAACCTCTTTACTACTACCAAATTTTTTGTTTACATGCATCCCGATTCCATGTATGACACATTTACCAAGGCCTTTTCACAACATATCACATTTTGGGCCCACCCTTCGGCTGAAATTATCCCCTTTGATAATGACCCACCACTTTATATTATGTCTCACATCAATAATGTTGTTGTCAAGTGTAGTTTATAGACACTGGATTTGAGCTCAATCTATGTTCCATGACCTTTCTCCAGGATTTAGGTTTGTCTTGCTCTGACATTATCCCTTCTTCCATTTCACTCGTGCTTATGATGATTTTTTTCATCCTTGTTTAGGCCACATTACCTTTTTTTCACAATTGAACCCAAGAATCTCCTTACCATCTTCTTTGTTATTGATTTTCCCTTGCCAGCATATAATTGTCTATTAGGTTAACTAAGGCTTTCATGTCATGCAAGCGGTAGCTTCCATTGTCCATAGTTGTGTCAAATTCTTGCATGATCGTATTGAATATACCATATTCCGTGATCATGATCCATTCTAGTATTATACCCATGATCCTAATACTAGTATCCATATGCCTCGCATTGATACTACCAATGAGCCACAACCTGTGGATGATCAACCTCACTTACCACCACTTGATGGTGATATCTATTATCTAGATGTTATCCTCTCCACACTATCTCATACTACTGCTATTATTCCACATCGACAAAGCATGTTCCACCTCCATACATGATATCCTTCCTTCTTCATTCTCATCATTACCTTCCACCCCATTTATATGTATGCTTTTCATTCATGACTCTTATTGGGAACATGTAGTTTTATCCCACATATGATGAAACCATCTATTCTCCTACTATTCTAGCTCACCTTGGCTTTACTTTTGAGGATCGTTAGCCTTCTACTCACACCTCCCATCTCTATTATAGTTTTTTCACCATCACTGCCACATATGGCTTGCATGTCTTTGATATTCTAGTATATCTACCATGTATCCCTTATTCTTACCCACTCATGTTAGGGAATTTTGGCTCACTTATATCGGTAGTATATTAGATCCCAGTCACACAGATATTTCCTTTCTCATGCCTTTTGGCCACATTTTCATTTGCAATAGTTCCTTTCTTGGCCATTCACCCAACCTCACTCGATGGTACACACACGATTTTCCACATCCTTCATTTACTTGAAGAGTATGCTATGGACATGTACCATCTATGTCTCTCATTGGTTCATTATGTGATCAACCTCATACTATAGCCTACCAAGTTACCACTTCCGACCCATTTGACTTTGATATAGAGGACGATGATCTCCTTGATGGATTCACCTAGTTAAATACACACTACCGATGGGGCATATCCTATCACATACTTACCTCCCTTCTCTATTCTAGCATACCAAGACATCTTCTAACATCCATTTTCAATTCTATCTCACACACGTTTGTACCCTCATTACCCGATGATGCACTCTTGTGCTTCGGTTCACACTAGATTATTGAGGGATTACCATTACACTGAACCCCACACACTACACATCCTACATCATCCTATACATACCTCATCTACTAGTCATTTCTACATCATCTATCTCATACACACTATACTAGTCATCATTATATATGAGTCTAGTTTTACATTACATCCACACATTCCATAGTTACGCTAGGTGACATTATACATGGGTCTAGATTTTTCCATCACCATTGCATATTATTACATTACATGGTCTTATCCATCATCTCGCATTCTATGCTACACTAGATTCTATTATATTCAGATCTAGTTTTATCATTATTGCATATTCCATTTTCATCTACATCACATATCCTATATACATTCTACATTCGACATATTACGTTAGGTTACCTCTATATATGGGCCTAGTTCTACATTTTATTCTTATTTAAAGCTACACATGTCATCACACTTTCATTCTTCTACCGTGTATCTACACATCCTATATTCACCATTTGGTCACCTACACTACATTTTTCTACGCGTTGCACTCACTACCTTATGACGCACTCTAGTTCCTCAGTCCATACTCGATTGTTGAGGGTTTACCAATCTAATGGACCTTATTATATGTGACATGTCATCATACCACATTCATTAGACTAGTGACCAATTCTCTAGGCTATATCATCACCCATACCCATCATCACGTAGTGGTATACACCATAGGTTAAATCACCACTCCTTTCATCACTTCTACATCATCCTATTACATGCTACCATCTTCTATTATATCCTTCTATTACATTTTCTCCATTCCAAATTATTACATTGCATTGTCATGCCTTCAATCATCACATAATGGTATACACCTTAGGTTAAATCACCATTCCATTCATCAAATTATCATTATCATATTACATCCTATCATCATGTATTATATTATCCTATTCTTCAACATTATATTACATCATCATCTATCCTACTCATCATTTAGTGGTATAAGATTTATGATAAATCACCACCTTACTCTCCCTCATCACTTAGTGCTATATGCTTTAGGATAAATCACCACCCTCGCCTTATTCATCATTTCATGGTATATGTTGTAGGTTAAATCACCACCTCATTCATCACGTAGTGGTATACACTTAGTGCTAAATCACCACCTTCCTCTATCCACCGCATACTCATATATCCTTCATGCATCCTCTCGTAGTGACATACGCTATAGGCTAGATCGTCACCTTCTCCTTTCATCAAGTAGTGATATACGCTTAGGGATAAATCATCACTCCTCCATTCATCACATCCCATATATATTCTATACAATCATCTACTTAATCACTTGCTACCATGCTTCCCATAGTGATATATGCTTAGGGCTAAATCATCACTCATCTATTCAACACGTCGTGGTATACACTTAGGCTATAGGGTTCATGCTTATCTTTCCTTAGGTCTATTCACCATGCACTTTTTCCATAGTGATATATGCTTAGGGATAAATCATCACTCATCTATTCAACAAAGTCGTGGTATACGCTTACGTCTATAGGGTCCACGCACATCATCTCCCCATGTCACATTTCATCACCATCACATACACACACTCATTGTAGTGCGCTAGACACAACCAACACTACTTGACCATTTCCCGATGATGCACTCTCATTTATGGTTTATTATTGACTGTTGAGGGGGTGAACAAAATGAACCTCACTACATACACTTCCATACACTTGGGGCACATTTCTCCTATCATTCCATTTTACATTCCATTCCATCCATCCACTGCATATTGCATTGTCTTGGGGGAATTTAATTTTGATTACTAGTGTTTTGCATGATCACTTTACTACATAGGTTATATTGCTTTCTTATATGTCATTATCATACACACATGCACGTTCACCTCTTTGTTTAGTGTGATCATAGATACAAGACATTTACACATGGCATGGATGCTCACCTTCTACCCTTCCTATACTAGTCACTGGGGGCATCCACATTCGACTCATACAGGTGTTATTGTTTCATTTTGTACTTAACATCTTATACTACTTGTTCATACACATTTTTACATATCGGTTATCACTCTAACATGCTAACGGTGTTCCATGTGCAACACTTGTTTTGTAGGATTACATGTTTCCATGACTACTTCTGTATTTCTAATTTTTGTCATCTACTTTATTTGCTATTATATGCAGGATTTTCCCTTTTCTTGTGTGCACACTGTATTTTTTTGTGACCATGATGACTTGAGTGTCTTGTGACATCATGAGTGATGTCCCTTATTTGTAACCCACTTTGTGCGGTCTTATGTCCATTTCTTATGTTTACACTACTGTGTTGGTAGTTTTTCTACATTGTTTACATTTTTACATTGATTACATGCATGTGCTTGTGGACTAACACTTGTTTTGGCTATCCATCCCATTTTATATGTGCCCTGGTATCTACGAAGCACTTTCCTTTCGCCTCGGGGGTTGATTTAGTTAATGCATCGTGTGTGGTTGGTCCTCTTTTGGGGCCGCATTCTCCTTCCAGGGTCGTCACATGCACCCACAAAGAGGGGGCCATCATTGTTGTTTTCTACTAACACAACTTATTTACACCAATTCGCACAATAACAAGTGAGTTCGAAAAGTCTACAAACTCCACACACAACGGCCATAACAGGACATGGTGTCCTTCGACAATTTTGTGGGAGTAGTTACAGTGTTCGGGGTTACAGTGGGTGCATCTCTACACTTCTCCATCCAGTGGCATCAGATCACCCAAAAACTATCACAATAAAAAGATCTCTTCAATTAATTTCAGAGAAGTGGTTAGAGTTGGAGGAAATAGAGCATTTCCTCCCTACACTTCTTCAAAAGGGTGATGGCGTGAGATTGCTTGAAAAACTCGCGATAGTATAAGATATCCTTCTACACCCTTTCTCGACATGGATTAGGTGCACATGTTCCATTTACACTTTTTCTAGCATATTTTACATTTACGTATTTTTACATCATCTTTTTTAACATTTTTTACATACATACATATTTGACTACTTGAGTGTTTTCTCCTTGTAGGTCCTCCGTATGAGAAATAAGCAGTCAAATTAGGGGAAACAAACAACAACAACAATGAAAATGACAACGAAAACACATTGTGGCATGTACTTTCCATACTAACCATGTAGGTACATTACACATAACAACTACACACGTGTTCTACCCTAGGTTCACTCTCATCACTTTTTCACATTTTTCATCTTTAGAATCCATGCTCCTCCATATTTTCTTTTTTGTCATTCCACACTTGAGTCTAGTCCATCGGCATGCTTTCTTCTACACTCTACATGGATATCAGGTATGCATCTCTATCTACTTTATGTTACCAAGCTTTCCACTCACCAACATAAAGTGGGGGAAAATGTAGACACAAAATTATGCACTTTACACATAATTTAACCCAGTCTTATACTACTATTTAGAAGGTTCTCAAGTGGTTAAAGTACTAATTAATCCCACCTTTTGGCCATCTTTCTTTTATATTTTATTTCATACTTCCCACATATTTTCCAACACTTATCCACCCATTTTGCAACTTCCCTGACATTCTATCCCTACATTAGGGCACCCTAGCTTGTGCTGGGGTGCCCTCGGTCCCACTCTGGGCACCCCGATCTATGAAAATCCCCTTTCACTCCTTTTTGGGTCACTTCTAGCCATTTGTCATGTTTATCTTTTTCTCAGTTAGCCTTGTTGGGATTAATTACGAAATTAGACTTGAGATCCCTATAAATATAAAGCTTATAAGACCATAATGAGGGTCCTAGTGTCACTACTATCTATCACTCCATTAGGGTTGCATCCATTGCATCTATTGCATCCACATAGAACTATACATCAAGGTTAGGAATATCTGCATCAAACACATTGCATAGGGAGAGGGGCTCTATTCTATTCCATGGAACCATTCTATTTACATTTGCTATAGCTATTATTTCTCACTACTTCACAAAGTATGACTGACACAAGATCACCTAGGGCACAACATGCACACACACACCAAAACTATATTCAAGTCTTAAATGTAGTGCTTCACTTAATGATAATTCCACCGCTTTGGCGGCTGAGGTCAGTCCGATCCATTCATATGTATCTTTTATTTTTCTAATGTTTGAATATTTCTACTTGTATTTTGGGTCATTCTATAACACATCCGATGATCTAGTGTGACAGCAAAAGCATTGATGTAACTTGAACTTTCATGTGATCATACTAGTTGTAGGTTTTGAGCATTTTGCACAAGTGTTCATATTGCCCATTGTAGAGACCGTGCACCCCGAGGTGCCCTAGTATAGTCCCAAGCACTGTGTCATCTCGGATAGCCCATATCTACCCTTCACAGTGGTCCCCGAGTGTTCGACTACACTTTCTCGATTTCCTATTCGGACATGAGACAAACTTGATAGCATTCTTAATCAACTAAGTCATTTCTTCCTTTCTCTTGTATATTAGGGTTCCATTTCACTAAGAATAATTTATTTACATTTATTTCATACTTTTAAAGCTTATTTCATAGCGTTTTAGTCCTCCTAAGCTAGATTAACTAGAGTTTCTATTTCCCATTTATAGCCCTATTTTAGTTAATCATTTTGGTAACCCAACATCTCCTTCTACCACCTTCTAGGGCTCTTCATCCTACCTACATGGATATTTCCGTTATTGAATTTATACTTACCCACCCCGATTTGCTTGATCGAGTTTAAAACCTCTTTGCTATTACCAAATTTTCTAATAATGTACATGCATCCGATTCCATGTATGACACATTTGATGAGGCCTTTTCACAACACATCACATTCCTCGGCCTACCCTCCTTACTTTGGCTGAAATTCTCTCCTTTGATAATGACCCACCACTTTATATTATGTCTCGCATCTATAATGTTGTTGACAAGCATTCTCTTATCGACAATGGATTTGATCTCAATCTATGTTCCATGACCTTTCTCTAGGATTTAGGTATGTCTGCTCATGACATTATCCCTTCTTCCATTTCATTTCATGCTTATGATGGTTTTTTTCATCCATGTTTGGGCCACACTACCTTTTCTTTCACAATTGGACCCAAGAATTTCCCTACCATCTTCTTTGTTATTGATTTTCCTGTTGCATATAATTGTCTATTAGGTTAACCATGGCTTCATGCCATGCAAGCAGTAGCTTCCACTTTGTCCATAGTTGTGTCAAATTCTTGCATGAGCGTATTGAATATACCATATTCCATGATTGAAATCCATTCTAGTATTTTACCTCCGATCCTAATACTAGAATCCATATGCCTTCATGCAGTGATACTACCGATGATCCATAACATGTGGATGATCAACCTCACTTACCACCACTTGATGGTGTTATCTATTTACTAGATGCTATCCCTCCCACACTATCTCCTACTACTGCTATTGTTCCACATCAACCACATGTTCCACCTCATACATGATATCCTTCCTTCTTCATCTTCGTCATTACCTCCCACCCCGTTTACATGTACGCTTTTCATTCATGAATCTTATTGGGAACATGTACCATTTGATCCTCGCATGCGATGAAACCATATGTTCTCCTACTGGTCTAGCTCACCTTGGCTTTAATTTTTATGACCTTTAACCTTCTACTCATACCTCTCATCTCTATTACAGCTTTTTTCAGGGCCACTTCCACATATGGCTTCATGTCTTCAATATTTTAGTATATCTACCACATATCCCTTATTTTTACCTACTCATGTTAGGGGATTTTTGGCTCACTTATATCTACAATACATTATATCCCAAATCAAACAGATATTTCCTTTCTCATGCCTTTTGGAAGAATTTTCATTTGCGATAGTTCCTTCTTGGCCATTGACTCAACCTCACTCGATGGTACACACATGGTTGTCCATATCCTTCATTTGTTGATGAAGAGTACACTATGGACATGTACCATCTATCTCTCACTTGGTTCATTACGTGATCAACCTCATACTATAGCCTACCATGTTTCCACTTCCAATCCATTTGACTTTGATCCAGAGGATGACGATCTCCTTGATGAGTTCACCTATTTAAATACACACTACCGCTGGGGGGCATATCCTATCACATACTTACCCCCTTCTCTATTCTCATATACCCGTACCTTCATACGTCCATTTTCACAAGATCTCACACACGTTCATACCCTTGTTACCCGATGACACACTCTTGTGCTTCAGTTCACATTGATAGTTGAGGGATTACCATTACACTGAACCCCACACACCACACATCCTACATCATCCTATACATACCTCATCTATTAGTTATTTCTACATCATCTATCTCATACACGCTACACTAGTCATCATTATATATGAGTCTAGTTTTACATTACGTCCACACATTCCATACTTACGCTAGGTGACATTATTCATGGGTCTAGATTTTTCTATCACCATTGCATATTCTTACATTACATGGTATTATCCATCATCTACATTCTACATGCTACACTAGATTCTATTATTCGAATATCTAGTTTTATCATTATTGCATATTCCATTTCCATCTACATCACATATCCTATATACATTCTACATTTGACATATTACGTTAGGGTTACCTCTCATATATGGGCTTAGTTCTACATTTCATTCTTATTTAAAGCTACACCTATCATCACACTTTCTACATTCTATCGTGTATCTACACATCCTATATTCACCATTTGGTCACCTACACTACATTTTTCTACATGTTTCCCTCACTACCTTATGACGCACTCTAGTTCCTCACCATACTCGATTTTCTATCGAGGGTTTACCAATCTAATGGACCTTACTATATGTTACATGTCATCATACCACATTCATCGACTAGTTACCAACACTCTAGGTTATATCTTCACCCACACCCATCATCACGTGGTGGTACTATTTGCATGTTAGAATGTGGTACACCTTCTATGTGTTACACTCGGTATTTTTACTTAGGCGGTCCCACTCGGCCAAAGGTGAGCAAGTTAGGTGGGTTCGGGGGTGAAGCCCTCAAGCAAATTTTCATGGGTGGTTTATTAACCCATGGGTAATGGGTAACCATTATGGGCTATTTTTGGGCCCATGGTTTTTTCGGTACCCATTGTTTTGTAAAACCGCCTCTTCGGCTACCCATAGGTTTATGGGATGGTTTTGTTTTTTGCCCATTGTTTGATACCCATGGTTTTGTAAAATTGCTTAAGCAATTGTCTATTTATATGGTCTTATGCATATGATAGATGACAAGAAAATGTATTACAGATGTGTTTTGAATTCAGGTGTGAATTCTGTAGAGTTTGTTGAGCATAGCTCCAAATGGATCTAGGTATTGTATTGAGAGAGTGGAGGCTTGTAATAAAATCTGAGCAAGTGATTCTTGGTGGACGTAGCCCAAATTGGGTGAACCACGTTAAATCTTGTCTCTCTGTGTTGTGTTATTTATTCTACACTTTTATTTGAGATCTGTAATATTTTCTGCATATTAGTTTCTACTGTTGCGATTCTATAAGGGATTATTCCGCATATTTTATCTCTTATTTCCTAACAATTGGTATCAGAGCCTGGTTTGGTTTGCTGAAGTGTTGAATCACAGGGAAAGTTTTTAGCTTGAGTGGGAGCTATGGCAGATGATGGAAGATCTAGGGTTGATAAATTCAACAGCAGAATTTCAGTCTTTGGAAGATGCAGATGGAAGATTACCTTTATCAAAAGGATCTTTATACTCCATTGTCTGAGAAGGTGAACAAACCCTCGAGTATGACAGATGTGGAATGGGATTTGTTGGATAGGAAGGCACTTGGGACAATTTGGCTGTGTCTTGCATCTTCGGTATTATTTAATGTTTCAAAGGAAAAGACTACAAAAGATCTAATGGATGCATTAGGAAGTTGTATGAAAACCCTCTCGCCTCTAACAAGATATTTTTAATGAAAAAGTTGTTTAATATGAAGATGTCTGAGAATAGTTCAGTAGCAGATCATTTAAATGATTTCAATACGGTTTGAATATGCTAGCTTTGGTTACAATAGAATTTGATGAAGAAGTTAGGGCTTTATTAATTCTCAGTGCTCTTTACCCGAGAGTTGAATAGCCTGTAATGGCGGTAAGTAACTCGGTTCCAGCTAACTCAAGTTGAAGTTTGAGGATGTCAGTAGGGGTGATTCTAAGCGAGAAATGCGAAGAAAAAGCTCTGGGGAATCTTCTACTTTAGGGAATGCTTGACAAAGGGAAACTAGAGGGAGATAGAAGAATAGAGGAAACCGTGGAAAATCAAAAGATCGGGCAAGGTCAAAATCCAAGAACAAGATTGTATGTTGGAATTGTGGAAAGCCTCCTGGCATGCAAAGAAGGACTTTTGGGAGCTTCTGGATAAGAAGAAACAACAGAAGAAAACAAGGAGGTAAATGTGGCATCGGTAATGTATGTCAGATGCTTTGATTCTTTCTTTGTATAATATTACCAATCTTGGGTTTTAGATTCAGGGGCTTCTTTTTCATGCTACTCCACATAGGCATTATTTTGTTGATTATGTTCAAGGGGATTTTGGGCATGTTTTTCTTGGTGATGATGAGCCTTACAAAGATAGTTGAAAAGGTTTTGTTCAGTTCAGTGTTAAGATGCGTAATGGGAATACATGGCTATTGAAGGATGTCGACATGTGCCTACATTAAGGAGAAATTTGATATCGGCAAGGGCAATTGGGAAGTGATGGTCAGACCGTGATATTTACAAATAACTCTTGAAGGTTACTAAGGGTGCTCTTGTGGTGGCAAGAGGTAAGAAGGTTGAACCTTGTATTTAACCACCGATAGTACTAATGATTGTAATCTTGTGGCTTCAGATGTAGATACAACATTATGGCACTATAGGCTCACCATATGAGCCATAAGGGCATGGAAATCATAAAGAAGAATTTTCCCAGATATACATAAATAAGTTTGGAGTTCTGTGAGAACTGCATATATGGGAAACAAAAGTGAGTAAGGTTTCTCAAGGTTGACCTACAAAGAAAGAGAGTAAGTTAGAGCTGGTGCATTCTGATGTGTGGGGCCACTGTATCATCTCTCGGGGTTCAAGTTATTATGTTACTTTTATTGATGATGCAACAAGGAAAGTTTGGGTTTATTGTATTAGAAACAAATCTGATGTATTTGACACTTTTGTTAAATGGAAAGCCTTGGTAGAGAATGAAACAGGTCTTAAGCTAAAATGTCTCAGTCGATAATGGAGGGGAGTATCAGAGCAATGAATTTAATGATTATTGTTCTAAGAATGGAATCCAGTAGCAAAAGATGGTTCCAGAACTCCGCAGAGAAATGGGGTATCGTAAAGGATGAACAGAACAATAATGGAACGTGCTAGAGCATGAGGTTACATGCAGACTCGCCTCTTTCTTTTTGGGCGGCGGTGAGCACAAACTGTGTACTTGATAAATAGAGGACCCTCAAGTGCCTTGATGGAGGCATACCTGAGGAGGCTTGGTATGGTAAGAAAGTTGATTATTCGTTTCTTAGAGTCTTTGGATGTGAGGTGTTTGTTCATATAGACAAGGATGATATGACCAAGCTAGAGGCTAAATCAGAAAAATGTACTTTCATCGGTTATGGTGGTGATGACTTTGGATATAAATGTTGGAGTATTAAGGACAAGAAAATCATTCGATCTAGGGATGTGGTCTTTAATGAGAAAGTCATGTATAAGCAACAGTTACAGGAAAATAGGGAAGAATCCAAGAAAGAATATGCAGTGGTAGAGGATCTTCCGGATGGGAAAGTGACACATGAATCAATTCAGAACCCTCAACAGGAACCCCAAACTCCTATATTGAGGAGGTCTTCTAGGGTAAGAAGAGAACCTGAACATTTTTCTCCTTCTCTTTATTATTTATTACTCACTGATAGTGGAGAGCCAGAGAGCTTTGATGAAGCAATGCAGTAGATGCCAAGAAGAAGTGGGAGCAAGCCATGGATGAGGAGCATCAGGCTCTCATGGAGAACCAGACATGGGATTTGGTGAAGCTACCCGAAGGCAAAAGAGCATTACAAAACAAGTGGGTGTTCAGAGTCAAAGACGAAGAAGGAGGAAAGAAAAGATATAAGGCCCGGTTGGTGGTCAAGGGGTTTGCACAGAAACAAGGTATAGATTTTGATGAGATTTTTTCTCTTGTAGTAAAAATGACTTCTATTAGAACTGTTCTAGGAATAGTTGCAATAGAAGACTTGCACTTAGAACAACTTGATGTAAAGACTGCATTTCTCCATGGTGATTTGGAGGAGGAACTATATATGCAAAGAACTGAGGGATATGAGGTCAAAGGTAAAGAGGAGATGGTGTGTAAACCAAGAAGAAGCTTGATGGCCCAAACAAGCTCCACGTCAATGGTATAAGAAGTTTGATAGCTTCATGATGGAGCAAGGTTATATCGATGTCATTCTCACCATCAGTGTGTATACAAAGAAATTTGAGGATGGAAGTTATATTATCCTATGTTTGTATGTTGATGACATGTTGGTTAGCAGTAAAACATGCAGAAATAAAAGTACTCAAGAAACAAATAAGTGAATCCTTTTGATATGAAGGATTTGGGGGCAAAATAAACAAATCCTTGGTATGAGGATATCTCGGATAGGAAGGAACGGAAGTTGACTTTATCTCAGAAGAGTACATTAAGAAGGTCTTGGAGAGGTTTAATATGCAGATGCTAAACCGGTCAGGACTCCTTTGTGCCATTTTAAGTTATCAAAGGAGCAATGTCCCAAGACAGAGCAGAAAAAAACCAGATGTCCAAGGTACCTTACTCATCAAAGCTGGCTGGTAGTTTGATGTATGCTATGGTGTGCACTAGGCCCGATATTGCCCATGCAAAGGGGGAGCCGTGAGTAGATTTATGAGTGATCCGTAAAGAGCATCGGCAAGCAGAAAGTGGATCCTTCGGTATTTGAGAGGGACCATGGGGACAGCTTTTGTGCTACAAAGGATCGTACACCACTTTACGTGGTTATGTAGATTCGTACATGGCTGGAGATGTAGATAGTAGAGGAGCACAACAAAGTTATATTTACACCGTAGGTGGGACAACAGTGAGTGAGTGGATTTCATGACTACGTGGCCGGGTGGCTTTGTCAACCACGGAGGCCGAGTATGTTGCTGCCACAGGCAAGCAAAGAGATGATTTGGCTACAACAATTGCTTGAGGAGTCAGGGCATAAGCATGAGGAATGTAAGCTATATAGTGATAGTCGAGTGCTATACACCTAGCTAAGAACTCGCTTTCCACTCTAAGACGAAGCATATACAGCTGAGATATCACTTCATCAGACAACTTTGGAGGAAGATAAGTTGAAGTTGAGAAGATTCATACCACTAATCCTCGCAGACATGATGACCAAGGTGGTCACAAGGGATAAACTAAAGCTATGTTCAGCTTTGGTTGGCCTTCGCAGATGACAAAGAAGGGTCGAGAAGCTTGCTCAAGGGAAATCACCTCCAAGTGGGAGATTGTTATGTTTGGAGCCTATTTGCATGTTAGAATGTGGTACACCTTCTATGTGTTACACTCGGTATTTTTACGGTGGTCTCACTCACCGGTGAGCGGGTCAGGGGGTTTGGGGGTGAAGCCCCAAGCAAATTTTCATGGGTGGTTTATTAACCCATGGGTAATGGGTAACCATTATGGGCTTTTGGGCCCATGGTTTTTCGGTACCCATTGTTTTGTAAAACCGCCTCTTCGGCTACCCATAGGTTTATGGGATGGTTTTGTTTTTTGCCCATTGTTTTGATACCCACGGTTTTGTAAAACTGCTTAAGCAATTGTCTATTTATATGGTCTTATGCATATGATAGATAGACAAGCAAATGTATTGCAGATGTGTTTTGAATTCGGGTGTGAATTCTATAGAGTTTGTTGAGCATAGCTCCAAATGGATCTGGGTATTGTATTGAGAGAGTGGAGGCTTGTAATAAAATATGAGCAAGTGATTCTTGGTGGACATAGCCCAAATTGGGTGAACCACATTAAATCTTGTCTCTCTATGTTGTGTTATTTATATTATGTGATATTCTATTACATCATCATCCATCCTACTCATCATTTAGTGGTATATAATTTAGGCTAAATCACCATACTACTCTCCCTCATCACTTAGTGGTATACGCTTTAGGATAAATAACCACCCTCACCTTATTCATCACATCGTGGTATATGTTGTAGGATAAATCACCACCTCATTCATCACATAGAGATCTACGCTTAGTACTAAATCACCACCGTCATCTATCCAATGCATACTCATATATGCTTCATACATCCATCGTAGTGACATACACTATAAGATAGATCATCACTTTCTCCTTTTCATCAAGTAGTGATATACGCTTAAGGCTAAATCATCACTCCTCCATTCATCACGTCCCCATACATTTTCTATACAATCATATACTTCATCACTTGCTACCACTCATCCCATAGTGATATACACTTAGGAAAAAATTATCACTCATCTATTCAACACGCCGTGGTATATGCTTAGGATATAAGGTCCACACTTATCTTTCCTTAGATCTCTTCACCATGCACTTCTTCCATAGTGATATACGCTAGAGATAAATCATCACTCATGTATTAAAATTTTTGTGGTATACGCTTACATTATAGGGTCCACGCACGTCATCTCCCCATGTTGGATTTCATCACCATCACATATACACACTCATCACAAACATACACACAAACCAACACTACTTGACCATTTCCGAATAATGCACTCTTGTTTACGGTTTATTCTTGACTGATGAGGGGGAAAACAAAATGAACCTCATTGGATACACTTCTATACACTTAGGGGCACATTGCTCCTATTATTCCATTTATCATTCCATTCCATCCATCCACTACACACTACATTTTCTTGGGGGCATTTAATTTTGATTACTAGTGTTTTGCATGCTCACTTTACTACATAGGTTATATTGCTTTCTTATATGTCATTATCATAGACACATGGGTGTTCACCTCTTTGTTTGCTGTGATCACGTATACAAGACCTTTACAAGTGGCACGGATTTTCACCTTCTACCCTTCTTATACTTGTCATCAGGGCATCCACATACGACTCGTACAAAGTGCTATTGTTATTTTATTAGGGGTAAATAGTTTTGAAGGGACTATACCCCGTTATAAATTTTTTTAGAGTAGCAAAAAAAAGTAGTCCATAGTTTTGAAGGGACTATACCCTATTACAAGAAGGATCAAAAGCCAGATAGTGTAGTAAAAGCATCAAAAAAGGATCAGAATCTAGGATATACATGAGGACCAACTATAGTTTAAACGAAAACTATAAAGAGGGAACCAAAAAGTGTCAAATCTGCAACAAAGCAACATGAAAACAACATCCTTTCAGCATCAAAATAGAAATATGGAAGTAGGAACAGTCCTCTTTAGTTGACTACTTTATCAATATTTGTCTTTATCTTCTACAGAGAGGTGAATAATGCCAGGTAGTGACATGGGAGGGATCCTTTTATTCAGTTGTGAGAGAACCAAGTCCCTTGTTGAATCCGACTCCCAGATGGTAGCAGAATGTCACTGAGTATACAAACACTTTTGACATGTTGCTCCATGAAGTTGTAAATTTCCTTGAGCACATAAATGGTATAATCATGCCTACCTTTTGCATTACCCAGTCTATTGTCCATAGAATTGAGCTTCTTGTAGATTTGTAAAGTCTGCTCATTGTCCTTGTCAGGGTCATTATGCATCTTCCTTTTGCCTTCTCTCTTACAAATTTTCTTGAGCTCTTCTTTCAGGTCTCCAACTTCCTTTTCCAACTTAACAATTCTATTAAGAAGTCCTTCCTCCCTTTCCTTAGCATAAGTATCCATAGGATTGCTAATATGTAGCATATTTTTTGCCGATTCAATTTATTTGCTGCTACGGAGTACCCTTTGGGAGGGGAAGGGTTGATTTATGGGGTAAAGTGGATTTTTAGTTCTAATTTTTCTACGCTCAGAAGTGGTGGTGGTGGAAATGGAGTCAGGGTAAGGGGGGTAGGGGCAGCTAGGATTGAGCGATGATGGGAAAGAAAATGTCGATGAAGCAACAAGATGAGACCTTGGTGAAGGGGGTGGCACAAGTGTGGTTTGAAACTCAAGAACAGAGTGTTCCAAGGAGTTTAAGAGATAATGTGGAAAGCTAACATGCAAATTCCTTCTAAAATGATTTAGGAAAACCAAATGTTTGAGAGGAACCATCACATATCTGCCTTCCAAAGTGACATACCTGACAATCATCCTTGCTATTTCATCGAAGGGCTCCGAATGGAGGTCACTTTTATACTTGCTGCGACAAACTCAATATTTTCACCATCTGTAAGGAATTTCTTGGCTTTAGTATTCTTGTTGACCCTTTTACTGAAGAATCTAGCCCCTTCTAAGCTCAGCCCTGTGACCTCAGCAATGAGTTCTTCAGTGATTTTAATGCATATCTCCCCATATTCAACCATCCTTTGTTTCCACCTAGCCGTGAATTGAATAAAAATGTCTTGATCATGACCTGTATTTTTCAATGAGGTTAGAGACCCCACCCATTTGCAAATAAGTCCATAAGATCACATCATCCTTCCAGGCCGGGTCGAAAATGGGTTCCATTTTAGCATGGAGGTCCACCCATTTTGCTACTATTATTTCTTTGGTTCCCAACTATAATGCTTCTTCCCCAAAACTACTTTTCAACAACACCTTTGCATACCCAAAAAGCGTGTGAAGTGTGAGTGATATTAATGACCCTATGTGCGAAGGAGATAATCACTCTCAAAGTGTCGAGGAATCCTTAATGATGATTTTGAATATCATATTTATCCTTGATGATGTCATTATGTACCTTGCTAGGGAGAATGTCATCACTAAACCAATTTTGCATATTATTACTAACACCATAGTTAGCAAGACTATCCGCCACTTTGTTGCCTTCACGATAGGAATGGATGATTTGGTAGTTTGCAAAGGATTTACAAATCTCAATAGATTCATAAATGAAATCCCTAATAGTCCAACTAGGGGGTTGAACTTGATTTAGGAGGTTTATTATGTTCAAAGAGTCTCCTTCAATTACAATATTGGAAATATTGCAATCCCTTACAAGCCTTATCCCCCATAATGCTGCCAGGGCTTCAGAATAGTGGTTTGTTTGGTGGCCCATTTTTCCTGCAAATGCAGCAAAAAATAGCCTCTGTGATCTCTGATCACCCCACCTCCTCCTGATGCCCCAAGATTTCCTTTGGAAGCTCCATCAAAATTCAACTTGTACCATAATGTGGGTGGCTGAATCCAATGAATTGTTGATCTGTCAATGCTATTTTGATCATTCCTATGTATATTTCTAAGATCAATCATAAACAACAAGTAAATTTTCTTCTGTCTCGGGTATGGTATATTTTTGGGGCCTAAAACTTTCAATGTTATCCTTGATAGAAATAAAAATTTCCTTAAAGATCTTATTGCATACACTTGTCTGTTGTTCTGAAAATTATATCATTTCTGGTTTTCCACAATCTCCATATGGTATGAGGTAGGACCAAATTCCATAATATTCTTATCATGCAATGTTTATATGGTGGATCCCATTGCTCCTAGGTATGCAAGAAGGTATTAGGAAGGGTCCAATATAGATTGAAATTTGCAAAGATAATACTCCATACCTTTGAAGCATATTCACAATGCAAGAAAAGATGTTTGATGTCTTCAGCCTCTTTTTGCACATGCAACACCTGTTGGGCATAATGAAACCCTTTTTGATTAGATTATCATTAGTGAGAATCTTTCCTTTTAAAACAAGCCACATAAAGAAATTAAATTTTGGGGTTAACTCAGGCATCCAAATTCTACTCCAGTTTATACCACTTTGATTACTATAAAAAAAGCATTGTATCCCGATTTGACAGTATAGTCCCCATCAAAAGAATCAACTTGTACTTACTACTATTGTTTCATTTTTTACTTACCATCTTATACTACTTGTTCATACAAGTTTTGACATATCGGTTATCACTCTAACATGCTAACGGGTGTTCCATGTGCAACACTTGTTTTGTAGGATTACATGTTTCCACAAATACTTCTATATTTCTAATTGTCTAATTTTTTTGCTATTGTATGCGGTTTTCAATTTTTGTGTCCACACTTGTCCTGTTGTTTGCGGCCTTGACAACCTTGAAACATCATGAGTGATGTCCCTTGTTTGTAACCTACTTTATGCGGTCTTCTTTCCATTTTTTGAGAGTTTACACTACCGTGCTTGGTATTTTTTCTACATTGTTTGCATTTTTACACTTATTACATGCATGTGATTGTGGAATAACACTTGTTTTAGATATCAATCCCTTTTGTGTGCACCTTGATATCTACTCGAGCACTTTCCTCTTGCTCCTCGTTGCAGGATGAGTTGTTACAGGTGAGAGGATGGTTGGTCCTCTTTTGGGGCCACATTCTCCTTCCAGGGTTGTCTCTGCACCCCTAAAGAGGGGTGGCATCATTGCTGGTTTTATACTAACACAACATGTTTACACCGGTTCGAGACATAATGAGTGAGTTCGGACTACTACAAACACCATACATAGTGGTAATAATAGGACATGGTGTTCTTTTGACAATTCTACATAGTAGTTATAGGCTCAAGGGTTACAAGGTGGCCTCTCTATACTTCTTCGTCCAAAGGTGTCGATACCCCAAAAATGAGCATAGTATAGAGATATCTTCAACAAATTTTAGTAGAAGAGATTAGATTTGAGGACACAAAGCATTTCCTCCCTAAACTTATTTAGCCAAGGTGGCATGAGATCACCCAAAAACTCACAATAGTACATGATACCTTCTACACCCTTCTTCTTGACATGGATCAAAGCGCACATGTTACATTTACACTTTTTCTAGCGTATTTACATTTCGTACTTTACTTACATATTTTACACAATGTTTTTATACATACATACATATTTGACTACTTGAGCATTTTCTCCTTGTAGGTCCGCCGTATGAAAAACAAGTAGTCAAATTGGGGGTAACAACAACAATAACAATGAAAACGACAACGACAACAAACCACTGCATGTACTTACCATACTAACCATGCAAGTACATTACACACAACAACAACTACACACACATTCTGCCCTAGGTTCACTCTCATCACTTTTTCACATTTTTCATCTTTAGAATCCACGTTACTCCATCTTTTCTTTTTGTTCATTCCATGCTTGAGTCTAGTCCATCGACACACTTTCTTCTACACTCTATATGGATATCAGGTATACATATCTATCTACTTTATGTTACCGAGCTTTCGCTCACCAACATAAAGTGGGGGCAAATGTAGACACAAAATTATGTACTTTACACATAATTTAACCCGACCTTATACTATTATTTAGAAGGTTCTCAAGTTGTTAAAGTATTAATTAATTTCACCTTTTGTCCATCTTTCTTTTATATTTTATTTTGTACATCCCGCATATTTTTCAACACTTATCCACCCATTTTGCAACTTCCCAACATTTTAGGCCTGAATTAGGTGCCCCATCCTATACTACTGTAACCTCGGAGCACTCTAGTCCCACTCCTGCGCCCCGATATATACAAATCCCACTTTTTTCCTTTTAGATCACTTCTATCCATTGGTCATGTTTATATTTTTCTCATACAACCTTGTCAGGATTAATTACAAAATTTGACTTGAAAGCCCTACAAACGTAAAGCTTATAAGACCATAATGAGGGTCCTAGCATCACTAATTTCTATCACGCTATTAGGGCTATATCCATTACATCTATTGCATCCACATAACATCATACATCAAGGCTAGGAAGATCTGTATCACACACACTTCATAGGGGAGGGATTATATTCTATTCGATGCACACATTATATTTACTTTTTATAGCTATTATTGCTTTCTACTTCACAAAGTACGACGACATGATAACACCTATGGCACAACATGTACACATGTACCGTAACTACATCCGGGTTTGAAATGTATCTGCAACACTCGGTGATAAGTCCACTTGGTTGTGTGGTTGAGGTTAGTCTGGCCCATTCATATGCATATTTTATTTTTCTATGGTTTGAGTATTTCTAATTGCATTTGTGTCATTCTATAACACATCCGATGGATCCAAAGGCGATAGACAGAAGCATTCGAACCAACTTATGACACTACCACATTCATGTGTTTTGAGCATTTACAATGTTCGAGTGCCTAATTTGTATACAAAGGTGCCTTGAGGTGCCCCAGCACACTCCCAAGAGCCTATGTCATCTTAGATATCCCAAATCTACCCTTTGCACGGTCCCTGAGTGCCCGCCTGCACTTCCTGATTTCCTGTTCATACCGAAAAACTTACGATAGTCTTGTTCAATTAGTTAAGTCATTTCTTCCCTTTCTCTTGTATATTAGGTTCCATTTCACTTAGAATAATTTATTTACATTTATTTCATATTGCTTTAGCTTATTTTACAATGTTTTAGTCATCCTAATTTATATTAACTAGAGTTGTTATTTCCCGCAATTAAGCAAATCGCCCTCTCAATCCTTGTCACCTCCAACAATTGGTATCAGAGTAGGCCCTTGGAATTATCCTAACAAGCTAGAGGGATATATTTAGTGACAAGATGACACCTATAGATTCAAAGACAATTTAGATTAATACCTTCTTGATAAGGAAATAGGTAGTTGAGAATACAAACAAGATAAACAAATTAGTTTCATCTCATGAAGAATCGCTTAAGATTTTAAAATATCAATTTGAGGAGGCCCAAAATGAGCTGAATATTAAGAGGGAAGAGTGTATTAAACATGCAAATGAAAAAGAAGAAATAGTCAAGGTTCTAACGAATCAACTTAAGGAAACACAAACTAAGCTGAAGATCAAGAGGAAAGAAACAAAGGATTTGAAGAAATATTTAGGCACCATGACAAGAAAATTATTATCTTTTCAAGAGATTTCAGTAAATCTAAGTAAGATGTTGGAAAATCAAAAGGCCTATGGTGATAGGATAGGCCTAGGCTTCAATGAGGGTCTATCCAAGAAGAATGAAGAAGAATCAAGTCAAGGATCAAATGAAATCAAGAAACTAAGCAAGGAAGAGAGATCAAGGTTTCCACTTCTAAGAAGATAACCTATTAGGAAACCATGTGCATACAGGTATGGTGTTTTTCATGGAAATTGTTATAAATGTGGTGATTTTGGACATAGGGCTATTTATTGGAGTCCTAACGTTGAAAAGAAGGATGATGGAAAATGAAGCAAAAATTGTGAAGAGAAGAAGGCGTAAGAATTTCAAGACAAGAAGGAGAAAAAGGTAGTTCAAAATTATGGGGTTGAATGCTATCATTGCCAAGAAAAGGGACATCCTACAAAATATTGTAAAATGAGTCATCAAACACAAAGAAGTATGTAAGCACATTTAAGGGTATTATTATGCTTTGCAGTATGGATATGGTCTTATGGCTTATAAATGCAAAGGAAGGAAAGTGGAATGCTTTAGGTGCCACAAGAAAGGGAACATCGCAAAGTTTTGTGATACAGATCAATTGAAGAAAGAAACTCAAAGAACCAAGCCACAAGCACAAGTATACAAAAAGAAGGAAGAAGCTAGTCAAAGTGGTAAATATGTTTCAAAGAATGTGACTGAGAAAAAGTATGGATTTGCTACAAAAAATGAGAAATCAGATAAAGAGGAGAAAATCAAGGTCCAAGAAGAGGGCTTAAGACCTGCTTTGGTCTCTCATCAAGATCCTCCATGGTGACATATGCCTCTATTAGGCTTCATATAGGTATATAGGTGCAAAAGAAGCATTGGAGTGAGGGGGAGCTATCTTGATCAATGTTGTGTCTTCTTCATGGTGTTTGAGGTATGTTTCTCAAGTCATTTAATATGTTCATGATGTTCTATTAGTTGGTCATGTTGTGTTTGTCATGTGTCATGTCTTGTTGTTCCTCAAAGCATACAAGTCAGTGATGTATAGTTGTCTGAGCTACTGTTGTCTGAGTTTTTTTTGTCATGATGAAATAATAAGTGTATGAATCATAAGGAATTCCCATAGGAGATTCATATTTTCATATCATTCTTATGAAGTGGATTCTTGTTCCAAATTCTCGTGTTTAAGTCATTTGTCTAGAGTTTGTGGTCTATGTGGTTCTTGGTGTTGAATCTGAGTCTCTTGTTGTGACATAAAGACCTCATGAATTGGAGTAAAATTTTTCAAGTGTGTCTAGTAGTTCATCATGTGTATAAAGTTTTTAAGGTGTCACTCATGTTATCACCAATTGTGACTTCACAAAATTAATTAAAAAAATGGAAATTTTAATTTTTTCAAAAGTGTTACTTTGCATGATTTATCACTCTCATCGTGATCGTCTCATTTTTGTGATCGTTACGGTCTTCGTTGGCCCATTTCAAGCAGAACTCCTCCCACCAGGTCTTAAACTACGTTAAATATTAATTAATTAATTACTCTTTGTTTGATAAAATTAATTTTTAATAACTTTGGGGTTTTTAATTAAATAAATATTAATTAAAATTCATTCGACAAGTTTTATTTTAATTGCTGTGGGAAATTTTTTTAAATCCCCGCTTGTGATTTCTTCCCGATTGCTAAATTAATGAATTGGCAAATGGGAAAAATTTCCCGATTTCCCACATGGGGAAATAAAATGGGGATTTCCATCCCACCTTGCCATTTCCATTGGCAATTGGTTGTTTATTCCCCACTTCCCCTTGGAAATTAATTCCACTACTGGGAAGGAGGGAAGTTGTTTTAATCCTCATAAAAATCCTCCTCAAACTCGCTGAAGAAGTCATGCGGCTTTCCAATTGCTTCTTATTTCTTTTGAAGGAACAAAGTAATATTTTATCACATCCCTCAAGCAATACACTGAAGGCCATTGTAAAAGAGGAAGAATAAAGAATAGTCCAAGAATTTACCTAGATACCCAAAATATTGTCCATACATTGTTTAAAATAAGAGAATAGTCCAATAATTTATTCCACACATGGGAAGTAATAAAGCAGCAACAAAGAACAAGTTTTCATGGTAGAAGACAAGAAGGAGTAGATAAAGATCATCACACATTCACATTACTCCTCCACGAAGGCTAAAAAAATAATTTGCAACTGAGTAAATAAATATTATTCATCACGCATGGGAGAAAGGAAAATGCAATCCAAGGGACAACTTTGTTCATTGCATAAAATATAGAAATAGTCCAAATGCAGGCATAAAACAATAGGAGGAGAATTTTCAACGCACTCATTAGGCAAAAATACATGCACCAAGAAATAGCTATACACCTAGCCAAGGAGATAGTAACAACATAGGCCCACACATAGTTGTTTTAAAAAGAGTCCACACATTCACAAAATCAAGAATTTTCCAATGCAAAAGCCAACAAGCCAAGTGGGAGAGGAGAGAACAGTCCAAAAGCATTTCAACCATGTATTGCATAAGAAGAAATGAATGCATCGCTGGAGAAAAGAGCCAAAGAAGACAAGAAGTTCAACTTATAAATAGAAGAAAGAATAAAAATTTAGGGAAAAAATAAATCATTTTCAACGCAGATTTCAAAGGAAGATTAACAAGCAAATTGGGAAGGAGTCTACATAGGCACAACAAGAGAATTTTCAACACAACTTTTAATAGAGAAGTTTTTCACCACGCATTGGCTAACGTTTGGGTAAAGAAAGAATTCACGATTCATGTTTTAAAAGAATAGAGCTCTATGTTTCATCTCTTAGAAGGAAGGAATCCACGTGACAAGCCAACAAACCACGTGGGAGAGGAGAGGATAAATCAAAAAAGTAGATTGTTTCCACTTATTCACACCTAATCCAAACAAATCATTTCCAATGCTAGCAGCTAGCATAAAACAATCTTCCATGCATTGAATATGAAAAGTCTAGCAAAGAGAATGCACTCAGCCAATGCCTGTGGAGGGAAGAAACAACAAGATTTCACACACCAAAGGAAAGTCCATACAATCTAGAAAATTTCTTTAACGCATGTACCATACGTCCATGCGCATCCACAATCGCGAGAAAGAGGAAAGCCCAATGTATGAGGTCATTAAAATCGTGCCATTTTCATGCATACCAAGGAGGATTTACTCTGAAAATTAAATAAAAATCAAGATATTAGAAATCGGGTGATTTTGTTTATTTAAAATTAAAAATGTTGTCGCCCGAGTCGAATTCAAACCTAGTCTCGGTGTGATGTATTAAAAAAAAAATTTTTGTAATCGGGACTAGTTATTATTATTATTTAAGAATAATAGTAATAATTAAACAAGTCATAGTGTTCTTGCACCGACGGGGGGTTTCGAGATCGAGACTCGACCAGCTTGCGTTGTTTTGCATGCCCGAGTCATTTTTCCAGTGAAATTCATAATGGCTGAAAAATCTAACAAATATGCAGAAGATCAAAGAAGCCAAGTGGAGAAATAAAATAAGTCTGTGCTAAAGTATGAATTACAAGGAATCGCTCATCCCGGTTCCCATCAAGTTAGCATATGACAATATCGTGATACAAACTGGGTCACATCAATGTGCAACAATTCTGCAAATGGGTGAAAACTGAAGGAAAACCATATTCTTAGATAGGCTTTACCACGCGGTCTACCCTGAAGCAAGAGCATTTCATGTCTCAAAGGTAGTGTCCAGAGCTGGTTATCACTTACATGGAGCATTATGATCCTGAAAGACGAGGAATTTTTAAGGATAATCATGAGCCTTTCCTCTTAATCACACCGAAGCACATTGAGGAATTGCTCAACATACTTGAATTTTCTAAGAATGTGGATATCACTCGCTAGTCAACACAATAATTTTGGGATAAAGAACCCCTTAGGTGGAGCAAGATGGTTAATAACAACTGGTTAGTGACCAAGAGGCCTCGAATGGATCAAGCTTCTAAAGAACTCGTACTATGTTGAGTTCATGGAAGAAATCGGGGACATGATTACTCTCCCGAGTCAATTTTTTTGTTTACCCTCTCGCTAGGATTTTCCACCCATGGATGTATCAGTTTATCTGTATCATCCTTGCCAAGAAAGAGTTTGTGGATTGGGCCACCATTATTAGTAATACCCTTCACAAACAATTGATAGAAGTTAAGATGACTGGATGCTTCTACATGACATCGTATATGACTTATGCAGTAGCAAGAAGAAAACTATTTTTGGACTCGAAACAAGAGGAGTCATGGGTCCATCAAATAGTGTCTCCCATTACTATCCGCAACTAAGTTCCAAAACTAGCTCTCACCATTTCAGAATGGTCAACGATGTATTCACTTTCCACGTGATTTGAAACCCGAATAGGAATACAAAGGAAAGATTTTCCAAAGAAACCATGAATGCCATTTCCCAATGGCGAACATGGTTTATTCAATTTTCATCTTTTTCTTACATTCGCGTAAGTGGATTTGTGGGTACCAGACGACGGAAAAGTGACATGTGAGCATGGGAATCTACAAGTGACTCTTCCTCGCACCCAACCTCCCGAGGTCGTGCCGAGACAGCCGATGGGTATGGAATATGTGTGAGATGCAGAAAAACTAGTTAGGAAATCTAATGTCTTCAATACGCACTAGCGGAATTTGCGAGTCTAAGGAAAAGAAGGCCCTCCTAACTTGAACTGGTGTGATAGATCGGTCAGCAAGGATGACTGCTCGAAGGCTCCAATCAATATCGAGCTCTAGCGTGATTCGATCTATAGGTTGTGGAATACGTGGAAAGTGACCTAGGATAGTTTCGTGGGTATCTCCAGACAGGGTCATAAGGTGGATGATGGGTATAGTTATTTCTATGGGCGGTTCTCTGCCTAGTCTAGAATTCCTTAGCTCTATTAACCTCACTGCGTGTCTAGCAAGGATAATTGTTCGATGATGATAGGTGGAAGTGGGGTAGACCGGAATACTAGTGTGCGCAGGCCAGTGTCTATGTCTAATTATCCTATGGATTCGTTGGGCTGCGGGATTTGTGGGTCACAACCGTAGATTCTTAGTTGTTGTGGACTGTTATGGTCATGCTTCTATATTTAGGATCAATAACTGTGTGATTTTCTCAGAATATCTTACAGGCGTTCATGCAACCTGGATTCTTAGGCTGGTATCTATATCTGTAAGAGTATCTCCTTCACTTGGTTGTGTGACCAAAGGATCACAACCAAATGTTTGTTCTCTTTCAAGCCCTTCTACAGTCATATGAATGTTGCCTAGGGTAATCTGTAGTTCGGTTGATTCGACCAAAACGTGTGTGCTTGGTCATCTTCTATGTTTAGTCCACTCAACTGGGAATTGATTTGTTGTAAGCTTACCGTTGTTCGGAAGACTTGGATCCTAATATTTTGATCTATATCAGTTATCGCTGTGATGAGATTGGGATGAGGTACGATTGGCTCGAATACATATTCCCTGGGCTCTCTAGGTCCCGTGATTGTCATACAAAAGCAACAATGTAAAACGAACTACATATAAATGAAATTTAACTATGTGAAGTATATCTATAGTATATATGACTTCTCTATTTTTTTGTGTTTTCTGATGAGCTTTATGAATTTAAGAAAGTAGCTATTTAAAATATCTAGAATTGACAGCTAAAATAATAACTTAAAACAAACAAAATAGCCGAGTGTAGCTATTTGTCTGATGCAATTTATAGATCTATTCTAAAAAAATGAAACAACTTATCTAATCTATTTACAAGACTCTCGATCCTACCTCAGAAGTGAGGAGTGAATCATAGTTTCTTAGAAACTATCAATCCCCACAGCTTCTCTGGCAATATCGAGAATAGAATTTACTGAAATAAAGCAATTAACTACTCTATTTGATATGATTCTAACTAGAACTTTGAAAGCTAGAACTTGGATTCTGCAGAACAGTGGCGAATCCGATGGTGTGTGTGATCTTGTCCCTCGCACAGATCTCCTTGTTCCTTCGTGTTCACTTGGATCCGTAAAAGTGTGTAATGCTAGCATCAACATAAGTAGATATTGGGAAAAAGGCAGCTTAGAATACAGACTGAATACAATGCGAGTAGGAGAGGGATAGTGCAAGAGTATAGAGCTTGGCTTATGCAATTCCTAGCGGGATTTATTACAAGTCATGCAACATAAAGCGTCCAGAACCTGAAACTATCCTGTTTGAAGAGCAAAACCTGCAACTTTAATGGCTTCCTATTGAAAACAAAATATTCTACTCCAATGGATTGGATGAAATAACAGCAGGACTTGCACAAGATGGATATGTGGCTTACTAACAGTAAAACAATGCTAACTAAGCATGCAATGAAAGAAACTAAGCATTCTAAGAAAAAGGAAAACTAAATCTATCATGAAAGAGAAATCGTGAGGAAAATTTTGAGGGGCCATTTTCTTGAGCACAAGCCAACTATTTATAGCATTTGCATTTACCCAAGGTAAAAGCCAAATAGAACTCTTAAACTATAAACAATGGCAAAACACTATTCCAGGGAACCAGAATCATAAATGCAAGCTTATGGTAGTGAAAGAAAGCTGGTAAAACGTTGAATTTACGTGAGTCATGTTAAAAGAGCTTTCTGGAAAACACGTAAAGGACCGCCGCCCAGGCAAGGCGGCGGTTTCGTCACTGAAGAGAAAAAGGCCAAGAAAAGAGGGGAAAAGGAAAAAATAAAGCACGCGGGGGCTAAGCAGGGCATGCAGGATGTTAACGCACACTCAGAGAGCTTTTCCGGATCCCGAACACCTGCGAGGAGACTCTGTATCATCATTGGGGCACGTGTCACGTTGTTCTGGCAGTACAATACCTTACAATTTTGGGTATGTACATATTGCCCCCTCGGAGAAGCATTTTAGCCATGAAGAGGCATAAAATGGTGGGTCCGAGTATGGTGGTCCTGAAATGGGGAGTTAGAAGTTATACCTGATACATCGGTGTGTTGAAAGGACGCCGTCCAAGATTCCCGCTACCCGCAAAACGAAAAGAGAACTCAAGTGCGATAGACAAAATAGTTTGAAAATAAATGCTAAAATAATAGGGAATGAGAATGTACCATTTGTGCGGGATAGGAATTTACCTCCGTCGGCGCTCCAAACCTCGTGAAAAGTCATTTAAAACGAATTTGGATGCTATATATATGAAAGTGGGCCCATTTTCCTATTCATTTGTGCGAGTCGATTTGATTGATTTTGAGCTCTGGGACCCACAGTGATGGTTTCTTGCGTGAGTAGAGTCAAAACTTCCGCGACGAGATAACGATCATGCCTCCATGTGTGGAACATCGACCCGTGAGATCACAAAGTTAGTTTTCTTGATTTATCCTTTTTACCCCTTAAATTTGAAATGCTAAATACTTTGTCACAGGGGTAATTTTTGAAAATGTCAGTGTTAAAAGGTCCACCTATGGGGGCGCCTATTGGGTAGGCTTTGTTTTTAGGTAAAATGGTCATTTTTTGCACTTTTTAGGCTTTTTAAATTTAAAAACCCGTATGGGTTTTCGAGACACGACCGCCGCCGCCCGCCCATGGCAGCGCAGCAAGACATGCCGCCTGCTCAGTTCGGGCAGCGGTTACACGACCCCTCGCTTAAGGTGGCGGTTACAAACCGCCTCCTGCTCGTGGTGGCGGTTTTGCATGTAAATGCAAAAGGAACATCTATTTGAGATTGTGTTTGTATTTTTAGCATTTCTACGTGCTTTCATGATTTTTCCAGTATTACTTGGATGCTAACTTGCTCTGTTTTGTGTGTTTTTGGGTGTATGTAGGTGAGAGAGGAGTATATCCGGTGGAGTCGAGAGAGGGAGTGTGATTGGCTCCCAGGGGTACTAGATGCCCTCTCACAGGATGAGGAGGACACTCTTCAGAGGTGGGGATACTACGCATTTCATGCGTGCCCCACGTTACACCATCTAGTCACATCCTTTGTGACTTGTTCTCATCTTGGGATGCGAGATCGAACACCTTCCGATGCCAGGGTCCGCGGTGAGTGGACTATTACATTGGAGGTCATCTATCGTGATTCTGGGGTCCCGATCATCGAGAGACGACTCACCCTAGAGATAGCAGGTTCATAGGCCCAGATTGCATTGTGGGCTACATATATGGGAGATGCAGTCATCTCCACGGGGTTGAAGAAGGGGGTTAGAGTTCGATCCATTCCTTCTTCACCCATCCCCTTACTTTGCAGGCCATTATGGGGATCCTTACCTCGAGACTGATCGGGGACAAGGGAGGAGATACTTTGTTATACTGCTGGTCCCCTATTATTGCATAGATAGAGGGACATGATCGGATATATGCCTGGGGAGCAGACATTCTTGGGACTACTTACCACGACTTATACAGGGTGGTCCGTTTTCAAGGGCAGTCCTTGAGCCACCCGACCCTAGTCATGAGTTGGGTCTATGAGCACTTCATCCCGTATGACAGAGGTGTAGAGGTGGCGGACCCCGGAGCCGTGAGGGCAGCCGATGGACGGACATGTCGGTGCTTGAGCACCTCATCGCCCGGGCCTGCTTCCCGACTCACCGCCGACATGGAGGCCACACCATATCGACCATGGCAGGGCATATGGGGTGAGGAGGCTCTTACCTGATCTCCTGCTCCACCACAGGCAGCTTATTGATAGGGTGGGGAGTGGAGATGCACCCTTTGGCCGAGTTCCTTAGCGAGTTTGGCTTACCATACATGGGTATGCTTCCCCAGTGGCGCCAGTGATACGAGATCACCCGAGAGGCCGAGGGGGCCTAGAGCCCGGTTGGGCCAAAGGTTACTCCTAGCCTTCCTATTGCAACCAGGAGGATAGTACGTGCTGAGGGAGAGCCGGTGCACCTCGGGAACCCTTGCTTGATTGTCGTGGGTCTCGCCCATAGCAGCGATGACCCCATTGAGATAGACTCCGAGTCTCACAGAGTTTACAGGGGGAGATAGAGAAGGAGACCGAGGATAGTGATCCTGAGTGGCACGACACCCAGGATATCATGCGGTGGAGAGGGCCGAGCAGAGTGCATAGAGGGTGACTCTAGTTTCAGAGGAGCCACTCTCCCAGGGCCATGGGGAGGATGAGTCTGATTGCGGGGCATTACGTTGCTCCAGCCACAAGAGCATCCCTCAGCCGGTGGTGGCATCCGTGGTGGGCGCTGATCCCACAGATCCATCTTGGAGGCCTAGTGATCTCGAGTAAGTTACCCTCTCTCCCTTTTAATGTTCGTTTAATTTAAGATCATCTTAGTTGTTATCTCTCCTTGTGTTTTATCTTGGATTTCTAATCTCCTATTTGGTTTCTAATTTTTCTCCTTGGTTTGCAGAGACCGCCGATGAGTGGCGAGATTTGATTCGTAGGGTATGCATTGATACCCTGATGATCCCCATGGAGAGGACCCGCGTAGAGCTGTCCGTGGATGCTGGGGAGCCTTCATGGCCATGTAGACATACCGACGTCTTCGCCCGATCGGCATGTGGCTGGGATGGTATCGACCCTTCGCACGAAAGTTAGCGGTGCAGGACACTGATTGCTTGATGAGGAGCCATTCTCGTGGTGAGACTGCGGCTACCCCTCGAGATCCTGAGCCCTCCGTGCATTCAGAGCACCGGTGTAGCCGGAGTCCTAGGCGTGGGTGTGCACCTTCAGAGGGGTCTCGTAGGGATTGAGAAGCCACTTGGCTCTCATAGTTTTTTTTATTTTTATGATACATTCTTTTGTATATCCTGGGCTCTTTGAGCATTTTGACCATGCTTAGTGCATGATGACATTGTATATAAACGTTGATCATTTATATATATGTATTCGTTCTGGATCAAAATCTTGGCATTCATGGCTTTCTTTCTATTTCCAGTTTCCTCATGTATACTATGATGTATGTTTATATGTTTCTTTTAGAATATATGCAATGGCGAACAAATGATGCAAGTGTTTTACTTTCCTTTTGTGTTTCATGATGCTGATATATGATAATGTAGATATAATGTGATTTTGAATCTTATTTTCTGTAAGCAATTTTGGATACTTCATGTTTGTTTTGGCAAAGTGATGAAAATAAACCGGTATGAATGAATAGATAAACCTGCCCCTACCCCCAACTCCACGCAACTAGTAAGATGTGAGGGCTTATCACCAAGAGTTGGGAAGGGCACAAGTTATGAGGTGTAGTGAAATGATAGTGATGAAAGACAGACAAAGCTTTGGTGGAACCAAATTAGGACACCACAAGTCTACTCCACTCGAGTGACTTCATAGTTTTGGATGCAACTTACTTTGTGGTTTATCCAGACTTAGACCCGTAGATGGCCACATAGTAGACAAAATCTAGGTTTTTAGGATTTTAACTCTCTTGGGATTTTGAACATCTGATTCATTTGTTTTTGACTCAAAGTTTCAAGGTTTGAATTGTTTGTGTATGACCTTTTGCATTTATTTGTCAAGAGGACCCCCTACACTTTGCCCCATGCTACTAGTAAGAAGCGTGGGTTTATCACCATGGGAAAAGCATAGGCGAGTAAGGGCATTTCCATCCTTTCCCAACCCTACGTCACTAGTAAGAGATGCAAGCTCATCACCAAAGGTTGGTGGGGCAAGGAAATGTGTAAAATTAAAATTTTCTGTTTGATCAATGTTTGACTTGTTTATTTGAGTAAAATGTCAGTATGTGTTTATTTCCAAAGAGATATACATATGGGATAGATGTGACACCATGAAGCTTCTAGAACAGACCATAGGCAAGAAACCTACCCTAAGAAGAAACCAAAAGTGAGAATAAACTTGCATATCTTGGTATGGTTACCGTTAAGACTTTGTGATGTCTACCGTTATTTGATAAAATGATTCCGAGATAATTTGATGATATCATGAAGATGGAGAAGTATGATTAAAGTGTTTATGCCAACAACATCATGAGTTTGTAATGAATTGCTTTGAGAATAGATTCCTTGATCACAATTTGTGTACGAAACAAGCGGACAATATGATCCTAATCTATATGAAGATGCAATGTAGATATATATATATATATATATATATATATATATATATATATATATATATATATATATATATATATAAGTAGTGCTAGCTGCTTACGCGTAGAACCGCTTGAGGTGCAGGGAATTGACCGTTTCACCAAATTCCTCACCTTCTAGCGTACATAAGAGGTATGCACCATTTCCATAGTCCTTCATGACTCGGTATGGGCCCAACCATTTAGGCCAGAATTTCCTTCCTTCGTCGGTCTTCTTGTCGATCCGGTTGTCTAGCCTTAGAACTAGATCACCTTCATATATGTCGCGTTCATAGAATTTCTTGTTATATTGCCGGCACATCCGGTCAGCATAGATTTTGTGCTGCTTGTTTAGCATCTAACCTAGCTTCATCTAGGCTTTCTAGTTGGGAAAGACGTGCTTCTCTGTAAGCATCTTCATCCAGAATCCCTTGTAATGAAATGCGGAGACTGGGTATTTCAACCTCAAGCGGGAGAACTGCCTCTGCCCCGAATACTAGTGAGAAAGGAGTTGCTCCCGTTGGTGTTCTTATTGAGGTTTGGTGGGCCCATAAGGCCGGATATAACTTCAAGTTCCAATCTTGTTTGTTTTCTTTCACCATTTTAAGGAGAATGGCTTTTAGTGTTTTATTCGTCGCTTCGGCCTATCCGTTGGCTTGAGGGTAATACAAGGAAGCCGTATGATGGCTTATCTTAAATTTATTGCATAGTTCACGAACCTCTTCATTTTTAAAAGAAGTTCCATTATCGAGATGATGATTTGCGGGATACTGTACCTGCAAATGATTTGGTTCAAAATGAACTTGGCGATTACATAACCAGGTACAGTAGTAAGAGGCATAGCCTCTACCCATTTGGTAAAATATTCGGTGGCCGTGATTATAAAATTATGGCCATCTGTGGACGAGGGAGAGAATTTCCCTATTAAATCTAGGCCCCATGTAGAAAAGGGCCATGGAGTAGCAATTGGTTGTAGAGTTTGTGCTGGCATGTGGATCTCATGGGAGAACTCTTGGCACTTATGACACTGCGTCACAAACTCTACTGCATCGTGCTCTAGAGTGGGCCGAAATAGCCCATTCGATGTATTTTGCAGCGGTGGCATGGCCACCAAAGTGGTCTCCACACATTCCGCTGTGATATTCATGGAGAATCTTCTTGGATTATTCTCGTGTCGACACATCTTAGAAGCATTCCATCGAACACTTTCCGATAGAGAACTTGCTCTATAATGACATATTTTGCTATGATAATACGTAACCGCCTTCTATGTTGTGGTGTAGCCCCTTCTGGATACGTATGGTCCATGATATAATTAATGATATTAGTGTACCAGGGACACTCGGAGATAGAGGGTCGGGTTTCGATGTAGTATACACACTCATCTGGAAAATCTAGATCTACTAGATTACCTCCATCTAATGGGTTATCAGCTAACCAATCCATGATGATTTGTCCCTTAACTGATTTCTGGTTTACAAATGTTAATTCGAATTCTCCCATTAGGGTTATAAAACGTCCAGCTTTCTTAGATAAGGACCCTTGTGTGAGAAAAGTTTGTAAATGGTCCGTTTTTACCATGACCCTTGTTTCTTGATTTAGCATATAGTGTCTTAAGCATTTGGTTGCAAAGACTATGGTGAGGCATTCTCGTTCTGCTTGTGTATAACGTGTTTCATAGTCGAGAAACGTTCGGCTAATGAAATAAATCACGTGTTCTCTCTTGTCATCGTCTTCTTGAGCCAAAGATGCGAAAGCTAAGCGAGGCATTGATAGCTCGTGAGTATAAAATTAACGGTGATCTAGCTTAGGTGGTGACAACAAGAAACACTTAACTGCGTTGAAAGCTTCATTGCAATCTTCAATCCAATCAATGCTATAGTCTTTCTTGAGTAAATTGTTGATTGGATGAATGGCGAAACTTAAGTCCGGGATGAATCTTTGATTGCACCTGACTTTCTCCGAGAAATAACTTTGATTCCGATTCATCCGAAGGTGGAACCATTTCGAGGACAGCCCAAATTTTGGTTTGGTCAACATCTATCCTCATGTGACGATATGATGTAACCTAGGAGCTTCCCTCCCGTTACACCAAAGATGCATTTTTCTCGGATTTAGCGTGACTCCGTATCCTATCGACGTGAGAGGATGATGCGAGTACTTCGATGGTCACAATGCTTCTTGGCTTTAGCCAATAAGTCATATACGTAGGATTCCACGATTTTATGAATTAAATCATGAATTATATATATCATAGCTCGTTGGTATGTAGCACCAAAGATTCTTGAGACCAAATGGCATGACAAAGCATAGCAATAGGTTCCCCAAGGAGTTATAAATGTGGTTTTAGCTTGATCTTGTTCAGATATTTTGATTTGATTGTATCCCGAGAATCCATCCATGAGAGACAAAAGTTCAAACCCAGCTGTTGCATCAACAATGACATCAATGGATGGCAACGGGAAGTCGTCTTTAGGACACGCTTTGTTGATGTCTCAGAAATCTATGTAGATGCGTATCTTCCCATTCTTCTTGAGAACGGGAACGATATTAGATACCCATTGGGAGTAATCGACTGGCTTGATGAATCCTACTTGGAGGAGTTTTATTACCTCCTCTTTTACCATGAGAGCTACCTTGGGTTTCATGGGTCTCGATTTTTGTTTAACTGGCTTTGCATCAGATTTAGTGATGAGGTTGTGCACCGCAATGTGGGGTGCAACTCCTGTCATTTCCTTATAATTAAATGTAAACGCCTTCTGATGTTCTTTGAGGATCCAAGTGTGTATTTCTACTTCCTCTGGGGTTAACGAGGATCCTAGTTTCAATATCCTTGGTTCATCTTCCGTTCCGATGTTAATATCAATGGTTTCTTCGATCAAAGAGGTGTTACCCTCTTCAAACTCAGGTGGCACTGGAGGTAAATCCAAATCATCCCCATTTTCTACTGTGCATATGCTAGGTTCCATTTGTGAGGGAAGATCCATCATGGGATTTCCGAAGTAGGAAGATGAATGTGGGATTAAGGACAAATCTATCATATGATAGGAGAGATGTAGTGCTGCATAGGCGTTTAAGTACTCCAGAGTGGCCATATCACTATCAACATGGTCTAGGATAGTAGATTTATTTCCGTTTAAAAGAGAATTCGTCATTGTTTTTATCAATGGTTCATCACGAAGGGATACCATGAAACGGGTATCCTCTAACTCATTGCTTGGGGTAAAACGTGATGCTGAAGTTGCTATTGAATCGGCGAGAAGATTTTTCTCTCGCGGGATTGCTTCAATTGATATGAAGTCAAACTCCTTGCTTAAATCTAATACAACTTGTTTGTAAAGTTGTAAGTGCTCGGCTTTGGTTTCATATATCTCAGAGACTTGATTTGCTACTAATTGCGAGTCTCCTAAGACTCTGATGTTATCAACACCGATTCTCTTAGCTAAGATGAGGCCAAGGAGGAGGGCTTCGTACTCAGCTATCGTTGTTTGTGCATTCAAAATTTAGTTTAAAGGCAAAAGGTAGGACTTTTCCTTTGGGGGAAGTAAAGATTATACCTGCCCCCGCTCCGTAACGGCATCTAGCTCCATCAAAATGGAGTGTCCAATATTTGACTGGGAATATGGACACTGGGATATCTGTTGTGTTTGCATATTCTACTTCCACCATATAGAGATCCTCTGCTGGAAGAGAGCCAATGCCTAGGGAATACCCTATGCCTACTGAATCGAATGGTAAGAATATTGGTAGATCATTTTCTAGAAATTCAATGATTTTTGCAGTAGTTCCTAATGATACTGCTTTCTACAGTGTTAGCCTCATCTTTGGGGGTTGGGGTTGCTTTGGCTAGGCTCATAGTTTCAAGATCTGTCATAGGTACCAACTTTTCTTTTGTTTTTGCATCGGTAGGTTTATTAAGTTGGTTTGTTGGGAGTTCAAACTCCGAGTGCACCTGGTCTTTTCTTTAAGTCAGCTAGGTGTACATCAAATGGTTTTGGATCACCTTTGGCCACGAATATCTTTCCTAAATGTAAAAACCTTACTTCTTGAAATAGTGTAGAAGGGATTGCCTTCATGCGGTGTATCCATGGTCGGCCGAGGATCATATTATAGTTAGTTTCTCATCTATAATATAAAACTTAGTCAAGATGGTTTTGGGTCCTAAGGTGACTGGTAATATTATAGTTCCAACCGAGGTGGCTTTAAGGCTATCATAGCCCCTTAGTGTGTTTCGAGTTGTGGAACAATTGGTTTCTCCATACCCTAGCTTTTGAAGGAAAGAGAAGGGGACTATGTTAACTACCACCCCATCATCAACCATTACACACTTTACATAGTTGTTATAAACCCATACTTGCAAATGTAAGGCTGGATCACCTCGGCGTGCGATCTCAACATCTGTCGGCATTTTGTTTATCTCGAATATGAATTCAACGTCCCTATCCGCTTGCCCCGGAGGATGAACATCAAAGTCCACATGATTTACCTGTGTTTCAGGAGGTGGAGTGATGTTAATTAAATGACCTAAACCTAATGCTTCTAAAAGAGCAGCCCTATGAGCAGGAGAGTTCTTTAGTAAGTCTAAGAATGAAATGTGCGAGAAGGTTTTTGTTAGGTCGTTAATCAAATCATAGGCTCCCATAGGTTTTACTACGATTTGTTGGATGTCATCTACCTCTGGCAGGTGGCTTGGACTTGGCTGAGAGAAATACTCTCATGTCCTTGTTATAGCTTCGATGGGTAGTTCAGCGTCTAACTCCACTAAACCGACTACCTTAGGTCGTGGCTGACTTCCTAGTTATGGCGCAACTAATGGATTTAGCGAGGTCGAGGCTTCATGATCATTGTTTCCTGTCATTACACCCTTGTTCGTCCCAGTTAGATTTAGCCTGTTGTTATTGTGATTTGGGAGTGGATCATTAAAGATCTTCAGGGGTGCGTTTTGAGGGGAAACTGCCCCTGAAAAGGTATTTGATGTTGGTGACATAGGATCTGCCAAGAACATATCCATGAAAAGTTGTCTTTGTTCATCTAGCAAGCGTTGCATGAATTTATTATAGTCACGACACGTTCTAGTGTCATGGCCCCGAATTTTGTGGAAACCACAATACGAATTAGGATTGTAATTCCTAGTTTGTTGGTTTGGTGCGTATTGTGGCCCAAAATTTTGATCAAACCGTTGTCTATTAAAATTTTGCGTTTGTTGTTTTTGGTTTGAATTCTGGTTTTGGTACCTAGTTGAATTTTGGCTTGAACCCTGTATGGGATTTTTCCGTTGTTGTTGTTGTTGTTGTGTGGATGATTAAAATCCACTGCATTGATTGTCGGGGTAAAGTTGTTGTTTCGTTGGTTGTTTATTTGTGATGGAGTATTGACAACATTTACCTTTTTAGGCTGGTCGGTTACTCCATCTGTTGTTACACCCCAATTTTTGTTAAGGATTTTAGGTCCTTGATTGACATTCATGGTAGTAGGATAAGTTGTAGTGTTCTGGTTGGGGGCGATTAACCTCCCGTTTGCTCCATATGTTTTGCGACCACTATCAATTGCTGCTTGATCTATTCGAAGAGTGCTCTCAAGTACTTCATCGTAAGTTCTTAATGGGAACTTCTGGACTTCTTCCTTCACTTCTCTATTAAGCGAATGAAGGAATAAATCACATAGTTCCATTTGATCCATGTTTGGAGCACTTGCCAAAGAATAAAGAACTGTACGCCACCTTTGGATGAAATGGGCGACATATTCGTTGTGTTCTTGTTTGATGTGTAAGAACTCCCTGATTCCTGTTCTTAATAATTTGTTCATGTCGAAGGCCTTGATGAACTCTGACACAAGTTGTTTGAATGAATGTATGGAAGCCTCAGGTATTCTATAATACCAATCGAGAGTGATGCCTTCCAAGGTTTTTGGGAATATCTTAGCAACAACCCCATCCCATGGGAGTAGTTCTCGAATGGCCGTAGCGTAAGCTTTGATATGTGCATTTGGATCTCCCTCACCTTTGTATTTGGGAAAATCAGGGAGAGGTCTTGGAAGCATGACGCTTCGTATGGTGAAATCCAAGGGCTCTTTCAAATATTCTGAGTAAGTCCCTATCGCATATGTTTCGACCATAGATGGTGCCTGTTGAGGGAGCGGCGGTGGAATGGGTTGTTGGTACAGCGTAGCGTATGCGTTAGTAGGGGCATAAGGGAGCACCTGTGTTTGAAAACATGCCAGAGAGGAGAACATATCCCTTTGTGGTGATTTGGAGTATATGTTTAAGTATGACGGGGTACTATCCATGAATGGATTGTTTTGTACTAGACCAGGAGGAATAGTGCTAGAGATGGTGGGTCTAGTTGGCATTTGTTGTGAATACTGAGGAGTCATGCCTAACGTGCCTACTCCTGTGAGGAGATCTACTTGGCTAGGATGGTGTGGAGGATTGGAACTTCCTACTTGTATGAATTGAGAATGGTGATTTGCTTGAGCAAGTTCTAACCCTCTCACTTTTTCTACCAACATTGAAATGACTTCATTTGGTGAAGTCACGATATTCTACCTTGGTGGCGTTTGTTGTATATCATGGTGTTGTATAGGTCTATGATACCCCGCTATGAACTGATCACTGCCCTACCAAGTTTCCCTGAGGGCATTTCCTATATGTAATGGGATGGAAGTGTTTTCTTGAAAAGAGACCTCGGGTTGTGTTTGTAGACCTCCTATGGGTGGGTACATACTTCGAGAGCGTTGTTCATTCCTAGCATAATATACCAAATTTTTATCATCTAAACTTTGGTATGGGTCTGATTGCCTACTAATTTGTGGTCTAAGTAGTACCTGAGGAGATGAACTGGATTCTCCGGTGAACGTCATATTGTTCGAGCCTGAAGGCTCCGTTTGTTGCGTTTGAGCGAGTTGTTCCAACTCCTCTGTTTGGAAGGACGAGCTATATCTGATCCTTGGAGTTTGTGTTGATAATTGGTTATCTGAATAGTTGTCACCCCATACTGAGAGTGAGGGTGATGATTGTCTATTCTGTTGGGCGTAATATGCCTCAAGACCCAAGAGGGGTCTACCATATGCATCGAATCCCAACATATTCGGGGTATATGAATACCTGTAAATAATGGGAGAGAGTGAAAATGATTGTGAAAGCTAATGAGGTATAGAAGATGAAACATTATACTAATCTTGGAAGAACACGTAATAATATGACTATCAACTAGAAAGTAGGAAGTTCACGTCATTTCACTAATTTTGTATGACATGGAAAGTGACATGCAAGCATGGGAATCTACAGTGACTTTCCTCGCACCTACCTCCCAAGGTCGTGGGTGTTTTAGACACACTGGGTATGGAATATGTGTGAGATGCAAAACTAGTTAACAGCCTAATGTCTTCAATACGCACTAGCTGGAATTTGTGAGTTTAAGGCAAAGAAGGCCCTCCTAGACTTAACTTCAGTGTGATAGATCTGGTTAGCAGAGGGTGACTGCTCAAGGCTCCAATCAATATCGAGCTCTCATGTGATTCGATCTATAGGTTGTGGAATAGGAAAGTGACCTTGGGATAGTTTCGTGGGTATCTCCGAGATAGGGTCATAAGGTGGATGATGGGTATAGTTATTTCTATGGGTGGTTCTCCTGGCCTAGTCCGTAATTCCTTAGCTCCTTAACTAATATGTCAGAAAATAATTGTTCGATGATGATAGGTGGAAGTGGGGTAGAAATTGTTTAATACTAGTGTGCGTAGGCCGAGTGTCTATGTCTAATTCTCCTATGGATTCGTTGGGCTATGGGATTTTGGGTCACAAATCTTTAGATTCTTAGTTGTTGTGGACCAAGACTCGTTATGGTCATCGTGAAATAAATTCCTAATCCCTAATATCCAAGAATCGTATTCTTTCTCAGCAACTTCTATATTTAGGATCAATAACTAAGTGGTGATTTTCTCGCATATCTTACAGCGTTTGTGCAACCTCGGATTCTTAGGCAAATTGGGTATCTATATCAGTAAGAGTGTCTCCTTCGCAACTGGCTGGGGACCAAAGGATCAAAACCAAATGTTTGTTATCTTTCAAGCCCTTCTACATCATATGAATGTTGCCTAGGGTAATGTGATTCGGTTGATTCGACCAAAACGTGTGTGCTTGGTCATCTTCTATGTTTAGTCTCCTTTGAACCTGGGAATTGATTTGTTGTAAGCTTACCGCTGTTCGGAAGACTTGGATCCTAATATTTTGATCTATATCACTTATCGCAAATGTGATGAGATTGGGATGAGGTACGATTGGCTCGAGATACATATTCCCCCATGCTCTCTAGGTCCCGTGATTGTCATACAAAAGCAACAATGTAAAACGAACTACATATTAATGAAATTTAACCATGTGAAGTATATCTATATATATGACTTCTCTATTTTTTTGTTTTCCGATGAGCTTTATGAATTTAAGAAAGTAGCTATTTAAAAATATCTAGAATTGAAAGCTAAAATAATAACTTAAAACAAACAAAATAGCCGGTGTAGCTATTTGTCTTGTAAAATTTATAGATCTATTCTAAAAAATGAAACAACTTATCTAATCTATTTACAAGACTCTCGATCCTACCTCATTGAGGAGTGAATCATAGTTTCTTAGAAACTATCAATCCCCACTTCTTCTGCAATATCGAGAATAGAATTTACTTTTTGAAATAAAGCAATTAACTACTCTATTTGATATGATTCTAACTAGAACTTTGAAAGCTAGAACCTCGGATTCTGCAATGACTTGGCGAATCCAATGGTGTGTGTGATCTTGTCCCTCAATGTGATCTCCTCGCCCTTCGTGTTCACGTGGATCCGTGTAGAAATCGTGTAATGCTAGCATCAACATAAGTAGATATTGGGATAAAGGCAGCTCAAAATACAAACCCGTATACAATGCCGAGTAGGAGAGGGATAGTGCAAGAGTACTGCGCCCTTGAGCTTGATTATGCAATTCCTAGGGGATTTATTGTCATGAGTCATGCAACATAAAGCATCCAACTCCGCCCTATCCCCGTTTGAAGAGAAAACCTACAACTTTAATGTTAATGTCTTCCTATTGAAAACAAATTATTCTACTCCAATGGATTGGATGAAATAATAGCAGTGACTTTGCACAAGATGGATATGTGGCTTACTAACAGTAAAACAATGCTAACTAAGCATGCAATGAAAGAAACTAAGCATTCTAAGCAAAAGGAAAACTAAATCTATTGCAAAGAGAAATCAGAGGCAAATTTTGAGGGGCCATTTTCTTGAGCACAAGCCAACTATTTATAGCATTTACATTTACCCAAGGTAAAAGCCAAATAGAACTCTTAAACTATAAACAATGGCAAAACACTATTCCAGGGAACTAGAATCATAAATGCAAGCTTATGGCGGTGAAAGAAAGCTGGTAAAATGTTGAATTTACGTGAGTCGTGTTAAAAGAGATTTCTAGAAAACACGTAAAGGACCGCCGCCCGAGCAAGGCGGTCGGTTTGTATTGGACCGCCGCCTGCCATAAAACACACATAGTGATTACATTTGAGAAAAAGTCCAAGAAAAGAAAAAAGGAAAAATAAAGCACGTGGGGCTAAGCTGGGCATGCGGGATGTTAACGCACACTGGAGAGCTTTTTCGGATCCCAAAAACCTGCGAGGAGACCTGTATCATCATTGGGGCACGTGTCATGTTGTTTTGGCATGACAAACATTCAATTTTGGGTACGCATACACCCCATGGAAACTTCCTAAGTACATCGATGAAAATGGGCATTAATGGAGATTACGCAACAACTATTCCAAGTTCAATGTCTTCTTAGTGATAAACATTGCTCAGAATTCATTTCCCAATCTAAATCGGGAATACCAATGCCCAAATCTCTTCAAAGGCACAACTCATGGAAAATATTTTTCCCTCATCACAATCCATCCATATGTGAAGAGAGTCTAGTTTGATATCAAATGAGGATATATTCTTGTCAAGATTCTTGGTAGCAAAGTATCAACATAACCTTCTACCATGGAAGATTTATGGGCTGCCAAATTTAGGTGGACGAATTTCAATGCATCAACAACATGAGAGTAAGAACAGCTGAGTTTTGAACAGCTGAACCAAAGATAACACTTGCTTAGAGCAAGGCCTTCGCATCAAGAACCCTCCCAATTCATTCATAAATGATGATAAAGATGTTATTGATCCTTCATATGATGAATTTTATTTTACCCCATTTCCTCGAATTGACCTAGGAACAAGAGAGATGAATTTTCTCTTGATCAAGTCCCCGATCAACTATTTTATTCTCAAAGAAGCATATCTTTTGTACAACAGAGAACTCCAAGTTATAATCAATTCAAGATCATACTGGATCACAAAATTACCAACTCGAGAAGTTCTCAATTCAACCAAACCACTTCTCGTCAATTTCATACCATCTAATCATACACAATAAGCAAGAAAGGAGTTTGTGCTAAAATCCACTTCATCAAATAATGTGCCATAAGGAGAAAAATCTTAAAGGCCCAAGCCCCAAATAAGAGAGCGTGTATTAGGATTTTCTACTTTAAGTAGAGATTATTTTACTCACATTGTTAATAGTTCTCGAAGCTCGTGACAAAAGATCCTCAACCACACCTTGCACAAGCATCCACTCAGGTGTAGGTAGTCCAAATATCAAAGACTTGGGAACCTACAGTTCATGAAGATATTTCCTAAAATCTCCGTAAATGATCGGGATGTGGATATTGAGGTTATTTCTCCTCAAATCGAGGTCATGGAAAGGATTCTTACACGATCTCATGATGTCGAAACAATGAGAATATTGCTTCCAGCTTTACCAGGATTTTGTATGCAATATTTTACTTTTTCAGGTTGATTGTGAAATCAAGAAAAGGAATAGAGGCAATTGACATTGATTTTGATGTCATTTTCAAACTTTTGAATGATTTCATTCCTAAGAAGCCTAATGTGCTTTCTCGGGTTAATGGTGGATAATGATGGAAACAGAGTTATACATGATCTTGCCATCCCACAAGTTGATAAGGAGTGTGATGCCATGAAACCTGCTGATTATGAAGTTTCTAGACTTGGACTTTGGTTCAGGTCCACATTTGTGAAAGTGACATGGCAATGGATCGAGACTCAATCTTATCATTCTAAAGATACTTGAGAAATATAAGTCTCATAACTCTTAGCTCAAGGCCTTAAAAGAATCAATTGTGTGAATATATTCAACATTTGATAAATCCCATATAATCCACTTTCCCAATACTAATGCATTGGCTGCCCCCGATGAAGAAACTCTCAATTTGTCAAAATAAATAAACACATTGGGTCATGTCACTAAAACTCGACTTTTAGAAATTCTCATTTTGGCCAAAGGATGATCAAAACAATGGTTAAACTCCATAAAGATGTCAGTGCGTTTCTTGATCTGATTCTTTCTTTCAAGGAAAATTTTGTTTCTAATAAATCAAATTTGGATGAGATATTGCCTAGTCTACAAGAGATGACAGTATGGAATCCTCGCTTTAGCCATTGAAGGAATTCTCAAATTTTAACATCGAGGACACATTTTCTTTGGTGTCTCGCATCTCAAATCAAGAAGACGCTTCTTGAAATTTTATGATCCATTATGAGAGCATATGCAATGAAGCCTTCACTTCACTCACCTTGATTCAAGAATTCATAGCTAAGATCCTTTGTAACCTCGTAAATGAACATAATCAAAGGTGTTCATTGGAACATGTGGAAGAGAATTTTCACATGTACACTCCTACCAATAATTTCTCATCCGCTTTCAATGGAATGTTGCATCAAATTAAAGAACTTATTTGAGAACACTCAATCAAAGATTGTTAATTTAAATGATATGCCAAGCAAGATTCTTGAATTGCAGGGATTTTTTGAGGCTATTCCTCACCAAATGAACCTCCGAAGAAGAAAGATATGTTCAAACTTTGGGAACATTTAGATCCTTTCAACTAGCAAAAGCAAAGAATTCCTAATTTCACCAATGGGATGAGGGATAGTTTTCTTGGTATCTAACGAAGTGGGAGAGTCCATTTCTCATACATTTGAGATAGGAAGACCCCATTTCAATGGATAAGGCGTTGGTTATTATTGTATATTTTTAAAATTGGATTTTAAAAGGATGTTCTTATTTTCTTTTGAGAAGTTGTGGATAACTTGAGTGATTTCTATTTTTAGTTGTTTTTAATAAAGTTGGTTAGAAAAGTCAAAGGTCACTTAAGTGCCTTATTTAATGTTCATGTAAAACCCTAACTAGTTTGTAACCAAATTTTGGGTTATAAAAGGAATTGAGGGGCTCATTTGTAAGGGTGACTTTGAGAGAGGAGAAGAAAATACTTTTGTATGCAAGATTTACTTCAAAGAAAGAAACTTTGTGTTCTTTTGAGAAGACATTTTGAGTTAATGAAATATGAACTTTGTGTCCCATTCATCATTCTCTATAGCATTTTATGTTCTTATGTTCATTAGATGTTAGTGTTTGAATCTTGCATGCAAATATTGTCTTTGATCTTATTGTCAACATTATTAATCTATTGTTCTAATTCACAAAGTGATCAAGCTCGATTACCTACTTGCTCACGTGTGTTCCCATTTACACATTCTTGTTTAGCTAGCTCAAACTCCATTTTATTTGTGTTAGTTATTCATCTTTCCTCTTCGTGAAAAGGCTCTATTTCTACCTAACTCTTGCATGCTCTTTCAATTCATTCCATTCCACTCCTTTCCTTCATTCCATTCCATCTCCCTCATTCAAACTTCTTTCCATTGATGTTCCAAAACACCCACCACATACAATTTTGACCGTACATGATGTAAATACAATTTTGGTTTTCAATAAAGGTAGCTCGACCTTAATTGAGGAGGGACTTTGTTCCCACACTATCGCATGTCATTCGCATGCATGCAAATCCATATGCTAACAGCTTTTGGAGACTCTAATGGGGTTTCGTAAATTGTTAACCAAAAGGCTTTTAGTTAAATCTTTATGACTATCCCTTTATAAAAGCTCCAGCTTCTTCAATCAACCTTGTGTCTAACGAAGATTTTCAAGGAGATATTTCTACCAACCTTCAAACAAAAGAGCTTGTGAAAACTACAAAATCTTGCAACAATTTGTGGCATTGATAGAGCCATTAACATAGAAATCTACGTCGAAGACCTTAGAAGAAGAGCACCTGCACTTATGGCAAGAAGACCTCCTGGACATGTGTTGATCATTGTTCACCGACGTGGTCCTCTTCCACCAAGGCAATAATCTATATGACTATTACAGTAACCCACCTATCTTACAACCAAATATTATTTTTGCAGATACTCAAGAAGATATATCATCATATTTGAGGCAAGCTATTTGGGAAAAGCGCATGAACAACTATCATTTTCATCTCAACACATCAATACTAGAAAGCGAAGAAGAAGAAAAAGCCGTGAGAGTTACAAGAGTTATTCAGGGCACAAATAGCTCAAGAAAGAGAGCGAAGAGAAAAAGATAGAGCCAATCAGTAACATGTCGGTGATACCTTCACAATAAAGATTTCAAACCGGCGGAAGAGGTTTATGTGAGGAGAAAAAGCTAAAGGTCGATCTCGATCCCATTTTTGACTTTACAGAAAGTTTGGTTTTAATTTATCTCCTCCTTCAAGAACACACTTGTAGATCTCGCAAACCTTGCATCAAGTCCCGAAAGAGCAAGAAAGGAAGGAATCACTACCATTCAAGAACTTTTCCTTGCTCACGTTGTTTTGCCTTCACATACCACCTTTCCCAAAATGGCGCTTAACGTACCATGGGAAATTTCATAGGCCCATTGGCCTTACCAACTTGACATGACCTCCCAAGAGGATTGAGGAAGATTTTTCCTAGGTTCTACGGATATGGGAAGACATCACTAGATGACCATATTTTTCCTTCTTCACCGCATGTGCTATTTTTTTAGTAGAATATGAAGATGTTGCTATTCACCTCTTCATCGAAACATTGCATGATGTTGCTATAGATTGGTTTCATCATCTACCAAATGGATGCATTACAAATTGGAATGATATGAAAACTAAGTTTGAAGATTGATTCAAGATGACAAAAGATGAACATTCTCTTCTTGCCCATCTATCTCAGGTGAAGAAAGAGCCAACAAAACCCATGAGGAATTTCGTGGCTAAATTCAACAAAATGGTGAATAAAGTTCCTGTCGGATTCGCCCGAATCCTGACGGAAAAAAATGTTTCTTTATTAACGCACAACAACCAGAAGTGTGCTATCAGCTGAGAAGGGCTAGAGTGGCTACTTTGGAACTTGCTCAATCCTTGGCCATAGAAATTGAGGATGACTTAATCATGGTAGGAAAATTCAAGAAAACTTCCCTCAAGGAAAGAGTTAAGAAACCCCCAATGCTTCAGAGGCTATACTCACTAAGTTGGCTAATGATGTGCTAGGCTTTGAAAAATCAAGTTGCTCAAAGTAGTAAGCCTGCTCCTTATAAAGACATCCCAAGAAAAGGATATGTTCCCAACAAATATAGGATTGCAGTGTCATGCCGACACTAAAATTTTCCTCCGTAATTTCTATTTCATTAATGTATGTATTAGGAATATGATTTTGTTAAGTATAATTAGTAGTAGCATCGATAGAAGATAACAAATACGCCGTCATGCGGTGCCGCCAATAATGTGGAGTACGGTAATAGTCAAAGTACAATAGGAATGTTGTAAAAAGTAAATATTTGTCGTAAGTGGTCCGGTAATGTTAAAATGTCAAAGTTTGGGTAATTAGAGAAGTAGGGTCTACATGATTAGGAATTAGAAATATTATATTGGTAATAAGGACAAGGAGTGAGGTCATAAATATTTTGTATATTTTATTTGTAAAAAGTCTAAAATGTGGAACCCATGTAAAATGATAAGGTTTATCTTATCTTAAAAGATAAGCTTACATGTACAGATAAGAGTTAAGGTATGGAATATGATTCGTCAGATGGATTTCTTATCCTATCTTAGAGATAAGATGGATAAGCCTGGAAGTTCTATAAATAGAGAGCCACCCCCTCATTTAGCATAGAAGGAAGTAGTGAGAAATATTGTAGGAAGTGTGCAAAGGAAGCCATCGTTGTTGAAGAAGCCATTAAGAGGTGTAATTGTAAAGTTTCTCCCATAGTCTTGGTGAAAGGCAAGTGAAGTCAATAACACTTGAAGTACCTCATGGGTGAGATTATGTAACAGCTTTCATGTTAATATTATAATTTACTTTGATATTTCAAATTTGTCATCATTCCGCCTTATCATAGTCGATGGTATTCTTGTGTTATGTTGTTGTTTTTTCCAGATTACATCCACCAAACTAAAGGTCATGTGCATTAGTAAATAATCATAAAGACAAGGAGTTCCCAGTGAAGAATTATCATAGTGTCGGATTGGTGATGACATTTTGGTTACGTTGCCGGGACCATTCCTCGTTGGTGGATTATCTCGGAGAGATATTCCACATAGTCAAAAATCAATTGAGGGTAACCTTGTTTTACATCACAGTGCGTAGTAGCTTACCATGGTAAAGTCATTTTTGCCATGAATAGTAGTTACCATGGTAAAGTCATTTTTGCTTGTGAATAGTATTTATCACAAAAAGTCACTTTTTACCATGAATAGTATTTACCGCAATAATTTCACTTTTACCGTGAATAATGTTTACCACAAGAAAGTCAGTTTTACATCAAAGTAAGTCAAGTTTTACCATAGTTTACCGTGGGTCATTTCTATTTTACTGTAGAAAGGTGTAAAGTCACTTTCTAGTATAGTGATCCCAATTATTTGTGCACATAAGTCTTGTTGATTGTACTTGTGGGTTTGGTTTTCACGGTGGTTACCTTTGAAAATGGGAAAGATTCCTATTTTTTCAGCTCAATCTAATGAAGATGCTTCTTCTTTCATTCAAGAGTTTAAACGATCTTGTATTTGTAATGGCCTTATAAGAAGGGAACAATGGACTGAATTTTTTCCTACCTTTTTGGATGGTTCAGCACTTAGGTGGTTTGAAACACTAGGTGATAATGTGAAAAATTCATGGGATTTATTAACTGAAATTTTTCTTGAAGAATTTGGTGAACAACAGAAATATGCAGATCTCATGATCGAGATCACAAAGCTATCCCAAGGAGAGAAGGAGAAGATAAGGGATTATCATGCTCGTGTTCTAGAGCTAAGGAGGAAGCTCAATGCCCAGATCTGGAAGGAAGGATTAGCGGATGGGTTGATGAATGGCATGGATAATCTCCTCTGTAAGCACTCCATTCTTGGGATGAAGCCGAGATATCGACAACGAGTGAAGTATGACCACACGGCTACCATTGAACAAACAAAGGAGATTGCAAGAAGGCAAGAAGAAAGCATGGAAGAGGAGCCCAAAGAAATTGTTTCTAAAGTAGAACCTACACCAACACCTTTGGTCCGAATCCACAACCACTCCGGTGAGCACAAATATTTCTCCTAGTACATCTACCGAGTATGAAGATTTGCTGAAAAAGATGGGTCGATTAACTATTAATCTTCTTCAAGGAAAGGAATTTAGTTCTCGGGAGGAGATAGAGGTCCAAAAGAAATATTTCTGAAGTTGTTTGTTATGGTTGTTATAAAAAGGGTCATTATAAGTATAATTGTCCAGATAGAGCTTCTACATCTCGGTAAAGGAGATAATGATAAAAGAAAATCACCCAGTGAATTCTTTTGATGTAGTAGATAAGAGCATAAATAATGAAGTAGATGTGTTTGTAACAAAAAGAAAGAAAGAAAAAGATAATCAAGATGGAAATGATCCTAAGAAGATGAAAGAAGAAACTAGTAAGAAACATAGGAGAAGAAAGTTGGGTGTGCGGGATTTTCGATTTCACAGGGGGCAAGGACCATACTCCATCTTGGAAGATCTCATCCAAAAGGCATGCAAATATTACATATGGTCAACTCTTGGCTATGTCTTCTCGAGAAGAGGTGGGCGTTGCAAAGTGGACTCAATGCTCGGCGAAGGAAGGAGGTTGAGGTCCCTGTTTTGGAGGCGGTAGATCCCTATGCTCCACAAGTGAGGTATTATGTAATGGTATTTCAATTCATGATGTCTTAGTTGATGGAGGTGCTGCGATTAATGTAATGACCGAGTCCAGTAATGAATATGTTGGGTTTAAAATTGATCGCCCTTCAACACTTATGTTAAGGTCATTAAATAAGGGAAGGAATCTGCTATAAGAATTCCACAATGGTACATGTGGAGGGCACTTCTCTAGACAACTTACAACAAGAAGGATCTTGGATGCAGGTTATCACTGGCCCACTCTTTTTAAAGATTGTTATAATTATTGTAAGACATGTGATATTTGTCAAACACATGGTAACCGTAAGACTTCATTAGCTCCATTATGTCCTATTCTTCCCCTTGGTCCCTTTGAAAAGTGGGAATAGACATTGTAGGTCCACTTACAACTACATCACACCAAAATAAGTATATTGTAGTTGCCACAGATTATTTAACCAAGTGGGTTGAAGCTAGGCCATTGAAAACAACTTCCATGGATGAAGTGGCAAGGTTCATGTATGAACGCATTGTCACCAGATTTGGTTGCCCATTAGAAATTATGCAGATCAAGGAAGCCACTTCATTAATGAGGTGGTAGAAGCCCTAGTCAATAAGTTATCTATTAAGCACGGGAAGGCAACAACATACAAGCCAAGCACAAATGGACAGTGTGGAACGAACAAATTTTGTGTTGTGTCAAATTCTAGCAAAGATGCGGCCTTGCAGGTACATAAATGGGATAAAAGGATTCATGCGCATTGTGGGCATATAGGGCAACATCAAAGTCAGCAATGTGATACTCCCCATTTCAGGTTGGCCTATGGCATTGATCCAGCTTCTTCCTATTGAGTTTGATATTCCCACCGTGTGAGAGTTATGAAAAATGAAAGGATGGATGAAAGTGATTCAAGAAAAGAAAGGTTGGTACATCTTCATTTGCTTGAGGAAATGAGAGAGAAATAGCAAAGGATACAAGCCATAAGAAGAAAATGAAGCGAAGGAATACTTTGATCAAAAGATCCGGTGGTCTCCATTTCATCTCGAATGACTTGGTTCTAGTATATGATTCCAGATACAAAAAAAGAAAGAGAAAATTTCTTCCAAAATGGATGGGGCCCTACAAAATAGCAGCTGTGCATGAAAATGGTACGTACCGACTGGAGGAATTGGATGGCACTCCCATTACGAAATGGGTCAACCACGACAAGTTGAAGATTTTCCAAGCACCAGAATAGTCTACTCTGAGGACGGAGTAGAAGCTAGGAAGGGGGAAGATGTCGACACTAAAATTTTCCTCCGTAATTTCTATTTCATTAATGTATGTATTAGGAATATGATGTTGTTAAGTATAATTAGTAGTAGCGTCTGATAGAAGATAACGGCGCCGTCAGTATGGTGCCGCCAATAATGTGGAGTACATGTGAATCAAAAAGTACAATAGGAATGTTGTAAAAGTAAATATTTGTCGTAAGTGGTCCTAGTAATGTTAAAATGTCAAAGTTTGGGTAATTAGAGAAGTAGGGTCTACGTGATTAGGAATTAGAAATATTATATTGGTAATAAGGACAAGGAGTGAGGTCATAAATATTTTGTATATTTTATTTGTAAAAATTCTAAAAATGTGGAACCCATGTAAAATGATAAGGTTTATCTTATCTTAAAAGATAAGCTTACATGTACGAGATAAGAGTTAAGGTATGGAATATGATTCGTCGAGAATGGATTTCTTATCCTATCTTAGAGGTAAGATGGATAAGCTGGAAGTTCTATAAATAAAGAGGCCACCCCCTTATTTAGCATAGAAGGAAGTAGTGAGAAATATTGTAGGAAGTGTGTGAAGGAAGCCATCAGTTTAAAGGTGTGTTGAAGAAGCCATTAAGAGGTGTAATTGTAAAGTTTCTCCCATAGTCTTGGTGAAAGGCAAGTGAAGTCAATAACACTTGAAGTACCTCATGGGTGAGATTGTAACAGTTTCATGTTAATATTATAATTTACTTTGATATTTCAGATTTGTCATCATTCCGTCTTATCATAGTCGATGGTATTCTTGTGTTATGTTGTTTTGTTTCCAGATTACATCCACCAAACTAAAGGCTGTGCATTAGTAAATAATCATAGCACGAGGAGTTCTCGATGAAGAATTATCATAGTGCCGATTGGTGATGACAGTCCTCCGATGAGGCTTGCTATTAAGCAGCTCTGCAACGAACTCAAAATGTGATGTCATTGAATAAAGTGACGATGAAGTTGAAGTCGTCGATGTTTATGAGGAAGAGCTAGATTCTAGAACATCTAAACTTGAAGTTGAAGATCCTAAGGGAGAAATTAATAATAATTTCTTCGAGTACCGTTTAGAAGAAGAAGATGAATACGAAGAAATTATAGAAGATATGAATAGCCATTCTTTCGCTGTCTTCACACGCTCTCAGAAAAAGGAGCAAAGTACCACTAAGGTGGAAGATAAAAAGAGCTCTAAGGAAGTTCCTAAAGAATCCAAAATTAAAGAAGCTTCCAAAGAATCAAAGATAGCTGAGACTCCTAAGGTCAAAACTATCTTAAAGAAAGGAGAACCTTTGTGAGTCAATCCATAGATAAATCAGCTACGAAGAAATATTCTTCTTCTACATCAGTATCAACCAAGCTCTGAAGCAAAGGTCAAAAGTGTGCCATCATCAAGTTTGAAAGAACTAGTATCTGAGACATCAAGTACGGTTACTTTTCCCAAATTTGATATCATTGATCATATCAATAAAACAAAAATTTCCATGTCACAGGTAGAGTACTTGAAGTCCAATAAGGATCAACTCGAGAAATTGGTCCAGTTTATCAAAGGCGACTCTATTGTTCATTCCTCCAAAGGAATTATAAAAACTCCCAAAGATGGGAAAACTCAAAATATTTTGGCGGCCACTACACCTTCAAATGAAAATATTAAACCTTTCTTTGTGTCCTTTCTGATCAATGGATGTAAATTAAGTAATTGCATTATAGATTCGGAGCCTTGAATAATGTGATGCTTGCCAAGGTAGCACATGCTATTGGTTAAATTTTATGAGAACATTTAGATCATGTTACTCCATGGAAACCAAGCAATTTCCTCGATCGGGAAGATTAAAGACACCCAAATGGTTTTAGCCCAATTCCCTCAAAAGTGAGTTAAGCTAACTATTTTATTTGCTAACATTCTTGCTTCGTATGGTATGTTGTTGAGTAGGAAATTTTGTAGAAATCTAGGTGGAGAGATTCAAATAGATTGGTCTCACACCAAGATCCCTATCAATGGAGAAATGATGAAGATAATGCCGTAAAATCAAGCAAAGTTCATGGTAACTAAAACTAAAGATCCTCACGCCTGAGATCCTATTCTAAGGCTCAAATATGCTTAATTATATGATGACTACATAAATTCATGCCCTTGAGATCACTTGCCAAGATTCCAATAAGATCCGGACTCTTGAGTTCTATGGAAGTTGTTGCTCGACGGTGTTCAGTGCGGGAGTGGTGCTCATATCTCCAAATGGTAAAATATTTCCTTCCTACAAACTTGAATTTTCAAATACTAACAACACTTCAGAATACGAGGCATTAATCCTTGGCCTCCAAGTTGTAGAGGAGAAAGGGATAAAAAATTTGGAAGTCTTTGGAGATGTGGAATTGATCGTGAAACAAGTAAGAAATTAGTTCCAAGTAAAGAATGATCGTTTAAGACACTAAGGAAATAAAGTGCAGGACGCGATAGAAGTCTTTGATGCTTTTTCCATAAAATTTGTCCCTCGTGAAAAGAATGAAAAAGAAAATTCTCTAACAGTCTTAGCTTCATTAATGATTCCTCATTCAAAGTTTGATCAAGACAAATACACCATTGAAATGGTTTTTAGGCCAAGTGTTCCTGACAATGCAGAAAATTGGCAAGTATTCAATGATGATAAAAAATTATTGCTTTCTTGGAAAAAAGGGATAATTTTGAACAATTGTATTTTGAAGGAAGTGATTCTGTATTTTGTGAATCGACTACCTCTCCCATTTAGGAATTATTTGAGAATGAAGATCCTGGTGATGGCATCATTCAACTCAAAGGAAATAAAATTCCCAAAGGATTGGTTTCACTTGAATAAATTTTTGATAAACATGACAGTTTATCAAAGAGAAAGAGCAGGAAGGACCTGCAAATTCTAATGACTATGAGAAAGTTAACATCAATACCAAGGATAAACCTCACCTGGTCAACATCGGTAAGTTTTGCTCACCTGAGGAGCATGAGAAATTCATAAGCCTCCTTACCAAATAATCCGACGTTTTGGCTTACTCATATGAAGACTTGAAGTCTTTCTAGCCTAGGGAAATGGAGCATGCCATACCCTTGAAACCTGGTGTAATTCCATTCAGGTAGAAGCAAAGACAATATAATCCCAAGATTGCGGGGACAATATTTCATGAAGTTCAAAAGATGTTAGATGCATGGATAGTGTTTCCTATTTGACATTCAACTTGGATAGCTAATATTGTACCGGTTCACAAGAAAAATGGAGAAATTAGGATTTGCATGGATTTCCACAATCTTAATCAAGCTTCCTTGAAAGATAATTATCCACTACTGGTCATGGACCATATTACGTAGGCGAATGGCGGATCGGAAATGCTATCTATGCTAGATGGTTTCTCTGGATATAATCAGATTGAAGTGGCTAGAGAAGATCAACATAAACCGTGTTCACCACCCCCGAGGGTACGTTCACGTATAGAAGAATGCCTTTTGGTTTGATCAATTCCGCTACTTTTCAAAGGGCTATGGATATGGCATTCACAGATTATAAAGACAAGATCATCATGATATACCTAGATGAATTGACAGTGTTCTCAAAGAAATGAGAAGATCACCTAAGAGATTTAGAGAAAATATTGCAAAGGTGTAGACTTCATAAGATTTCTCTAAATCCAAAAAAGTCTGTGTTTGGAGTTATGGAAGGGAAACTCCTAGGTCATATTGTTTCTAAGGAGGGAACTAAAATTGATCCTGAGCATGTTCAAGTGATCAAGAATCTTTCCTTGCCTACGAGTAAGCCTAGGGTCCACTCATTCTTTGGGAAGGTGAAATTTTTGAGAAGGTTCATGCCATATTTCACCGAGCTAACTAAAGAAATCGCTGATATGATGAAAGGAAAAGAATCCTTCAAATGGTCAAAGGAAGGTAGAGAGGCATTTGAAAAAATCAAAGGTGCTATTGCAAAAGCCCCTACATTGGTGTGTCCTAATTTTAAAAAGGATTTCATAATCTATTGTTATGCTTCACCGCACACAATCTCTGCCATCCTGACTCAACATAATCAAGAAGGAGTTGAATCTCCTATTGCATTCATGAGCTCTGGATTCAAGAAACATAAACTTAATTACACTCCCCTTGAGAGACATGCGTACGCAGTGGTGAGAGCCTTGAAACATTTCGTGTACTATGTGTTGAATTCTCACACCAAAGTCTTAGTACTTTTGAGACACCGTAGTTAAATTGATGTTGACGACAAGAAATAGGATCTAAAAGAGGTAATTGGGTCTCCAAGATCCAGGAATATGATTTCGATATCAAGCCTACCAAGTTGGTTCGAGGAAGAGGACTCTGCTAACTCATCGCAGAGAATGAACCATGAGATGAATCTGAAGAAGAACTAGTTGAGAAAAATTTACCACTGGTAGTTTTTGTCATTACACGAGAGAATGGTATTCTGATATAGCCTACTTTCTCACATATGGCGAGTGTCCAGAGAATATGATAGCTAAGGAAAAATGAGCTATCAAACTAAGAGCTTCCAGGTACGTCATTTAGGACAACACTTTGTTCAAGAAAGGAGTTAACGACATGTTCCTTAGATGTGTTGATAAAGAGCAACAGCCTAGGTTGTTGGAAGCCTTCCACAGTCATGCTTGTGGTGGTCATTTCTCTGGCCTGTGACATCTCATAAAATTTTGTGAGCACATTATTACTGGCCCACTATGTTTTCCGATGCTCAAAATGGGTGACAAAATGTGAAGCTTGTCAGCAATTTGTTGGAAGATCAAAATTGAAAACTTTTCCTTTGAATCCAGTTGTCGTTGAATAACCCTTTCAACAATGGGGTTTATATTTCATCGGGGTTTTGAATCCTAATTCTAGTTTTGGTCATACTCACATGCTCACCACAACTGACTACTTTACAAAGTGGGTAGAAGCTATACCAGTGAAACAAATATCTATTGCGGTAATATGTGACTTCATCAAAGAAAATATATTGGTCCATTATGGAATTCTACACAAGATCGTGATGGGAAATGCCTCAAATTTTTCTTCTACAAAGATGATAGGATTTTGCTATGGGTATGGGAATATCTTTATCTCATTCATCGATTACTTCCCTCGGGGAAACGGTCATGCGAATCCAATGCAAAACATCATTACTATTGTGCTGCAATTTAGTTGAAGAAAATCAAATAACTTGGCACAAAAATTTATATGATGCATTATGGGCTGACCGCATAACTCCCAAAAGAGCAATCGGGATGTCTCCATTTCAACTTTTTTATGGAACTGATTCTCAAATTCCCATCACACTGGAGTTATCGGTATTAAAATTAGCTAAGGCAGTTGATGATGAATGCTTCACCAATGCATTAGATAAAGGATCATGTTCTAAGCAAGCTTGAGGAACAAAGAAATCAAGTGGCAAACAGGATCTAGGAACATCAATCCAAAGTAAAGAGGTTGTTTGACAAGAAAACCAAAGAGAGGTAATTCCAAATCAATGAATTGGTTCTTCTCTGGGACAAGAGATGTGAACCAAAAGGAAAGCATGGGAAGTTTGATTCACTGTGGCTAGGCCCTTTCAAAATCAGACATTTCTATGGAGATAGCACCTATTACTTGGCATATCCTGATGGAACTCATTTTCCTTTTCCCTACAGTGGGAAATATCTCAAGCAATACCAAAATTGAAAACGGGTTGTTCCCCGTATGTACATAGGTAATTAGGATTTTGGTTTGTTTCTTTTCCCCATCTTTTCGGTCTCCTCTCTTGTATCACCCCATTTTTGTGCCCCATCATTTTGAGATCATGTTCATGAATATTTTGGTCTAGGTATGTTCTTTGTGTCCATGAAGTCCTTGTCCCTAATAAGAGCCAACTGTTATTAGCCAATTTTGACTTCGCAAAATTAATTTTAAAAATGGAAATTTTGAAATTTTTCAAAAGTGTTACTTTACGTGATTTATCGCTCTCATCGTAATCATCTCATTTTTGTGATCATTCCGGTCTTCGTTTCATCCATTTCGGTGAGAACTCCTCCTGCCAGTCTTAAACTATGTTAAATATTAATAATTAATTAATTAATTAATTACTCTTTGTTTGATAAAATTAATTTTTAATAACTTTGGGGTTTTTAATTAAATAAATATTAATTAAAATTCATTCGACAATTTTATTTTAATTTCTGGGGGAAAAATAAGCTTCCGCTTCCCATTGCCGAGATGCCAAATTGGCTTCCCGGGCCCAGATTTCCCCTTTCTTGGCAAATTTGTTTTAAATCCCCGCTTGTGGGATTTCTTCCCCCGATTGCTAAATTAATGAATTGGCAAACGGGAAAAAATCTCCCAATTTCCCACATGGGGAAATAAAATGGGGATTTCTAACCCGCCTTGCCATTTCCATTGGCAATTGGTTGTTTATTCCCCCACTTCCCCCTGGAAATTAATTCCACTACCCGGGAAGGAGGGAAGTTGTTTTAATCCTCATAAAAATCCTCTGTCAAACTCGTTGGAAGAAGTCATGCGAAGCTTTCCAATTGCTTCTTATTTCTTCTGAAGGAACAAAGTAATATTTTATCACATCCCTCAAGCAATACACTGAAGGCCATTATAAAAGAGGAAGAAGAAAGAATAGTCCAAGCATTTACCTAGACAGTCCAAAATATTGTCCATGCATTGTTTAAAATAAGAGAATAGTCCAATAATTTATTCCATGCATGGGAAGTAATAAAGCAAAGAAGAAAGAACAAGTTTTCATGGTAGAAGACAAGGAGCGGTTAAAGATCATCACACATTCACATTACTCCTCCACGTAGGCTAACACAAATAATTCACAGTGAGTAAATAAATAGTATTCATCATGCATGGGAAAAAGGAAAATGCAATCAAGGGACAATTGTTCATTGCATAAAATATAAAAACAGTCCAATTGCGAGGCATAAAACAATCATCGGGAAAAAATACATGCACCAAGAAATAGCTATACGCCTTGACCAAGAGACAACAACATTATAGGCCCACACATAGTTGTTTTAAAAAGAGCCCACACATTCACAAAATCAAGAGTTTTCCAAAGTGCAAAAGCCAACAGGCCAAGTGGGAGAGGAGAGAATAGTCCAAAGCATTTCAACCATGCATTGCATAAGAAGAAATGAATCCATGCTAGAGAAAAGAGCCAAAGAAGACAAGAAGTTCAACTTATAGACAGAAGAAAGAATAAAAATTCAGGGAAAAAATAAATCACTTTCAACGAAGATTTCAAAGGAAGATCAACAAGCGGTTGGGAAGGAGTCTACGCAGCACAATAGGAGAATTTTCAACACAACTTTTAACAGAGGCGTTTTTCACCACGCATTGGCCAACGTTTCAGGCAAAGAAAGAATTCACGTTTCAGGTTTTAAAAGAATAGAGCTCCATGTTTCAGCTATTAGAAGGAAGGAATCCATGTACAAACCAACAGACCACATGGGAGAGGAGAGGATAAATCCAAAAAGTAGTTTGTTTCCACTTATTCACACCCAATCCAAACAAAGCATTTCCAACGCTAGCAGTTAGCATAAAACAATCTTCCATGCATTGAATGGGACAAGTCTAGCAAAGAGAACAGACCAATTTCAACACCCAGAAAGGAAGAAACAACAAGATTTCACAGTCAAAGGAAAGTCCATACAATCCAGCAAATTGTTTTCATGCATGTACCATACGTCCACGCACTCGCAGGCATTGTCAAGGAGGAAAGCCCAAAGTATGAGGTCATTAAAATCATGCCATTTTCATGCATACCAAGGAGGATTTGCTCCGATAAATTAAATTTTTTTTTGGGATATTAGGAATTTGGTGATTTCGTTTATTTAAAATTAAATAAACATTGTTTCTCAGTAAAATTCTAACCTAGTCTCGGTGTGATGTATTAAAAATATTTTTTTGTAACTTGAACTTGTTGTTATTATTATTCAATAATAATAGTAATAATTAAATAAATCATATTGTTCTTGCACCGATGGGGGTTTGGATTTGAGACCCGACCCTACTTGCGTTGTTTTGCATCTCGAGTCATTTTTATGTGAAATTCATAATGGCGAAAAATCTAACAAATTTACAGGAAGATCGAAGAAGCCAATGAAGAAATCAAATAAGTCTGTGCTAAAGTATGAATTACAAGGAATCATTCCTCCAAGTTCCATCAAGTCAGCATATGACAATATCACCGATACAAATCTAGGTCACATCAATGTGCACTAATTTTGCGAATCGGGTGAAAAACCGAAAGCAAAACCATATTCTCGGATAGGCTTTACCATAGTGGTCTACCCCAAGCAGTAGCATTTCTGTCTTGGTGTAGTGTCTAGAGCTGGTTATCGCTTGTGCGAGCATTATGATCCTGAGAGATGAGGAATTTTAAGGATAATCGCAAGCCTTTCCTCTTAATCACACCAGAGCACATTGAGGAATTTCTCGGCATACCTGAATTTCCTGAGAATGCGGATATCACTCACCAATCAGCATAAGAATTTTGGGATGAAGAACCCCTTAGGTGGAGCAATATGGTTAATAACAACTAGTTAGTGACCAAGAGGCCTCAAATTGACCAGCTTCCTAAAGAATTGTACCACGTTGAGTTTGTGGAAGAAATCGGGGACATGATTACTCTCTTGAGTCAATTTTTTGGTTTACCCTCTGCTAGGATTTTCCACCCATGGATGTATCAGTTTATCTGTATCATCCTTGCCAAGAAAGAGTTTGTGGATTGGGCCACCATTATCAGTAATACCCTTCACAAAAAATTGATAGAAGTTAAGATGACTGGATGCTTCTACATGACATTGTATCTGACTTATGCAGTAGTAAGAAGAAAGCTATTTTCTGGACTCGAAACAAGAGGAGTCATGGGTCCATCAAATAGTGTCTTCCATTACTATCCATAACTAAGTTTCAAAAATAGCTCTCACCATTTCAGAAGGGTCAACGATGCATTTACTTTCCACATGATTCAAAACCTGAATAGGAATATAGAGGAAAGATTTTCCAAAGAAGCCATGAATGTCATTTCCCAATGGGGAACATGGTTTATTCAATTTTCATCTTTTTCCTACATTTGCGTAAGCAGATTTACGGGTACCCCATGGAAACTTCCTAAGTACGTCAGTGAAAAATGGGCATTAATGGAGCTTACACGGAAACTATTCCAAGTTCATTGTCTTCTTAGTGACAAGCATCGCTTAGGAATTCATTTCCCAATCCAAATAGGGAATACCAATGCCCAAATCTCTTCAGTGCACAACTCATGGAAAAAGAGTTTTCCCTCATCACAATCCATCCATATGTGAAGAGAGTCCAGTTTGATATCAATGGATATATGCAAAATATTCTTGGAGAAAAGTATCAACATAACCCTACTATGAAATATTTCTAGGTTGTTTGTTCGGATGAACATGAATTAAGAAGATGAGAGTTTTCTCACCTAACATTTTCTCAGATCAAGGCCTTTCACATCAAGAACCCTCCCGATTCGTACATAAATGATGATGAAGATGTTATTTATCCTTCATATGATGTAGTTATTTTACCTGTTGCATCGAATTGACTAGAACAAGATAGCTGAATTTTCTCTTGATAGCAAGAATCAACCGATTCTTGAAAGAAGCATATCTTGGTACAACAGAGAACTTGCCAAGTTACAATCAATTCAAGATCATACTTCAGGATCACAAAAATTACCAACTCGAGAAGGTCTCAATTCAACCAAATCCCCTTCTCGATCAACCTCTGTACCATCCAATCATACACAACAAGTAAGAAAGGAGTGGTTTCCAAAATCCACTTCGCCAAATAATGTGTCACGAGGAGAAAAATCTAAAGGCCCTAGCCCCAGTGAAGGAAGAGAGCGTGTATCAGGATTTTCTACTTCAAGTAGAGATTATTCTACTCACATTGTTAATAGTTCTCAGAAGCTCGTGACAAACAATCCTTAGCCATGCCTTGCACAAGCGTCCACTCAGGTGCAGGTAGTCCAAATATCAAACACTTCAGAACCTACAGTTCATGAAGAGATTTCCCAAAATCTCCCAAATGATCAGGAGGTGGATATTGAGGTTATTTCTCCTCAAATCGAGGTCATGGAAAGGATTCTTGCAGGATCTCATGATGTTGAGAACAATGAGAATATTGCTTTGAGCTCTAGGATTTTGTATGCGGAAGTAGTGAATGATACTCCTTTCTGGGTTGATTGCAAAATCAAGAAAAGGAAGAGGGTTGTCAAGGCAATTGACATTGATTTTGATGCCCTTTTCAAAATTTTGAATGATGTCATTCCCAAGAAGCCTAAGGTGCTTTCTCGAATAATGGTGGATAATGACGGAAACAAATTTGTAGATCTTACCATCCCACAAGTTGATAAGGAGCATGATGCCATGACACTTGCTAATTATGAAGTTTCCAGACTTGGACTTGGGAGGTCCACATTGGAAAGTGACATGGAAATGGCTCGAGATTCAATTGATATCATGCTAAAGAGACTTGAGAAATATAAGTCTCAGAACTCTCAACTCAAGGCCGAAAATAATCAATTAGTGGAATATGTTCAACATCTGATAAATCCCATATCATCCACTTTCCTAGTACCTGATGCAGTGGCTGCCCCTGATGAAGAAACTCTCAATTTGTCAAAAGAAATAAACACATTGGGCCATGTCACTAAAACTTGGCTTTCAGAGATTCTCGTTTTAGGCCAAGGGACGATCAAAACAGCGGTTAAGCTCCATGAAGATGTCAGTGCATATCTTGATCCAATTCTTTCTTTCAAGGAAACTTTTGTTTCTAATATATCAAATTTGGATGAGATATTTCCCAGTCTGCAGGAGATGATGAGTATGGAATCCTCAGTTTTAGCCATTGAAGGAATTCTTGAATTTGAACATCAAGGGACACGTTTTCTTTAGTGTCTGCATCTCAAATAAAGGAAGACGCTTCTCGTGGATTCTATGATCCATTATGAGAGAATATGCAATGAAGCCTTCACTTCACTCGCCTTGATTCAAGAATTCATAGCTGAGATCCCTTGTAACCTCGTAAATGAACATAATCAAAGGTGTTCATTGGAACAAGTGGAAGAGCAATTTTCACATGCACACTCCCACCAATAATTTCTCATTAGTTTCAATGGAGTGGTGCATCAAATTAAAGAACTTATTTGAGAACGCTCAATCAAATATTGTTAATTTAAATGATATGCCAAGTAGGATTCTTGAATTTCAGGTATTTTGTGAGGCTATTCTTTGACCAAATGAACCTCCAAAAGAAGAAAAGATGTTTGAAACTTTGGGAAGGTTTAGATCCTTTCAACTAGCAAAAGTGGTAGATCCTAATTTCACCGGCGGTTCATGGAGATAGTTTTATTGGTATCTAACGAAGCGCGAAAGTCCATTTCGCATACATTTGAGATAGGTAGACCCCATTTCAATGGATAAGGACTGGTTATTATTGTATATTTTAAAAGTGGATTTTTAAGAAAAGGATGTTGTTGTTTTATTTGTGTTAGTTATTCATCTTTCCTCTTTGTGCAATATTAGGATTTGTTTTTACCTAAATCTTTCATGTTCTTTAAATTCATTCCATTCCACTCCTTTCCTTCATTCCATCCCATCTCCCTCATTCACTTTGTTCTTTCCATTGATGTTCAAAAACACCCCTACATACAATATTGACTGTACAAATGTAAATACGGTTTTGGTTTTCAATAAAGGAATCCTCACCTTCATTGAGGAGGGACTTCGTTCCCACACTATTGCATGTCATTTGCATGCGTACAAATCCATATGCTAACACACTAAAGTGGTAAAATTCCATCAATAGTCTCATTGTACTCAATCTTCTTAAGAGGTATAATATTGTCTTCTTAAGGTGTCTTAACATCGGTTTGAGTATGTATGTCATAGATCTTTGTGTCATGAGATCCAAAAGGATGTAAATGGTTCTTTGCAAGAGATTAAAAGTGCTATTGTATCTTCATGGGTACTGATCTAAACTTTTAGTATGAAGTTAAGGGCTTGTCAAGTGTTCTTGAAGACTAAACAAGTAAAAAACAAGATGAAATCAGTGAGATATTGCCATACAAAGTTATAAATCAAGTGTATAAGTGCTCATATAGTTTGGTGATGATAATTAAGTGTATATGACCATTTTTGAAATCTTGAAAGCATTTTTTCATCTTTGAGGCTTCACGCCCTCTAGACTATGTTTTCACAGTGTTTGTGAGTGGTGTGAATGGAAACTAAGTTTTGGAAGATCAAATGTTGGAGTTATGTGCTAAAATTTTATACATGTCATCTAGACATAGAGGAGAAAAGGGTTCATGTGGTTTTAAGGCTTACTAATATGTGTATCTCCATAAATATTTGAGAATATTTAAAATTTGACTGTGTGTGTGTTCAAGAGCCTAATGTGAGTTAAGTATTCTTGCAACTGGGTGTGATTATCTCTATACCATGAGTTGTAAATGTTGTGTATAGTTATATGAGTCCCTTTCAAGGTAGTTTTTAAGTGATCAACTCCTACTTGATCATTTTTAGTTCAATAAGTATGAACGAGACAATGATATGGTCAATAATACACGCTTCGTGGTTTTACGCAATAAAAATGAGGGGTTACACGTATGTGTCTTGGTAATTCATGATATCTCAAAGTTGAGGAAGGTTTTTATTATGTGTAAAGATGTTATTTCAAGGTGTTGATGTAATCATGGAAGGTGTCAAGAGAAAATTATGTCAAAATTACTATTTCATGTCCTCTAACTCGGGAGTGCACAGTCCATCTGAGCGGTATGTAGGGAAACTCATCTTTGAAGTTCAAAATGAAGGAATTAGAACATGAACTTTTGTATTGATCATCTAGACACATGGGGATAGAGGATGTAAAAATCTGGATCATCAAGTAAGTGTATTTTCTTAGTTATACATGACAGATTTGGAGTAACAGTTATTAGTAGTACATTGATAAGGGTTTGGCTCTAAAAACCCTACCTTTTGGTTTCCTATTGATTATTCATGGTATAAAAGATATTTCATCAGGTTAAGGAATTCTCAAAAGACATATTTAATGTCCTTCATAGAAAAATATATTTTTGATAAAGAATTGGCCGTGTTTCCACCATGTTGCAAGCTAAAATTGCTCACTATACTATAATGGTAGTAGTGATGGTGTCTCAGGTATGAAAGATGATTTTACTCAATCTTTACATGTTTCTTGAAGTGCCTACATTGTTGAAGTGGTTTAATATGCTTGGAAGATATTTTGATGGTGATCTCAAAATATAATTGCTAGTGTAAGTTTCTTGGTACTCCTTGAAGGAGGATGAAGACCTCAAGTTTAGAGGAGATAGAGGAGGATGTTTTCATTGGTATAAAAATATTCCAAAGATCATTTTCATCTTGAAAGGTATGTACATACTTCAAATTTGCTTCTTTGCATATGGAGGTTGTTGAAAGATTGGCATATGCATGTGAAGGTTAATTGTTGCTCATATGAGGTCTATGAGGACCTACAGGTCAGAGAGGCAAAGTGCATAGTCTCAAAGGTATCTCAGTGGTCTAGAAGAAAAAAATGCATAGTGGCAGAGGTTTGGTATGCTATTCAATGCTCAAAATTCTCATTGACAAGTATGTCTCAGTTGTTTAACCATATTTGCAAGAAATAACACATTGAAAAGGCTTAGGTAGTTATCAAGGTTGAAGGACTTGCAATTATTGCTTAAATTTGCACCTACAAGCCTAAAGAGGCTTAATTTTGCACGGTTTTAGTATAAATGAGGTCAAATGATGTTTTCTCAACGCTTGGTTTAAGTTCATCATGATATATATGTGTGAATATCATGAATGGTGGTTGATATGAACTAGTGTTTAGCCTATTTGATGTTTCTTCCACCTCAAGAGCATACTGAGACCGGCTACAGTGGGTTGACTAATAAAGAAGTTGTATGTTTTCTTATAATGTTAGGGGAGCCCGTCTGGTTTACCCTAGCGGTGGGGAATGTGGGCTATATGTGGGAGGTCTTGGGGTCCATTCCCAGTGAGTTACCTCTATAGCTCATCGTTACTCGGCTAGGTAGTTCCAGGCGGGTCAGCGGCTTTGGTGGCGGAGGTGGTCTCTCGATGTGGTGCCAAGTCGGCTTGGTGTTCAATGCGACAGGGGTCGGGTCAGGCATGAATCCTGTGTTCAATGTGATGAGGCATGTCTAGCATTGCGGCACGAGAGTTATCCAAAAACCACTTTTAGCCCGTCTGGTTTACCCTAGTGGTGGGGAATGTGGGCTATATGTGGGAGGTCTCGGGTCCATTCCCTGGTGGCCACCTCTATAGCTCGTCATTACTCGGCTAGGCAGTTCTAGGCGGGTCAGCTGCTTTGGTGGTGGAGGTGGTCTCTCGACATGGTGCCAAGCCGCTCGGTGTTCAATGTGATGGGGGTCGGGTCAGGCATGAATCTTATGTTCAATGTGACGAGGCATGTCTGGCATTGCGGCATGAGAGTTATCCCAAAACCACTTTAGCCCGTCCAGTTTACCCTAGCGGTGGGGAATGTGGGCTATATGTGGGAGGTCTCGGGGTCCATTCCCCCAGGGTTGGCCACCTCTATAGCTCATCGTTACTTGGCTAGGCAGTTCCAGTGGGTCAACTTACTTCGGTGGTGGAGGTGGTCTCTCGACGTGGTGCCAAGCCGGCTCGGTGTTCAATGCGACGGGGGTCGGGGTCAGGCACGAATCCTATGTTCAATGTGACGAGGCATGTCTGGCATTACGGCACGAGAGTTATCCCAAAACCACTTTTGCTGATGGGGTGGGAGTGGTGCGGTCAAGTCACATGGTTGTGTGCTTGCCCACCCGGTTTCAAATCCCCCCGAGGCACGATCCTCCTCGGAGGTGGTTTCACCGCTAGAGGCGGCATCTCTGCTCATGCTGACACTAGTGATTACTCCTCACTGCTGACATTGGTGGCTGCTCCTCTCATTGTCGACTTTGGTGGCTCCTTCTCCTCTCGCTGCGTCTGCCGATGGCTACTCCGCTCCTGTTCTTTGCTGCTCCTCTCGCTGCGGTCATGGCTGCTCCTCTCGCTGCTGACACTTGTGGCTGCTCCGCTTACTACTAATCCTAGTGGCTGCTCCTCTCGCTTGTCGATGTTGGTTAATATTCTAATAGTTGTCCCACTCACTACGGTCGTTGTTGATGGTTGTTGCATCTTCACTTCAATTTCATGGTTGCTTCAATTGGGTTCCTAATAGTGGTCCCCTTCATTGTAACCAGGTTGTGGATCCTCTCAAAAATCCTCAAGTGTACAAGGATGTGGGTCCTTTCAAACACCCTCAATTTACCCTCAATCCAAAAAAATGTTAGGGGGAGCATGGTCTAGCTCTAAATGCCACATGGCTCAAGAGTTTAGGTGACACAAAGTCGGATTTGCTCTTCCCATGCGAGTTATGGTACTTGTATTATTACTTGTTGTCATCTAACTATTTTGGAGTGTTGTTATATCAAGAAATGTTATTGCTACAGGTGCATGGTGGTTAAGAAAGTATACAAGAATGATCAAGTCAGGGGGAGTACCTTAGTGTTTCTTCATGAGTTTGCATAGTGATCTCAAAGACCATGTTAGGTGAGAAAATGGTACTCACTTCTTGTAAAGGTATGTAGTGACTTGTCTTGGCTATATATGACTCTAAAAGACTGAAATGTTGCATTAGAGATTGCTAAAATATGTAATGATGATTCTGAGGCATGATTTAATGACTAGTGGGTCAAGTTTGGGCCTAGGAGCTAGGGATAGAAGTATTAAGGCTAGGGGAGATTTTCTTTCATGGATCTAGGCATGTTCTTTACCTATAAATGGTGGTTCCTTGTCTAGAAATTTTGAGCAATGATGAAGCATGACTCTTATGAAATTGTTGCCAAGATTTAGAGGCTGAATGGTACAAATATCTACTACTACAGTGTTCTTGTGAAGCTCAAAACAGGGGTATAGAAGAAATTGGATGATTTTGCTTGCCTAGAGGTTGGAATGATGTATTTTTCCCTAACAAGGTGATATGGATGCTTTTTTCATACTTGAATGATGTTTTCATATGTTTTAAGTGCTCTTTATAGGGGGAGCTTGATGTTTACATGCTTGAAATAAGGCTAAGAATCAGTATGTTTTTAGAAAATCAAGAAAATGGAGAAAATTGAGACCTTTGGTTGATGTTTCTAACCAAAGCATGGAGGTATGATGCAGTTGAAGGTGAATAAGGTGAGTATCATGTTAGCCTTTTTCATTAATGTAAAAAAGGGGAGAAGTTCAGGGTGTTTTCCATCAATGACAAAGGGGGAGATTATTGACATGTAGGCCTAATAGGTGTTGTCATTGATGAAAAACCACATTAATGAAAAATTTAATGTCATGTGATGATGTCATGATGTTTTTTACGATGCTAACATGTTGGTTCATATGGTTATCAACTGCTACAATGGGATTCAGTGATGCATGTTTACTTTAACAAGCCCATACAGTGCCTAGGAGGTGTAGCTTGATAGTGTGAGCTTATTAATGGCTTGGGAATCATGTTGACATGTTGGATAGCATGATTTGAGGGTGCTTAAGTACTCACAGTAGTGGCAAAGTGCAGGTACAGGTGTGATTCTCCATGTTACAGGTGCTCATTGGGAGTAGATATGCTAGCTATGAAGTGTGACATAGTGGATTGGAGCCATTTGAGCTCATGTATGTGTATAATAAGGTTTTCCATGTCATATGAGGTATGTTTTGGGAAATTTACTGAGAGGTTTATTGTTCGATTCTTACATTATTTTAGTTGTGCCCAAGTTGTTATAATGAGGATCTAGCATGTATGCATAGGTAAGTATTAATGACTGGAGAGATTGGGATATGAAATTGATGTTATGATGATTGGATATGTTAGAGGGTGATTCATAGTTCTTTGAAAAAAATAATTCAGGTTCCCATGAGGTGTATTTTTCCGTAGATATGACAATTTGGGTAAGACAAAATCTAAACTAAGGCAAAATCCGCTCAAGTGCAACTTTAGTTGCTCAGAATGGTGTGTGCTTTTCATGAGACCTTTAGGATTTCAGGGATTTTTCCATGGTTATTATAGAAGGTTTCAAAAAAATTATGTCATTTGATAGTCATATTTTTATGAACGATTGTTAAGAAGATAAGTTGGTCTAAAACCCTAGCCTAAGAATAGTTTGAAAAAGGTGAGTATAGTGACCCAATTTTGATTTAAAATGAAATTTTGATGATGATATGTTGTGTAGAGGACTCCTCAATATTTCCAAAATGTATGGTTGAGGTCATGGTCATAAGTGGGCCCCACCTAAAAATAATAGTTTGTAGAAAAGAAGGTTTTGGGACAAGATGATCCAAAGGAGTAGCATGTAAAATTTATGGTGTATGATGAATGGGAGTTTAATTGGTTTTAACGGATTTTTAGAGAAATTTATTGCAGTTTTATGATGTTTTGAAATCCAAACAGGTTGACTGGTCAAAGGGAATTTTGGGGTCTCAAACAATAGAGTCCAAAATTTCAACATAACTTGAGCTACGATAGAATTTACAGGTGATTCAAGTTGTGTTGGAAATAATATTAAGAAAAATTTATAGTTATATATGGCTTGACTCATGATGAGGTTATTTCACAAGGTTTCTAGGGCATTATTGGAGAAATAATGTTTTTGGTAGTTCAAGACAACATCTATTTTGATGCAAGTTTGATGTTGTTTGAAGCATGATATGGATTAAATAATGCTTCCTATCACCTGGAATGTGAAGCGGGATAAATTTTTCATCCAATGAATCCATTTTTAGGTCTTTAATGCATGTAAAAAAATTATTAGCTGACCTTTAGAAATAACCTTTTTGGTAGGTTGATTTGGTGAAGGCAAATCTTGTTGTGGTTTGAAGTAAAAGATGTTTCATGACTTCTAACATTCTTATAAGTGTTATAAAAGTTCTAAAATTTTGTTTGAGTTGTCACATGGCATGTTTTGGTTCAGTAGAATTCATTTGGTGGAATTATGAAGTTTCTAGGGTGCTAAAGGGTGCCGAAAAACAATTGTTTTGAGAATTACAAAGAGCATAGGGACTAGTAAATGAAATAATTTGATTGGATGAGCTAATTTCAACCATGTATATGATTTTTAAATGTTATTTTAAACATGTATGATGATTTTTAGAGATTTACTAAAAATAGTTTTGGGATTAGGAGATTTTTGTCATCCCAATGCAAGGGTTTTTGGGATTTTTGGTGCATGGATGAAGTATTTTTGCTAGGCTGACCTATATGGGTCAATTGTGAATGTTATAGTGATTATTATGGGATGTTTTATAGGCTAGAATGGTCGTGAAAGTGGAGGTAAACCGACCTCCTTTGAATTTGAATCAAGGAAAGGGTATAAAATGGAGTTTTTGAGTACAATGGTTCTAGCTTTTGCAACCCCCTTTTATATTATTTTGAAGAACCCTTTTTCTGCAAATAAAAAAACTTTGGGAATATCCCAAAACACCTAGAATATTATTCTAGGACAGCTGATTTTTGAGTTTTCATGAGGATAATTTGAGCAAGTGAATGTTGGTGTTGTTTCCTTGAGAGCGAGTTGGAGAAGGAGGGAAAATTTTGGTGCTTGTATTTGGATGCTATCTCCATAGCATGTTGATGTATTTTTCAGGTTTCTAAGGTGTATTCAAATATGATATTGAGTTGTATTCAATTTTGGAAGAATTATATCTTCTTGGATATTCATATGACTATATTTCTCATCTTTAGTGCATCTTGTTGATCTTTGTTGAAGGCATTACTCTTGTGATCTGATATGAATATTTACATATGTGTTTGGATATGATTTTATCATAAATATAAGTGGATTTATATGTTTATAATTTTGGTTCTTGTATTTTGTATCTTTCATTGAGAAGACTATATGCTTTGATGAGATCTACCCGAGATTAGGTGGTTAGGGTTTGAAGCACACATGTAAAGTTTTTATTGGGACCGACTCACCCCCTCTCAATCCTTGTCACCTCCAAAAATGGTCATCTCACCTTTCCTAAACAAGAAGGTACATGTATGCATGTCCCATATCTCCATTAGTGTAATCATTAAACCCACATCTCGTGGTATCCTTTGGTAGTATCTAAATCCTCCTAATCCCACGGCCTCTAAGTGATCCCACACAACATTGGCTATGTCCCCTCTAACGTACTCATATAATGTTGGGACTCTGTCCCTAAAATAGAGAGTCTCTCTAGCCTTCAAACATAAACATGACAACCATGCATCAACATCATCACTATTGTTTTATCTCAATCTATGATCTATTTTTCAAAATTATCCATTTTAACCCTACTTGACACCGACCCATCTTAGGTCGATTCTTCTAGGGGTCGATCGACATGTTTTCGGGATAAGTTGATTTCAACCCTATCCAGTCACCGTCGACAACCCCGCCTCCATTCTAAAATCTAAAAAATGGCAAAAAAAATTAAATAAAACATCAAATCAATTAAAAATAAGTTAGGGTTTTCATTACTCATTATCCTACATACCCTCCGATGTTTCGTGGCTCCTCCTATGACCTCTATCTCTCTCCAAATTTGAATCTCCTTTTATATCTCTAAGCTCTCAAATCATTCCTCTGAGTCGTGCAAATGAGCATCATCGGTCGACTTTCGGGCTTATATAGCCTCGGACCAAAGTCGCCACCACCCCTTTGGGTCGTCATCGATTGGCCTTAGGCACCATAGAATTGCTTTAGGTGCCTTTGACTTGGCTTGCCCTCCTTTATTTTAATGTCCTTTATTATGGAACCATCTCATCATCCATGTTTGCTCTCAAAGTCCACCTTTGTGGCCATATTTATTCCCCCTTCGGAATTTCTATTTCATCACTTTTTTTATATTTTTCCTTTTCGGCCATTTTCATGTCCTTTGTTGGGGCACCATTATTTCCATCCTCATCCTCTCTGAGACTCATACCTTTCACTCGATTCCTCATGTATGAGGGATTTCACATTTTGTTTTGCATTTGATCATGCATAGTTTTGATGTATGCCTTATGACCAATTGGTCCCCATGGCTTACATCCATTCTAGTGGTTTCCCACCGATTCCCTCCATTTCACTATGATTTTCTCAACTCACAGGCTTGTAGGAAATTTTTGTCATCTCTCTGAAGACTATGACCTTTGTCTCCTCCCAAACCGACTCCTTAAATCACTTTGCCATATTTTTAATCCTTTTTTGTTTGAATCCTTCTTACTTGGGGAATCTTACCTCACCTCCTCGGTTTACCCATCTTAATTTTCCCACCTACTCTTCTTCATCTATCTCTCTCAACCTTGTGATAGATACCTCTCGTGTCCTCAATCCATAGTTTGAGGGGAGCATATCATCAATCCTCTTTCCTCCCATCTTACCTCTTTGTCATCATTTTTATCTCATGGATTTCTTGCAAGAAACCACTTGACAAAACGGGAAATGTAGACACAAAAATTTGGTATCACTACCCTCATCACCCCGCGTCCTCTTCTTTACACCATATTCCTCTATCTAGACCCCATTTATTTCATATTTTTATTAGTTTCCCCACCTTTCCCATCTATTATCCTATCCATTTTAATTTATTATTAATTTTAATTAATTATCCTCTAATCCTCATCTCATTATCTAATTAATCTTAATCATTCCTAATTTCCCTTCTCTAGGTTGTTTATCATCCCTAAACTCCCTAGTTGCTCATCCATAGGCCCCCTTAGCCTTTATTTAATCCATTTCATCTCTCACCTACCCATTTCACTTCCCTATACATCCCTAACCAATCTAGACCCTTCAAAACCATGATACCTTGAGTTAGGCATCCTCTCACTACCCAAATGGATGGTTCCAAGAATCGCGCGACCCATCCAAGTCGTCGTCAACCCTATAAAGCCAAATTCCCCCATCCAAAAAGATGCATATTCAAAACTTTCTTGTGCTTAACGACCTTGTGTTCATGTCTCGAGCTTCTTTACAGGATTTTAAGTCTTATTGGATTCCCTTTGAGCTTGTTTACATCACTTGTGGAGACTTTGGGGAGTTTATCTTGGCCTTGTGTTGGTTCATGCTATTATTGCTTTATCATTATCATTATTATCATAAACTAACGTTTTGCAGTCTAGCTTGCCATTAGGGCTTCGTATCTAGCTTCTTCTTTCATTTTTTTCTCTGGTTGTCAATCCAACTCGTCCACCTTCAGCCTTATTTAGGACTTCCCGGTATTCATCACTCCTACTAATTCATCATCGACCCAACCTTGTTTTATCATCCATTCTACCTTCTAGGTCCACATCGGTTTGCCTTTCTGCCTACATGTCACCTATTTCAACCTTCAGATCTACCATCATGTTGCTCTGTCGGTCCCGTATCTATTATATCGGTCCCAGTCACCACCAACTAATCCAATTTACCATCGATCCATGTCCTGTTAGCCATTCAATCCATCCAAATCCATATTTTCTTACATCCTTTTTGTTTCCTTGTCTCAGAATTTCCTCTACAAGTTTCATCGGTGTTGTTAGAGGTCTCTGTCATTGTCGATTTTACTCGGATATCTCTAAATGATATTTTTTTAGCTTTCTGTTATGATTCATCTACTCAAGTATCCGTCGATGTACCCTCTTCGGCCTAGGCCTCTCACAACCCAAATAAGAATATTTTACTTTTTATTCATCTATATCATATGTACACTTTCTATTTCTACAATTTCGTATTATGATTAGTTTCAAATTCTGCATGTTATTAAGTCCTTTATCGGTTATTTCATCCTCTTTTATCAAACATGGGGGTTGACATCCGCATAAGGAAGCTTATGCTTCTTGGAACTGAATTTTTGGGAAACCCCCTCATCTACCATATAGTCCATTTGTCGTTCTAGTTATCTTTTTGTGCGATCCATCAATATCACAACAAGGAGTTAACTTTGTGCCCATCCATTTACATTCATCTTATATCAAGGTACCTTACACCCTTACATAATTTAATTTGCTTCATTTTCTTTAGTATCTAGCTCACTAATCGAACATGAAAGAAGAAATCTAGTCCAATAATTTGTTAGATATATATGCCTTAAAATAAGGAGTTGGTTGGAAGCATGGAATTATAAATGCAACCTCCCACACCATTGAATGCAATCACATTATTTTTATTAATCCATTTTGAGGTTCTATTCCATCAAATTTGTAAATAAGTCTTGATTAAAATCCTCTTCTCGGAAGGATCTCGCCGCTCATTCAAAGGAAGATGGAACTATTTGTTTATGTTTGTTTCTTTGTTCTATAATTATATTTTTATAGTTTTTTCTTTGTACCATGTAATTATTCTTTTGGTGTATAGTTAATTTTGAACATGCATGTGTTTTCTATGTTTAACCTTTCTTTTCAATTTGAAAATTTTCTTTTCTATAAGTGTGTTTTAATTTCATGTAAGTGTGACATTTATATTCATGCAATTTTGTTTTAATTTCATGAAACTATATTTACATTTCTACAAGTGTGACATTTAAATTCCTACAAGTGTGTTTCAATTCTTCTAAGCTTTTTTTAATTCCTACAAGTGTTTAAGTGTGTTTTTAATTCATGCAAGATTGGATCTGGTAGAAGGGACCATTTTTCATCGATATCTTTTTCTTATTGTGTTTTTCCTTTGGAAACCATCCCTAGGTCGATATTATTTAATGAAGAGGATTGACAACCCTCATCATGCGAGGAAAGTGTATTTTTCCATACAAATGTGTAATTTCAAGATTAGTAGTGTCGAAGGATTTATTGTTAAATTTGATTTTGTATAGGATTCTTGTGGAAATGGACACCTCTCTTGCCCTTCTTGATAGCATTATTATTAAGGTCCAAGAAATATCTCTGTCTTAATCAATCGACTATGAAGGTCTTCCCTTCGGATGTTGGAAATGCTTTGATTGGGGACACTTAGCTTCATATTTTTAAGCTCGAAATGAAAAATGGTGTACAAGGTATGCTAGAGTTGGGATGCTCTACCTTAACACTTAGGTATGATTAGGGAGGTAAATTTATCTAAGGTTTCGAACTGGTGGAGGAGGAATTTGAACTTGAGATAACTCATTTACAAGATCACATGGAGTAAAACAGAACTAGTCTAGTTAGGGCATGTAACCCAAAAAAAAATTTAGAGCCTACCATCTAGGTGAACATAAAGAATGTAACTTTTATGGACATGAATAATTAGGTTGGTAACAATCCCATCATGGGTTTGTAAATTATTGTCCTAGTTTCCTAGGTTGAGGATGCTATGGATTCAACAATAATGTGTAAGAAGAAAAATGTCAATTAAAGAGGTTAGATGAACATGCGAGGATGCAACTCCATTCTCAAAAACTAAGGTGAGTGTGGTGAATGATAGTCAATTTTTTTCTACTTTGTAGCGAAATTTTCAATGCTCCTACACTTCAATGTTTCACATATGTAAATGGAGCCACTATTTGATGGATGAACGTTGGCCCAAAGTACATAGGTTGTTGTATGTCTATTGGGGTTGGGTTCTAATTGGTGTATATTTTGAAATTTTATGTAAAATATTAGGGGAACCTTTCAAAACCTCATCCATTTATCTTTAATTTAAAAATATATTAAAAATTAATATTTAAATTATTAGTTTAATACGAAAAAATTCTAATGATAAATCAATTATTACTAATATTGAACTTAATATTAGATACTATACCAATTTTTTTAGTTATTTAAAAACATATATGGTGGTGTTTGGGTGGAGGATGTGTCATGGCATGAAAATTAAGGGGTTTTCCCAAAGGGGTTCACTTTAACCCCCTTCATGCAAAGCCCCTTATATGGAGCCTAAGTGATACCTACGTAACTTGTTTTTCCCTTAAACCATTCGAGGGTAATCATTTTCTTAAATATGTTAGTGTAGGATTTATTTTCCTTGTTTTATTTTTATTATCCTACTCGGGATATTCCACCTCACTTGGATTTTACCTACACTTATGGGATATGTTTGTTTAGGTGTACACTTGATCACACAATTTTAGTTACCGGTATTTACTACCCTTGGCCACTTGTCTGCATTTACTCACTATTTTAGCCATGGAGATTACCACTATTCTAGATGGAGATTGTCATGATTATATGAGAAGGTTACACATTCACCTCCTATATGTACATATCTCATATTATTCTATTTGATTTTATTGAGTTAGAGTTGTTTCTATATTTTTCGTAATTTACATGTGTATGCATGTTTTGTTTTGTCTTGGAATAATTCACATCTCACACCATTCACATGTGCATTCTTAGAACCAACAAATCAGTTGCACTTCTCCGATATGATATCGAGCCAAGCTAGTATTGAGCTTATCTAGTTATTATTATCAAAATTTATTTTCATTTAGAGATCATTATTTGCAAAGTATTTTGGTTCTAGGTGTCTTGAATTAGTTTTTTTCCTAGTTTGTGGAGCATATAGCCTATTTGCATGCTTCGAGGTTTGCAGCCCACTTAATACATATACATCTTGGAGATTATTATTTTTGCATGCTTTTGAGGTGTTTGCAGAGTCCTATAACATTATTACAGGCTCTTTGAAAGAGTTAGACGAATCTCGTAAGTTGTTGAATGACATTTATAGCCCACTCAGGCTATAGTGAAGGTTTCAAACGACCCATACATGCATTACGAGATATGGATTCAATCTGTTGTTTTGAGTCTCGTACAAAGTTGTTGGCTAAACTTAGATATATAACAATTTAATGTTCGTGGTGAAGATCTAATTGATCCAACGTGGCCACAACTTGTGTATAGATACAAAAAAAGTGCCCAAATCTATTATTTTCCAAAACTATATTTTTTTTTCGAAAGTGAATTTCAAAATTTAAGTGCAAATTCATTTAAAATAGGGCTTATTTATGGGAAATAATCATTGTAATAACTTTTGATTGATTGCTTGAAATCGAATTCCTCTAATCGAAAAATTTAATTATTTTTCATTTCCCACGCATTGGACCTATTCATTTTGTAAAATGCACTAAGTTATAAAGTGCCAAATTTGGGGGAGCTACCTGATATAGTTTTGGGGGGTGTACTATGTGTTTGACACTTCTTTCTTTTCGCACATTTCATTGTTTTCTACAATAAATACCACAACTTTAATTTTTGAAAAATGGATCTAAGCTTGGTTAATTCCCTTACACCTTTTAACTACCAGAATGGAAATAAAAAATGACCATTGTGCTTAGGAGTAAAGGGTTGTACCACATCACTATGGGGTTAGAAACTGAGCCTAGTGTAGATGCAGACAAAGTCAAGTGGTTCAACAAGTGTGATGAAGCTTTTTGTATCTTATGTCTTTCAGTGTCACCTGAACTCCTCTTCCATGTAGAATCAACCACATCACCAAATCAAGTGTGGACTATCTTAGCCTCACTATTTAAAATAATTGATACAATGAGGGGGCATGAGCTAGAAATTGAACTTATAAGCCTAAGTCCTAGCAACTTTGACACTTTGGAATATTTCTTTACCAAACTCAAGTCCTTGAGGTTATAGTTGAAGGAATGTGGAACAAAAATAAGGATGAACAACTTGTTCTCTTCGTTCTTGCCAAACTAGGTCCTGATTATTCTATCTTTGTCTCTACCTTTTATGCCACCAAGAGAGCCATTGGAGATAACTAGAAAATGTCATCCTTATATGAATTTATTGTTGATTTGACTAAGGATCAAGACAAGTTAATCCAAATGGGCACCTTGAAGTCCTCCAAACCTCAAGCTCTCATTGCCAAGAATGGAAAACAGAAAGCCTCTAAAGCAACAAAGAGTAAAAAAAATAACAAGGATCAAGAAAGAAAGAAGGATCAACATTATTCCACCTCTACATCAAACTCTAAAACTTCCTCTTCTAGTGTTAAGTCCAACAAAGAAAGGATTAAATGCAAACCTATTGCAAAGGTAGACATGATGCAATTTGTTTTATGAAGAAATAGATTGACCACCTCACAAGTCTTCTTGAGAAGAACAAGATAGGTGACCTATAGTCTTCCAAACAATCTTCATCAACCAATGAATCCTCCAATGAAAATATAAGTGGCAAAGTTAAAGAGAAAGAATCTAGAAAATATGGACTTGGCCAACTTTATGGGAACTTTGTGAAGAATCTATAAAATTCAAGTATTGTCATGCTTTAGGACACTTGTAATTGTTTCACGACATTTCCCCATTTTTCCCTCACTCCTTGGTTCAAAGTGAAGTCCAAAGAGCTAGAAACGTTTGGGAAAAAATGAGAAAATTAATCTTTATAGTATATCGTGTGTCCTGGGGTTGCGAGAATGAACTAGTTCCTCGTAAAAAAGGTTCTCCACATTTGGTTTTGGCCGAAATGGATTGAGTGTTTTGCAGGTTTTCAGGTTGGAGGAGGAACTCGAGAACAAGTTCCCATGGGTCACTTATTCCCGCATCCTCGAAAAATTTGTAATGCAAAGGATTGGTGAGGAAACAGCTTTGTGTGGAGATGTGGGTGGCGGGTGGAAGGACGGAACACGTTTACCCGCGGAGGTGATCAAACCACAATACAAAGGGAAGTAGGGTGTCGAGTGCAATGCGAAGAACCAGGGAATGCAGCACTAACGACACGAGTGGAATAGTTCCTAAGTTCCACTTGGGATACGATTATCCGATCCAAGTTCAAAACAAGACCACTTGCGACGACAAAACGGGCCCGCGAGGAACAAGAAGACCTAGTTCCCGAGATCTCTATACCCCAAATTCTTAAATACCCGCATAATAAGGAGAAAAGGTAAAAATGAATAATAGTTAAATGTGGAATGTAGGAGCCCATGTGGAACTCGACCCTCACAAGTTCAAATGGGCATAACTTTCACCTGCATTGTCAAAATTTGACAAAATTGGACTTTTCGAAAGCTCTTGTCATCCTCTACACCATAAAAACTGGATTTCTTAATTTTATCGAGGTTAGATATCTGAAAAAATGGAAATAATCTCCAGAATTTAAGATCATAGTTTCACGTAGCTGAACAACTAGATTTAATAAATTAAATTAGGAAATGGATTTTTAAGGCTTCCCATGCCCCATTTCAAAAATTTAATGCATCTTATTGGTGGGTGGGGGCTGAAATTTGAGTTCCCCTTTTCCCTCTATTTTCTCATTTTCTACATATTTTGACACCTTTCATTTAAGAGGGGGAGATATTCTGGGATGTCGGGAAACTATATCAAAATTGTTTTTCAACACCCATGAGTTGTAAGCCTTCACACATGCCTAACAAATGCTCTTGTTCCTCTATTCTTCACATGTAATGGACTATGCATATTCTGAAAGCAATAAAATATGTGTTTTGTGGTGTTTCCTTCAACCCTAACATTTTTTATTGTATTTCCTTTTCTCTCCATTCTTGTTGTTGTATTTTATGCATGTACTTCTCATTTATAAGTTCATATTGTTATGTTTCATGAAGAAAAAATGGTGAATGAATCCTTGGGTCTATGTCACATTTGTTTGGCCTCTCCTTACTGCATTCTCCTTCTCTCTTCTCCCTTAGAAGGATATTTCCACACCCTCATCTTGGTGCTATCACCTCTGTTAGTGTAGGATTTACATTTTCATGCATCTTTCTCTCACCATGGTCACCTAGAATTATAGAGTAAGATTAGATAGTTGTGTATTTCCTTCCTTAGGATTCGTTTACCATTAGGATTAGGTAGATGTACTAGCCTTCTCTATAGGTTTGTCTCAAGTAACAAATCCCACAACTTGAGAGACAATCCCATGTTACAAAAAAAAATGATTTCTCATCCACACATGCATGGAAAATCAGAGGGTGTTGTTTTTGGTGATAACAGCTTCCCTACACTTATGGGATATGTTTTCTCGTGTGTACACTTAATCATACTATAGACACTCGAAAATCTACACCCCTCATCCTTTTCCAAACCATTGATATTATATGCAATGCACCCATCTCCTCGATCAATTAAATACATCAACACACCACATTTAATTAGTTAAACTTACCTTACATCCCCACACCCTTTATATTTGATTAATTAATTAATTTGATTAATTAAATACATATCTTAGACCACATAATATGCCTCCGGTTTTTAATATTTCATAACCACATTTGAAAATTTGTTATTTTTAATAATAATAATATCTAACCTAATCATTTGTCTAACTACCCTTCAAATCTATTTATTCCCTAAAATCTATTCTATCTATCTTTAACACAACACCTCTATCATAACCACCTATACATCTATTAAAATCATTTATACACTCATCTAAATTATCCACACATTTATCGTAAATCACACTTAAATTAGTATGATATAACTTACTCTATCACCTTCCAAAACAAATAAAAACATGTCTACAAACAACTTAACAAACATATCCCCTCGAAAATACGAACAAAAACCCCAAATTAGTAAGTTGTTCTAAAATTTTCTAAACAAATGAAAACTAGCCAAAATCACCGCGATTTGGCAAATCACCAAAATGATTACTTAAGCCCATTTTCCAGTCTCTTTTTGGGATCATCTCACTGACATTTTCAAGCCCGAGATTTCCAATAGAGTTCATCATTATTATACTTTGCATCAATGTAATCACGTTATCACCCAACATTGCTTTAAAACATCTTAGGAGCTATTTTGGAGCTAGTGTCAATTGATATGTCGCCATTTAGTGCCGCAAGCTACGTCAATATTTTTCAAGGTTAGACATGGCCTTATAATTTCATTTCCATATTCAGGTATCTCTATTAATTCATTTGTTATTGAAATATTATTTAAAATCTTCAAACATCATAAACTCGAATTAATTAGTTAAATCCTTTGTTTTATCAATCTTTTATTATCCATCAATAATCGCTAGCGATTACTAGAATCGCCTTGTGATTCTTGCTGTTTGGATTTTTTTGCAGATTTATTAAAATATGTCTAATAACTTCCATTATATCTCTTTTTTTGCTAACATCCCGTCAAGAATGACTTCTATTAGATGACAATAAGTGGACCAAACCATGAAATAACAAGCATGAACTCTCTGCCTATTATCCGTAACCTGTTACATTGGGAGCAATACGATGTTTTACATGACCTCAAGTTGTGTGCAATTCATTCATCCCCTTTGAATCAGCTACAAACCATTTTTGAATCCACTTAGAGGATTCGTGAGTCTACAAACGAGTTTTGTGAAGCTTATTTTGAGATCTTGCGCATCTCGAGCGATTTATCCTGGTTCGAGTATCAATACAAAGCTGAATTAGAAGAATTAAGGTCCGGGACTAAATCAAGATCAAACCGATTCCAAACGCTGATTCTAATTCTTAATATCATAATGATATAGAAGAGGAATAGCCATAATACATATCAGACTTCTTAAGGAAGAATGCATCAAGACGAAAGTTTAGCTTTCTCAAGAAGAAGACTCGAGTCTATTGGAGAAGAAATTTCTCCCTCCTCTAAGAATTCAAATACTGATTTAGATTCCAATTTCTAAACACAGCTTCTTATCTATCATAACATATCATTTATCGCTTTATATTTGTAATAATGAAACATTTTGTCAAAACATTTATTATTACCATTTATTGTATGTCAATTATTATTTCTGTATCCACTTGATTGTAAAAGCGGATTGACACCCTTGTCAGGAAGTCCTTTGATTTCTAGGGTAACCTTTTCCAGGAAATCCACCTAATATCTTATTAATCATATCTTGTTTAGTGGATGTGATCTACAGTACTCTCGCAATAAAAGGAGCTTACATCTTTTCACATACGGAGCGCAACCATCAAGCATCATTCATCCACATCCACAGTACCACTAAACCCCTCCATTATGAGGTTAGGTAAGTTTTATTCTCTTGATTATTGAGTTAAGTCAAGAGGTAAAATTTATTCATAAGACATAATGTTTTAGTTAGTGGTATTTACTACCCTAGGCCACTTGTCTGTTGATTGGATATTTTAGTTATGGAGGTTATCACTATTCTAGGTGGAGAATTCCATGACTCTAAGAGGAGGCTACACATTCACCTCCTTATATGTACATCTCTTGCATTATTCTATTTGATTGTATTGAGTTGGAGCTATTCTACATTTTTACAATTATTGCTCATGTTTTGTCGTAATTTGTAGTCTTGTATGCGTACTTTGTTTTGTCTTGGGAACAATTCACGTCTCACATCATTCACTCGTGCATTCTTTGAACCAACATATCTCGTAGCGCTTCTCCGATAAAATATGTCATGCATTTAGGTCTAATTGGTGATAAAATTATGAAACATTACACTCAAATTCAATTTTAAGGATTTTTACACAAATATTAAAAAACTGGAAATTATTTTTGCTTTTGTTTCTTTTAATTATTGTTAAATTATGGTAGATATATTAATAAATTAAGTATTTCCTATTAAGACACTATGAAGATTAAATAAAAAAATTCAAAAATGTAATAATAAAATATTTCCATTTTTTTTTGAAAAAGTTGTTTTACTATATTTTAATGTCTTCATTACACTCTGACAGAAAATAGTCTTGAGATGAATATAACGATATATTTCCATAAACATTTAGTACACCGAAGGCGTACTAAAAATTTTAAAGGGGAGAGTAACCAGCAGGTTATGAAAACCACCTTACAATACGTTTCGTCATTTATTTCAAGAATTAAAATTGAATGAAATCGTAGCATCGTCTCCTCAATCTGCAGACCAAAATGTAACTGTCAAACTATTCATACTATATATATATGATTGTTTTACCAACAATATTTTTAATTAATAAATTCAAAAACATATGGTATAATTTAAGGGTACGGAAACATTTGAGGTTTTTTAAAAACGTTTTTATTAAATAATTAATTCAAACATTTTGAATATATTTGTGTGCTCCAAACAGGGGTTAAATTTGATGGCCACTTATGCCTGTCAAACAATTTTTAGATGACAGTCATTTTTAAATATTGCCCTTCAAAAATGTAAAATAATGTTATTTTTATACTATTAACAAACTATAAATCAGATTATTCTGTATATATTTAATTATTTTTATATATTTTACATATAAATATATATAAAAAATGACGGTCATACTTAAAATATGCAAGTCGCATGTGACGGTTATTTCAAATATTTACAAGTATTTTACGGCTAAAATCATGAAAAACGTCTAAATGACCGTCAAATTTAACCCCCGGCTCCAAATTATATAGGGGAGGGAAATTGATGGATTATGACAACCACCGCATAAATACGTTATGTCACAAATCGATGGTGCAGTGGCTCACAAATCGATGGTGCATGTGGCTTTGAAATCACATTTCTAGTGCAAACCACAATTTCAATGGCGTTCTCGAGGCAACGTTACAATTCTTTCTATACATATCATAAGCCAAATTATGTTTAGGATATAATATGAAAAGTTTAAGTGTTAATTTTCCTTTTTAATTGGATATTGCTTGTAAAGTTTTAGATATACATTCCTCTTTATTTTTTTAATGAAATGATGTCCATATATGAATAGTATTTGAATTAGGACCATGAATTACCAACATTTTTTTTTGAGGTGTTAAACATATCCAAAAGCGTGGTTACATGATGAGATTTTTAAAAGCCCAACGAAGTGAAAATATTCACTACTTTTTCCTATTAACCAATATAAATAGTGTTTTTGTGTTAAGTTGGTCCGCTTGTTATTATAAGTATATAAAGAAATAATATTATTATATTTATTAATTTTTTATAGAGGAATCTCTAGACTATATACAGTAGAATAAAGTATTATTTATTGAGAAGTATTTAGACCATGTTTTCCACCGCATTTGCGAGGCGATGTTACAATTTTATCGTTACATATCATAAGCAAAATTATGTTTAGGATATAGTATGGAAAGCTTAAGTGTTATTTTTACTTTTTTAATAGGAGTTTGCATGTAAAGTTTTAAATAGACGTTTTTTTAATGAAATGATGTCCATATACAAATAGTATTAGGATTAGGACCACGAATTACCAACATGTTTTTACTGAGGTGTTAAACATATCCAAAAGCGTGACTAAATGGTGATATTTTTAAAAGCCCAAAAAAGTGAAAATATTCACTACTTTCTCCTAATAACCAATATAAATATCATTTTTGTGTTAAGTTGGTCTGTTTATTATTTAAAGTCTATAACAAAATTATATTATTATATTTATTAATTATTTATAGAGGAATCTCTAGACTATATATAGTAGAATAAAGTATTATTTATTGAAAAGTATTTAGGTTGAATTATAAAATGCATAAGCAGGGTTTTCTTAGGAGCATTTACGCATCGAAGAAAGGGAGGGATGATCAATTAAGATTAATTTGAGAAATTTAGAGTATTGTTTTTACTATGCAGAAGGTATACTCCGAATCGTATATAGGGAAGGTCAAGAGGTTGGTTCTGAAAACCACCATACAATATGTATCGTCACACACCGATCTATATCATTGCAATTTGGTGGTACATGACCATACCGGATTTGATCATATCTAATTTGTGCATCTCTAAGTGTAGGATTCAGAAATCCTTTGTTGACTCCAAAACATCTTTGTTGTCCCGAATCTCGATAAAATACACCGATAAATATTTCCACACGAGAGGGGGATGATACAGAATGAATATATTACTTATATCATACCTTGCGAGGTTTAAACGAATGAACTCATTGCCTAGATTCTTGTTCACCCATTCAGTTACATTGTAGACTTTGCCTTTGATTGCAAAAACAATAGATCTCCGTGGTCATTGTTCTTTTCAATCTCTTCCGAGTTGTTTTTCTTTCCTTTGGAAATTTTCATTCGCATTATCTAGCAAATTAAATGTGATACAACCAAAAAATTGACAGATTAAATATTTCTTTTGTTCATATGTATATTCCTTGGAGGGGCTCATTTATCATTGATTGTGTCTTGCATCGCTTCCAATTTTGCAATTACTTGAGCTAAAAAATAAAAAGCGTGCTTGCAAATTACTACAAGAAGTAAACAATGTGGTTGGGTTTCAAATTGGCCCCAGTTCAATTCTCACCATTTTTATTTTTGTCCCTTTAATCTCACATTGCACTGATGTGATCAATGTGCATGAGGTTGAGATGACTAGGTGAAGCACTTGTGGCAGATATTATTTTTGTAGGAATAATCTACTTTGTCGAATAAGTGTGGGGCATATGAGTATTTGATTCACACCTTTAAATTTCCAACATTCCACTCACATATACGTCTTGCATATCAAATTAAATGCTTTTTGATTATAAGCTTTAGTGATATGAAAAAAAAACAAGCTTGATTGAAAAATAAAATCTACCTTTCGCTATTATATCCAATCGCTTGAAGGCCTCAATTATCGATGGTTTTTCGCACACAACCTATTTTCCTACAATTACTTGAGCTTGCAACTCGATACAGAGGCTTAAAAATGATTACGTTCCAAACCTTGAACCTTTTATATTTCCCCAATTTCCCCCTCTTTCTGACATTGAAATGCTTAAATAAAGTGCAAATAACAAATATTATTTGGGTGAGAACAATATGATCCATGGAATTCCCCATTTCCCCCCTCTTTTTGACATTGAAATGCTTAAATAGAGCACAAATAACAAATATTATTTGGGTGAGAACAATGTGATCCATGGAATGGGTGTGGGAAATGCAGGAATTTAATTCATACTTGTTGATTTACAACATTTCATTCATGTTTTTTTCCTATCTATCAAATTAAAAAGTTCACCTTTTTTATTTCCTCTTTTTCCCCTCTTTATGTCATTGAAATGCTTAAATAAAGCATAAACAACATATTTTTTTAGTAACAACAATATAATACATGGAATGGGTGTGGACATGCAAGTATTTAATTCACACCTTTTGATTTCCAACATTCCATTCATGTCTACGTCTTATCTATCGAATTAAAAGTTGTCCAATCAAAAACATTGATGCCATGAAATAAAAAGATACTAAAACTTGATTGGAAGATAAAATCTACTTGGTAGTTGCACTCATGTGATTAGTGTGAATGAGAGTTACACTATAAAGTGCAATAAATATACCCCATATTCTTTGCATCGATCGTAACAATTTATTCTATGGAATAGGTATATGGCATGCAAATATGTAATATCCATCATTTAATGTCCAAAGTTCCATTCATATACTGGTTTTATCTACCAAATTAAATGTCGTCCACTTGACAACCTTGAAGCCGAAAAATAAAATAAAAATACAAAGTATGACCAACAGATCATTTCTCTCATACGAATAAGAAGGGGGCTTGCAAATTTCTACAAGAAGCAAGCAGTGTCGTTGGGTTTTGTACCTTTGTCCTAATGGATTTTCCTCTTCTATGGTCCCTTAAAGCACCAATTGCACTCATGTGAATAATGCAAGCAAGTTTGAGACGATAAAGTGGAGCACAAAAAAAGACAATATTTGGATAGGAACATTCTAAGCCGTAGTGTGGGACATGTATGTATTTAGTCCCCACCATATTATTAATGGAATTCCATTCACGTATTTTCCTTATCTGATGAATTAAACACTGCCCACTTGAAACCATTTACACTAAAAATAAAATACAGTAATCCCAATTTTATGATTGTCATTATGTTGTTTCTACCACACATCATAAAGACATGCTTCAACTCTTTATAAAATATTAACCATCATATCTTCTAGTGAATATTAACCATCATCTCTTTGTTATATGTTGGGAATGAACATGTGGGTTTCAATTTTTCGTTTAAACTTATTTTATGTTGTTTCTTTTCTTCATCATGTTGGATCCACAATTATTTACTTCTCGCATGTTCATTTCCAACTTTCCATTCATGTCCTCATCAAGTATCTCAACATACTTGAGATATATAGGGGATGACATTTTCCAAAGTATTTATAGGGGACGACATGTTGTTGATTTTGACACCACCCATACAAAGCACATCAATGCAAATCGGTTGATGTAACGACATAGTTTGTAAGGTCGTTCATGTATGGATTTTATTGCAACGACATATTTGTTTGTTTGCCCACCCTCTCACTTCTCCAATCTCAAAAACCTTCTTCTTCACCTCTAGTCCTTTCCCGTGATACTCTCCCTCCAGGTTTGACTCCTTCAATATATCCCCTTTAGCGTTTCCATCATACATTTCACCTGCGATTATTAGTGTATCCCTAAATCAAAAATATTTTCACTAACATATATATAATCTACTCACATTTATATAATATGATATTGATAATGAATGGTCTCTAATGTTTTTGAAGGTTCTAATAGTGTCTTGGAGTACCTTTTTTTGTAAACAATTTTGCAATACGTATTAATGTAGAAATTATTGGACTTATGGCTGAAGATTTTGAATTTGGTCATAGTTTGATAAATATGGATTTTACTCTAATTTGTTTCAATTATTAGTTCATATGTTTTATTTTGAAAAGATATTCTTAAAAATTTATATTGCCGTGATAAATTATAAAAAAGTGTGTAGAGAATTTGTCTACTGCTAAATTTATTTTCATAACGTCAAAAAAATTATGTGGGGAAACCTCACCAAAACGATTTGCCCAAAACTTTATGTGGAAAAATAATTACCAAAAATAATTATTAAAAAACATCTACCAAAAAAGTTAGATCGGATATTCAATCCCATAAAACATCCACCAAAAGGTGTGAACCCGGTGATTTTAATTATATGATTCAAATTATCATATCTAATTGATACAAAAGTAAATTAACTTATCACTTAATATTATGATTTTTATTTATAATCTAATAAAACATGGATCATACTTTAACTTGTTCTAATTATATGACTAATTATTGTGGCTGGTGCTCCTCTCACTAATTTTATCGTCAAAATAATTAATGTCGATAGGCATTTTTTCATAGGCAAAGGTCACCGCTACGGTCTAAATCCACAATCCACGTTTCCAATGTACGCACGCAAGATCATGGAATCAATGATAGTCGTGGATCATGCCATGTATTGTTTGGTCCTATTTTAAAATTTTATGACACATGTGAAATGGTATTTTAGTCGAGAAAATAACGACAAAAAGTAGTTTCCTCTCGAGACCATTGAACCCACAATAAATACTGATTCGAGCTAGATCAATCAATTTGTATATAGTAAAACAAGAAGATATTATGGTTACAAATTTATCTTTGTTTGCAGGTCTGATTTAACCCATAATGGTGCTAATTTTAGGCGGCTATTAGTGAGAGATCCATTTAGTGCAGTTCCCCGTAATGTTTTGTTTATTTGTTTAATTTTATCATGTCACTACAACTATCCAACCTCTCGCTAAATTTACAATGTTAACTTGGGTTTCAGTGTGGTTATCGCCTTCAGATCTCAAATAAAGTGCTTTTATTATTATGTAAGGAAAATGGTAGGTTTGAAAGGGCATTTAGGATGTGTCGCTCTCCATGTTATGCTTTGGGTTTTGAAGAGCACTTAACACGGTTGGTGGGTTTGTTTGACATGGGTCTATTTTTCCCGCTCAACATTTATTTTGCTATTAAATAGATGGAGAAACAAACAACATATATGATACTTTTGAAGCTATACGATTCATATCATATCTTTTAAACCGCAATCTTATCAATCTAAGGAATATCTATATCGAATGCCCTTAAAAACAAATTTAAAATGTGTCCTACAAACCCTAAATTTCCTACATTAAACTTGTCCTATTAAGAAAAAATTGATAATGGCATTCAAGATGCGAGATAAATCTAAAATATCTATAACTTGCAAACCCTAAAATTTCATTGTTATACTTGTCATATCAAGGAAATATTGATAAAAAGGCATACAAGGTGTGGGTAACGTTTAATTGTTGTGAAAGCTCCCAACACCAATACAATGTGTGCAAGCGACTTGCCTTACTTACCAATGATAATACACTAATTTTATTTCTATTATTGGAAAATGACAGAGTGCTCTATTTGTATATATGCTTGATAGGTGGATGGGAGATTTGGATGTGTTTTAATATGTAGTTACCAAGAGGTGTAGATACATAAATATTTTACTATAAAATGATATGTACGTAAAAGACAAGTAGATTGAAGATTGGCAAAAGAGGACACACATTTAATATGTAGTGTAAGAGTGTTTATTAAGCAATATTCCTAGCTACTACTGAAGGAATAGAATTTGAAACACATGGCTTATTATTAAAGGAATAACACTTGGAATATCATTACTTGCATTATTACTTCTGATTGTATTCACGATTCTAACCACACTCGTTTATTGAACTCACATCCCTTGTCATGCCCACCTATCGACATTTCCATCGCACTTATGGTGCAATTGGTAATTAATGTTTTTCTTGAACAAGTACTAAAATCCTTCATCTACTTTTTTTACTATGTGTGGTTAAAACACACTTTCTCAACTTATTTGACTATGTAAGCTATTCTATTGTTACGTCATTAGTGTTTTCACTGCTAGACCTAAGGGGCAGGTGGGGTGGAGATAAAGAGTGTGATAGTGAGTTGTAATTTTTATATATAAAGTATTAAATTTGGTGTTTATTTAATTATTAAAATTTAATGTTCATTCAATTATTATTTATTTTTTTAGTTTTAATTGTCAAATCAAGTAAATTATTTTATTCAAACTATAATGAGTTATACTTCAAGAGGTTGGTAGATATTTATGATCGAGAAAATAAGAAAAATGTTGAAAAATATTCACGAAAATAAAGTGCTTATATGGCCCTATCTAAGCCAAATTAAAATAAGATAAAATAGAATTAAGCTTAAGTAGTTTATGTATTTAAGAAGGTGAAGGAGGGATCATCATTGGGAGGGCTTCAAAAGAAGTCTCCTTCAAAGGAAGATTGGAAGATTTCATTTCATTTTCACTTATCTACAAAATATCATAGACAATTGTCTAAATACATGTTTTACTAGAGTAGACATCATGTTAGTGGTTACCCCTAAGTTTGCGGGTTCACACACCACATAATGTAAAAATTAATTCATTTTTATATTCTTACGTAGTTGGTCAACCCGAGAACTTTAGGGATAACCACTAACATGTCTACCTAGTAAAACATGTATTTAAGAGGAGGTGAAGGAGGGATCATCTTTGGGAGAGCTTCCAAAGAAGGCTCTTTCAAAAGAGGATTGGAAGATATCATTTCATTCTCACTTATCTAAAAAATATCATATATAATTGCCTTTAAACACATGTTTTACTAGAGTAGACATGTTGTTAGTGGTTATCACTAAACTTGTGGGTACACACACATAAAAATGTAAAAATTAATTCCTTTAAAACTTTATTATTATTTCAATTTGTATTTTGTATTGAGATATTGAAATGAAGGAAGAGTCTCAATTTAAATTAATTTAAAATAACTTAATTTTTTTATTGTTGAAATACATATAAAGGAGAATTTGTCTTTTTTTTCAGCAAAGACGTTGTTGAAAAATGGCATTTCATTATGGGGTGTTACAGATATGAGGATATCCGTATCCAACACGCCAATTAAAAGTGGACAACTTAAATGAGTTATTTACAAAAACAAAACTTCAAAAGATCGTTGGTTTAGTGCTCAAGATTCACAAGAGAAGAGTTGATATGGCAAAGAATCGGAAACCTTCTTAATGTATCGCTTTCGTTTGGTCCATAGACTTTTAATCTCATAAGACGATCCCATTTAAAATATTTCATTTCATCTAATAGTTAAATATAATTATACATTTATAGATAAAATAGTATCATATGATATAATTAATTGTTAGGACTATAACAAGTATTGAAACTACAAATCACATGAGGTTATATTCAAATAGGATCTGCCTCTTCAATGCATTTAGAATTGCTCTAGACTCTACAAATCCTCATACCCAAAATGTAAACCTATTTAAATTGCTACAGTGGACAAGAAGCGTGTACAAAAGTTGGGTAAATATGTGAAATACTTAGCTAGCTGTACTTAATTTCTATTCAAAATATTTGAAATGGGTAGGTGGCACTCAACATTAATCTACTTTGGGATAGTAAATCAAATCTACCTAATGACAGCAGAGACCACCAAATATGGGAGCGAATATCATCGTAACATGTGCAGTAAGACGCGGAAATGGAAATGGCGTTATTAACCCATCTCAATAAATATTAGGTAGACCATTTTTTCATTCGAAAATTTCCTCGATCAACATCAACAACATGGAAAGAAATAGCGTCTGGTTTTTTTTTCATCCTCGTCATTCTGGCTCATTTGCATACAGTGAGAATGTCCCATGCAGGTGAGATTCAATACTATCATTCTTTTTTGATACAGATAGTATAGATTTTAATCTATAATCTCTTATGGGAACACCTAATTTATGTTTTTTGTTTTTGTTTTTACAATTTTCTTGGAGTTCCGATTTATTGTATTATTTGTTAGATGCGAAATGCAGAGCAGGAAAAGCCATTAAAGTGAGCTGGAAGATGGGTGTCGACCCGCCAGATTATCAGACATTTAAAATACAAGTGAAAAACAGTTGTGGAATGTGTGATGCCCACAATGTTCATCTCAATCTCACAATGCTGGCCCCAGGGATTTGGGATCCCATTGTTGAGAAGGTTAGAGTAAAGAATGGGAAGTCTATTCCTTCGGGTAAAAAAGTGACATTCAGGTACCATGTGGGCTATTTGGCTGACATTGGTAGTGTCCAAACATCTGCAACATTTATCAACTGTAAATTTCCACATCCATCTTCAGATCAGGCTGCATATGACAAGCCTTGATTATTGTAAGGAATGTTTTTTGTTTTGTTTTTGGTAAATCCATGGCAGTTCTTTGCTTGTTAACTGGTGGGTAGAGTGTTCAGTAGTTGCGCTGGTACCCGTTTCTATCTTATCATTTATGTTTCTATTAATGTACAGTCAACTAACATTTATATTGTATGACATTGACAATGAATGGGCTCTAATGTTCAAAGGTTATAATAATGCCATACATGTAAGAAAAGAAATAATGCACTCAAATTCCCTCGTCTACTTTTTTTTTTTTGGAAGGACGGTATCGGTAAATAGTCACTCTCAACGAATAGTGACCATGCAACCATCCCCTTGTCATGACTATACATGGAGAGTAACTAACCTGCTACCATTTATTATTATTGAGTTTTTCTTTGGAAAGGTAATAGAGTAAGTAATCAATGTGGTATATGTTAATATATGTTATTCAATCTACTCATATATTTAAGTTGTTAAATTATGCTAACCATGACACATAATTAGACCTAAGTTTCAATTGCAAATGGAGAGTATGTAGGGTTTTTTAATATGGTGTGGTGCTTTTAAAATGAAGATGACTTCTCTTCCTCTTTTTTTTTCCAAATGTTTCAATAATAAGTTGTGATTTGTAAAGAATAAGTTATACTCTTTAGGCCATTTGAATTGCATGATAGAATGATATAAAATGATTCATGTGGCGGCAATAAACACTAGAGCGAGTAAACTTCGAATATCTTCTATCTAATGAAGCTAATGTTATCACTAAACGCCATAATAGAACAATTATGTATTATTCTTTAGATTCCATTCGAGAAACAATTTTACAAATAGGCAAAACTTAAAGGCTAGCTCATTTGCCATCAAATGCTTAGGAGAGGGATACATTTTTTTGCATGTTTCGCTCTAGTGACCATGACTAGGTTGTTTTTGATTTAATTTAATTTGAATTAATCTAATATTGCAGAGTGACTATTGAAACAAATGATGTATAAATATTGAAATAGAAATGACACAAGCAATCTAAGATTTAAAATATGAAACCCTAAGAAAGAGATGACATGAGAAGACTTAGTGATATCCACGCAACTGAACCGATTTGGGCACGAAAAGTGGTGAATATGATGCAAACAACGTCGTAATTAATCTCTGTAAATTTTGCAACTAACGAACAAGGTGGGGGGGGCACCCATGGTAGGACAAAGTGGCGCTTGGGCATTGGTGACTAGATTTGGGCACTGTGATGATCTAAAGCTTTAGATTTGATTTCTGTTGTGTCACAAGAGTGTTGTAGTTGCTCTCTGCTGATCGCAGTTATTCACACTATCATCTTCGAAGGTACATGTAACTTGCAAAAGAGATGTTCATGTGCGAAAGCCTACAAACCACATCAAACCTAAAAAGGAAAATACAAAATGGGGAGTCACATTGACCCCAACGGTCACCCCAAGAGTGAACTTACAATTGAGTACTGCACTAATCTCAGACTCCATGTAGTTCTTGTGTGTGTGTGTGTACTAATTGCCCCCACGACGCCCTTACACAACTTACACTTGACAGTGGGTTGTAGCTAGAATGTAGCAATGTAATAGAAAGTGTGGATGGAATAGAACTAATAATCGCACCGATGGGTGCAATGGAGACACCAATAGGAGGTGTTAGTGAAATGAAAAAAAAACAATGGATCAAGAATAAGAAATAATTTGAATGAAAAAATAGATTGTTAAAGGAAACAATGGAGGAGAACAATATATAATTGTAAAGTGGAACGATGTTTGAATTTTTTGAATACATTTTGAGTGGAAGAGGGTAGTAGATGATGAAGTGCAAGAATTCATTCTTCTTCCTTATTCTAACGGGGACGTAAACTCCTGGAGACAAGTTAGAGTATTGTTAATAGGTAAAAGGAGATGAAATATAAAGTCAATAGAGGCTTTGAACTCTAGAAATAGTTGTGAAAGTTAGACCATGGAATTCCTTATCTCCAATGTCAATAATTGTCATGTCCAAAGTGACCACTTGAGATTTGTGTATTGGAAGTGCCCAAGACATTTTCAAAGGGAGATGCCTTCGATGCCAATGAGATACCGAGGGCGAGTGACATGAAGAAGCTCAACGTATGTAAAGAAATACAAAAACAAAAAGTTGTCACCCGATCGAAACCACACATTTCATGTTGTCGAAAATGAAAACAACCTACTTAATTGGATAATTTGTTGCTCGTACGCTGCATACCCAGCTGGAAATTCATTTCCTAGTGAGTAAAAGGAATTTTCTCAGCATCCAATAACCAACCAAAATAACTTCCTTGCAACAAACATCACCGTATATCAAATGAGGCCTCCTCCTTACTACATCCCTACAATGACATGGTGTGCCAGAAACTAAAATGACAATTTTTGTAAGAAATCTCTAAATATAAGCCATACTTTAGATATAACTTTAAAAGTAAGCCCTTGTCATTGAATTAAAAATAGAATGAATGAAAATGCTAACAACCAAATAAGTTCCTACTTAAAAACATTGTAAAAGAATGAAGATGATAGCATATCCTAGAAAGTGTTGAAAATATTTTTACATGAATAGGAATACTTAAAAGAAATAAATATATGTGGCATATATCTTCTCTTTATAGATGCAAAAAACATATTACAGTTATTTGCGGTAGTTTGCAAGTGGATTTGTACTGAGAATTATAAGCTTTTTATATTTAAAGGGTTATGAGGTAGTTTGTTGGTGTAACGCGCAAAAGGTGACGCCGCACGACAACGACATCGACAATGACGACGCAAACACACAAACGATCTGAAATTTCGACATAAATTTTTTTATATTTTTTTTTTAAGTGAGTAAGGGTATCAAAATTTAAGAGGACAAATGATAATTGCCATATGCTAGAATCGGGTCTCTTGCCATAGCGTCAAGGACTGGACGCCGGAGAAAAAAAAGAATCCAACTATGTCACTAGGAGCCTCCCTAAAGCGCCTCTTGGCACTAGCGTTGTTGCCAAAGTTCGTCGTCATGAGCTAGCGATCATCCAAAGGGTCATGATCGCAATTTTACAACGATTACAAGGAGGAAGAAGTTACGTTAGTTCCAGATGTACAATGGCTCATCTCAAAACCAAAAGGGTCCAAGGGAAAATGGTAAGGTCGAATGCGCATCTAAGCCCATGGCAGTTGCATATTTACTCAACCCAACAACCAAGGGTTAAAATCCGATGCTAACCGAAATACCTACTTGGTTTCCATCTAATAAAAGAATTTCCGCTCGCGCTAAAGAGGAATATTTACAACTTTAGAAGTCAATCAGAGATGTTACCAGAACTTGAAATTATTTAGCTCTTTGTATGGATAATGCGTGTGAAATCCCCACCTCCATGATAAAAGAAAACGAAGATAAAATAATATAACCAAATTTCCGTATTTTAATTGATTTATAAATATAATCAAAACTTCATTGAGTTAATGGACACGCCTAGGCATAAATTTGAATTTTGACAAAAAGGAACATAAGTCTTATTGGTAGGAGGGCAATTAAATTTTAAGTTTGAAAACGTGGGTGGCTTTAATGGCCACCTGCCATAGCCAAATAATTCCTCCTCGCGTGCAAGAAGCAACCAGGCCGCCGTTTTATTAATACTCTAGATTTTGAAAATCTTACCTACCCAGGCCGCGTAGAAGACCACATGGTGGTCAAAAGGGGGCTACAGACCAGAGAGACGTGTTTCCTCCCTAGCCGCGTGAAGAAGCGAATGGGCTTTTTTTTTTTTTCCTTTTTTATTTTTTTAAAACTGTTTCTTTGTCCCTGGTGCGTGGACAGTCAAAGGAGACTGTAATGGTGAGGGGGCGCTTCACCTCCTCTTTCATTGGGTGCTGCAGGGTGTGTACGAGGCGGGGATCTCCTTATACCAACAACTATTGCTTGTCTAATGCATCGCTCTTAAAATAGACGACCACAGAACTCGCTTTTGCAAGCATTGCAGCAGTCTAAATGTTCATTGTGATAGTCGGTGCTTTGTGTATTAGCCGCTCATCGTCGCATACCTCTTTAGAAACGTATCATCATTTTCTTTTATATTAGCAGTTATTCTCTCGGACATGATGTAAGGGTGATTGACTGGTCTTGATTTTGAGACTGATTTCACATTTGTTGGGGCAGTTGCGAGTCCTGCCATGCAGCTTGATATTTGTGAAGCTAAGACCACTCGCAGTGTCCTAATCGTGAAAAAAAAAAGACGTTTAAAATACTTGCAAACATTGCAACAATTTAAGTATCCTTTGTGACAGTCAGCCTCTGTATATCAAGTTGTCTATCAGCGTATCTCTGGAACGTATCATCATCTTTTTATTTTTATATTTAGCAGTTATTCTCTTAGGCACGATTTAAGGGTGTTTGACTGGTCTGATTTTGAAGCTAACTTTACATTTGTTTGGGCAGTGGCGAGGCCTGCCATGTAGCTTGATATTTGAGAAGCTAAGACCACTCACAGTCTACTAATCTGTAAAAAAAACGTTTAAACATTATTTGTAGGCATTGCAACAATTTAATTATTCGCTGTGGCAGTCAGTGCTTTGTGCATCAAGTTGATTCATTTCCTTCTACAATTGTCAATAATTTCACAATGGGCACATAGATGAAGAAGGTCATAAGAAAGTTAGAGCTTAGAATATTTCATTGTCTTACTAAAAACCATTTGAAAGTTTAAGCCCTTCCATCAAGTATAAAATGAGAAATAATGCTCTATCTTTCCAAGCTTTCCAACAAAGTTTTAATACATTTTCTTTTGTAATTCCTTTCCAATATTTCACAAAGAATTCAACAACCTTTCCAATGAATTTTTGAGAGTAAGAAATACTATCATTCTAATGCAACTTGTCCTTCAAAATCTTATTACAACACATCCTACTTCATATGAAATAATTTACAATAATGGAAGCTAGAGAAAACAAAGCAATATTACATTTCTTTCTCCACTCAAGGTGGGTAATTACATGATATTTTAACATTGTCGACAACAAGGTTCTTGTGCTCCATAGTGTTCTTCATCCATGCTCCATGTTCCAAGTATTCAAATCACAACCAAGATAGGGGGAGAGGCAACACTCTCCTCCCAACCAAATCTCAATGGAGAAGAGAAGCAATCTCCTCCATTGACCCCCGAGCCCCAAACACAACACAATGAAAGGGTGGTCTCCAACTCAAGGCAACAATACATGCTTCCACAATACAAGTTCTTCACAACATTCAAGCTAAAATAGAAGAACAAAGAGACACACAATAACATCAAACATTACACAACAAGGCTTGCATCCAAGCCAACAAGAGAAGGAACTATGGGAATGTTTTCCTTATGCCTCCCAAATGAGATGAGATGCCCATCCAAAACCCTCCACAATAAAACACAAGCCCCTATGACTCTTATGCCTCCCTCAAGTACCCCTTTTTCCTCCCATACTCTTATGCCTCCCTCCTCTTATGGCTCCCTCAAGGACAAGGTAGAATGTAAACATTCTTACCCAAGATGGGCATCCCTCTCAAACTCCCTCCACAATATCCTAATCTACTCTTTTGCCTCCCTCATGAGTATTCCCATAGACCTCTCCTATACTACACAATAAGCATTCTATCCAATTTTCACAATACACCAAAGTAAACATGCATTTTTCACAATTTTAGCATAGAAGCAACAATAATATGAAAGCAAAAACAAAGGAGAGGGTTTCCTACCTCTCCATTGGAGAAGCCTAAACCAAGAAATTTGTCCAAGCTCCTTCCCAAATCAATCCAAGCATGCAAGTCTAAGAACTCTCTTTTTCTCTTTCTCCCAATTCTTTTCTCTCCCAAAAATAACCAAAGAGAACTCTTCAACAAAACAAAAAAAAAAACTCCAACCCCCTCAACAAGAGAGGAAGTTTCAATAAATAGACCAAAGGAAAGGGTGAGGGTGATGTGGCTCCATGTAGGATGCCACATCACACATCCTCAAACCACCTCCCAAGGTCAACTCAAATCCCAAAACACCATAAATGGGTGGTTGGGTTGAATGACAACTCTCTTCCACAATCCAACCCTTTCCCATGTGCCTTAAGGCACAATTAAATGCAAAAAGAGGAAAGTGCACTCCAAAGTCATATTTCCCTTCCCAAAACAATAAATAATCCCCTTTTTGGATTCCCAACCCATAGATATGGTTGGTAAGGGGTTTTGAGAAGTGTGGGACAAGTTTAACTTGTCCCACAAGTCCCCCAAAATTGCCCTCAATCTCAAATTCGAGATTCAAAGAGTTTGGAGTGGTCAACACTCAATACCAAGCATTCAATACATGAGGAAACACAAGGCTCAAGGAGCCAACCATCAAAATTTATTACCCCCACTTGACTTCCCTCCCAACTTAAAAATTAAAACAAGATATTAAATTAATCTAAACATACTTAGCAAAAGTAATAAAAGAAAAGACATCACCAATGAAATCACCTACTAAAGTAAATAAAAACAATTAAATAAAATTCTTAACCCCATGGTCACATTAGAACATTTCCCCCTCATGAAAATTTTCTTAACACATACAAGAATAAAGGTAACACAACACAATTTACTAGTTGCCTTGACGACCAATTGTTGTAACCACCCGACATTCTGTTGTGTTTGGTCCCCAATCCCCCTCATGGTTGTGATCAGGTGTGCTTCCTGCAAAATGCAAAATACCTCCTTCGGCCTTGCGGCCATGTCAAAATATCCAAAATAATCATATGCATGAAATTTATTAACATCTATACGTAATTCAATCATCCATTATTCTAGGTCTAAATCACAACTTAATTATGCATTCCATCATTATCCAAAATCATAGTAATGTAAATTCAACAACTACATTCTATTCAACATGGCGAAGAAATCCAATGTTAGAACACATGCAATATATCCATATAAAAATAATATCGGAATCCAATAGTCTGTCCATGAGTTAGTGTAGATCATACTGGAAACAAAATCCAATCATAATCCAAATGCATCTAGTCACAAAACATCATGCTAATCAACATAAGTATAAATCATGTCCATATCCAAAGTCTCAGTATAACTCAAAATAGTAATCAACTAAGTGTCGTAGGGAAGTGGGCATTACAGGTTGGTAGTTTTGTAGTGGGAGTAAAAAGCGTCATATGTTTAAAGGGTTATGTGGTAGTTTTTGGTTAATTTTTACTAAGCTTCATCTGTTTAAACGATTCAATGAACACAACATAAGATTAATGTATGCTTCATATGTTTAAAGGCTTGAATGAACACAACATAAGATTAAATGTTCGGTTGATCAACATCCATATTTATAATAGTCATATGCCATGTTGGAATTCGTATAAAAGAGATAGTTATTAGGAAAATCCTCATTTTTCTCAAGACTTTTGGAATCCTTCCTCTCACCACATATCATTTTTATTATCTTCTATGTAAGTATTCTTATCTTTGCATTTATAGATGTGGAATTCAAATCTAGAACTTCTTTTATGAAGTGTGGGTTGTTAATATCTTTAAGAAAAAAGGACAAATCTCCATTTGAAGTGTAGAAGCATCAACAAAACTACCTACAAGATTCACCTTCTTAAAAACAAAAAATTCTCTTTCTCTAGCAAAACAGATATGATATGGTAATGTATCCAACAAAACCAACATATATGAAGATATATCTTAACAAGGAGTTAAGTATTCAACCAAAATAAAACTATAAATTTAGATCCTCTTCCAAAATCAATAACCATTAGTCTTCCAGTTGATGAGCCTTTTAGTTGTTTTGGTCGTTCCTAGATATTAATTTTTAACCGTCTTATTCTTTGATCCTATGATGTTTTTTGGGAGCTTCTTTTATGAAGTGTGGGTTGTTAATATCTTTAGGTCAAAATGACAAATCCCCATCTGAAGCGTACAAACATCAAGGGAACTACCTACAAGATTCACCTTCTTACAAACAAAAATTTCTCTTTCTTTAACAAACCAGATCTGATATGGTAGCATCCAAGAAAACTGACATATATCAAGATAGATCTTAACAAACTGTTAAGAATTTAACTAAAATAAAATTATATATTTAATTCATTTTCCAAAAGCATTAACCACGAAATCTATCAAATCAAAAAGATGAAAAAATAATAGTGGTCGAGGTCTCCATAGAGAAATTGTAATTAGCAATTAAGTACAAAGTAAGGAATAATTTCCCATTGGAAAAGAAAACGTTGGCCTTATTAAGAGCCCAAACAAAGGAGCCTACTATACAGGCAGATTAACCCAACAACATAAGCCATTACTACTAATGTAGCCGCTTTTCCATATTCATAAAACCAAATAATTAAAGTCTATATTGGCAGCTACAACTACGAAAAATGTCTTAGATGGAAGAGCCAAACCAATAAATCTGCTGAGGCTACTGGGATTCCACACTGAAATATTGTTTTATTGATGCATTAAAGAGATTAATAAACATGCAAAACAAAAGCTGTACCATTATGAAGCCACTATGAATGATGCATATGTCATAGTCCGACATGCCCTCCTGCTTATCCTGCACACTGCGAAATATTATTTTCTAAGTACCATTAAAAGCTAAACAATCCAAGAACATGAATAAGAACTTGAGCAAGAATAATGAAAGCAGAAAATTGAAAAATAAGTTGTCAAGTAGAATCATGGCCTTAAGATCTAGTAGAGCCGAGGGCTTAGGGAGGACGCTAGCTAAGGCCATATTGTCTAGAGATTAAGATTTGAGTTCCTTTGAACACTGAACCGAATCCTCCACTACCCAACTTATACTTGAAATTCTTGGTTGCAATTTTCAACTCCTTGTACGTGAAGCTCTTGAGCCAAGAGTTAGAGGAGTCCGCAAAGATTTTGGTCGATGATAGCTGAGGCATGTGGCACATCAAAATTATAGATATTATACCTAAAACAACGACCATAAAAGCAACCGCACCAAGCACTCCCGCTACGAAGGATGTTTTTCTGGGTTTGAAGGATGACGATCGGTGAAGATAAAATGCGAAGGTAGCTACTCGAATAAATTCTTCTGAATTAATTTTTGTTGGAGAAGTTTACATATTAAAAAAATCCCCGAACCAGAAGTGGCAGGGACCTGAAAGTTGCTTGTAACTGAACGTTGTGCACGAGCAGTTGTGGAGACACATGTTCTCGTAGTATTTCTTTCTCTGTGCAGGGTACAAGGAAGCCTGGTCTTTAAGCAATGAAACACCCAAGTCGTTGAATATGTCGGTGCTGCCATTTTCGGCGTCACAGTTAAATGGCTTGTCTAGGACACAACCACTAGACCACCAATCTTGCAAATCCCGCGCACAATTGTCTCTGGGATTGAAACCTTCCAAACAGCTGTAAAACGAGAGATTGGTGGGATTGCAGGTTCCATAAGCACCGCAGAGATCATTGACGGCACATGGATCTGGTAGCCGAGACCAGGCCAAGCTCCATTTATCGCCATAATCCAAAGTATAGAGTTTAATTTCTCCACTCTTATGTAGCGCGTAATGGAATATCTTACCGTCTATAATTTCCCTTTCCCAATACTTTTCAGAAAAAAACCTGTTGGAATCTCCTTCATCCGTGCTTCGTTGCATGTCCTCACAAAATATCTGATGCATTCATTATCTGATTGCTGTCACTACTAACAAAGCTTCAGCCGGTAGAATGGAACACCTATAGGTGTAATGAACTTACCATTCCTATGCTATGTATGCAGAGTATACAGTCCCTTGTCCCTTGAATGGATGCTAGATGGATGTCTTGGAGTGATTTAGGTGCCTTTTGAATGCAAGATTAGGTGATGATAGTAATGCTTAATGTTTTGTTCCTGATTTTGAACACATAACTATGTATTTATATGATTCCCTTGTTTGATTTTCGTAATTGAAAACTAGAAGGCCGATCCATAAGTGAAAAAGATGCGCAAAAGATAAAAGATACCCAAAAGAAGCGAGTAAGGTGAGAAAGGGTCAAAGGTGCCCGGAGGGGACATGGTGCCCAGCGCTAGTGTCTCGAGGTCATGAAAGATAAATAAGTCAAATTTTGACTGAGTTGTAGGGCTTGTAAGACCAAATAGAAAACAAGAGACAAAGAAAAGGGGCCAAAGATGTCAATTACTAGTTGTCTTGCTTAGGAATCATATAAATGCTAGCATGCTTTTAGGACCTAGAAATGTACCCAATCGCATGATTTTGTGTCTCCATTTTTCTCCACTTTATATTTTTGAGTGAAAACTTGAGAAAATATAGTAGATAAGATATGTGCACCTTATGATCCTGAAGAGAGTGCGGTGAAATGCGTAACAAGTGGACAAGTGAAGCGCGGAATGATGTAAAGTGAAGCATGAAGACTAGGAAAGGAAAGTGACCCTAGGGGTGAAGTGTGTGCATTTTGTTATACATGTTGTTGACTTGTATTTGCTGATCCTTGTAAGGGCGTACTGCAAAAGAAAAAAAAATGTAGTCAAAGTCACTGTATATGATAAATCAAAGAAAAATGTGCATAAGTATGTGAAAGTGTGTAAAGGAAAGTGTGCACCTGATGTATAAGAGTGTAAGGGATAGAAAAATGTTCTGAAATGCTATGTAGAGCAAGTTTTTTGGGTGATCACATGCCAAGTGCTAGTTTTTTTGAGAGATCTCATGCCAAGTGTGAGTTTTTTGGGAGATCTCACGCCAAATGCGAGTTTTTGGATGATCTCACGTCAAAAGAGCAAGTTTTGGGGAGAAAGTTTTAGTTTTACATTCCTTCCATGAATCTACCCAATAAGAACCACTGTAGATGGTACACCCATGATTTGTTCATACTGTCCCTATTTGTTCTGAATTAGTTCCAAGTTGTCCTGATTGAAGGAGATAAAATGCATTCTATAAGCTGAAGGAGTGTGTGCATGCGTATAAATTCTCTAAAGGATTACAGAACCGTGTTAGTCTAAAAAATATGTTGTGTGTGCCCCTAGGAAATTAGCACCCATGGGAGGACACAGGCACCCTGAAACTATTGTTTGATGTTGGGTGCTTTAGGTGTCTTTTTGTACTTCTAACCCAAATCTAATTTTGGGCCATTTTTTTTTATTGTGTTTATGTGATTTTCATGTCTAACTGTCTAGATCTATATTGTAGCTACGAGTTGTTGTATGGGTGATGTTTTCACCCAATGTATTCCCCTAATTGGCGGTGCATGCGATGTCCGTAGGAGAATACGACCCAAAAGAGAGGACCCAATGTTTTTCTGAAGTGGATACCTGCAGGAGGTAGGAGATGTGCATGGTAGAAACCAAGACACATATAAACAAGATAACTAAATATATGTGTTAGTAGAAAAATTAACGAGCATGCATTAGAAGACAATGTAATCAAGAAAGTATGCGAGAATATATATCATGAAAAGTGGGTTTAAAACATGGGACATCGTTCACAATGTCATAAGACAATCAGGCCGAAGCGACCAAAAACATACAAATAGTGATCAAACAAGAAATAGGGCATAGCCTGCAAACAATGACATACAATAATAAACAATGGTGTCCAACCAAAATTTATCGAGACAACCATGGTGGCATATAATCATGTAAAGAAAATGCTACACATGAAGCACCCGTTAGCATGTTAGAAAGATAAAAAATATGTCAAGGCATGTATGTATCAATGGAAAGTAATGTGCTAGTAAGAATAGGAAGTAGTAAATAATGAAACAATAGCACATGTAATGTGTGAGAGTAGTAAAGGTAGATGCCCCGAGGAGCCTTGACGGACTGGAAAAAGATACAATGTCGAGCATCATTACAGCATGTGAAAATTTGTAAGAGATTTACATTCACTCCAAAAGACCAAGTGAAAGCATGTGTGGGTATATAGAAAGATAATGGCATACAAAGTATCCTACTAGCATTGTAAGAAATATGCATCATGCAAATAGTAAAAGTAAGCAAGAGTAAGTGCAACTAAGATATGAAAATGTAGTGTATGAGTGTGATGGAATGGTATGAAATGTGTGAAGATGGAAGGAGTAACGTGCCCCCCAGAGAATGTGTATGAAATGAGGTTCATTTATAAAATACCCCTCGACAATAAAGAATGAACTATAGAACAAGAGTGCATTATCAAGAAATTGTTTGATAATGTGCGCTATAAATATAGATCATGAAGCATAGAGCGTGAAAAGTGAATGTGGTGAGGTTCATTTCATATTTAGACCCTCAGTAGTCGAGTATGAACTATGGAACTAGAGTGCATCATAGGGTAATGGTTTGAGAATGTGTGCTAGAAAGATAGATCATGAAGCATAGAGCAGGAAAAGTGAATGCGACGAGGTTCATTTCAGATATAGACCCTCAGTTGATCAAGAATTGGAACTAGAGTGCATCATAGGTTATGACGATCACGAAGTGTGTATCAAGATGTTTAAGTGTATTGAGAAAGATTAAGCGTGAAGCACAAAGCATGATAATAGATCTATAGACAACCTATGATGCTAAGAGGAGGGGAAGAAAGCGTGATGCCCCCAAGTGTGAGAAGGATAGAAGGTTATCCAATGATAGTGAAGGGAAAGTGATTAAATGAAATATGGATATTCTAGTTAATATAATATTATGCACAACATAAAATAATAGCTAAGTAAATAGAGAAAAAACCCCAAGCAACTAAACAAGTGAAAATGTTAAACCCTAATGTGCAAAGAGAGTTAAGAAGAGCTTAGTTGATTTGTAGATATGTCGTGACTATGTCGTAGAGAAGATCATATAAACAAAATGTAGGAACGATCACACATGAGCTCTAGAAAGAATAGATGTGGAACAATAGGATGGAATGGGGCACCTGAAGAAGGATTGGGGTGCACAGGGTGCTTTGTCCGAGATTTGGGTGCCCTGGTGCAGAAACATATTTCCAAACCTCCTCCAAGGTGTCACTTTAGATGTTCACATTTTTCACCTTTTTTGTGTTGTTGTCATTTAGAATGCATTGGATGTCGTTGATAATCGAGATGAATAAAATACTGCCAAACCCCAAGTCAAGCATCGAACCTCAAAAAAGAAATATGCATATGAAGGGGTTGGATTGTCCTCAATAGCCACAATGGTGGACTTACTAATTGAGCGTTGCACTACATTTCAGACCCAAATGTAGTTCTAGGTGTGTGTGTGTGTGTGTGTGTGTGTGTGTGTGTGTGTGTGTGTGTGTGTGTGTGTGTGTGTGTGTGAATATCATTCCCTTGGTGCTCTTGTGCCAGTCACGCTTTGTGGAGTAACGCGAGTAATAACTAGATGTAGAAATGTAAATAGATGGTGGATGGAATAGAATAAAATTCCCTTCTATGCAATGTGATGCAGATGAACCAACATTGTCCCTTGTGATGGAGCTAGATGGATGCAAATAAAGCTCTAGATGCCTTAGATGGATGCAAATAGAGCTCTAGATGCCTTAGATGGATGCAACCTTAGGTGGATGATAGTAGTGCTTAATTCTTGGTCTCTCATTATGGTCTCGTAACTTTATATTTATATGGTCCTCTTGTTCTAATTTCATAATTAACCCTAAAGAGGTCGACCACCAAAAATATAGAAAGATCAAATGGCTAAAAAGTGCCCAAAAAGTCACAGGAAAGCGTAAAAGGGATCAGTGTTTCCTAAATGGGACCAGGGTTCTTGGGGCACCCTAGAACTAGGTTGGGTGCCCTAGTAAGGGATAAAATAATGCCAAATGGAAAAACTGACTGGGTGAGTACATGCGGGAGGTCGGAAGTGATGATAGAAAGTAAAGTAAAATGACCAAATAACATGGGTTAATTAGTATTTTCTTCACTCAAAAACCATATGAATAGTAGTATGAGACCGTGACTAAATAATTCCCAAAGTGCATGATTTTGTGTCTATATTTTCTCCCACTTTATGTTGGTGAGCATAATGCTCGGTAACATAAAGTAGATAGATATGCATACCTGATGTCCATATAGAGTGATGTAGAAAGCATGGTGATGAAATAGACAAAGCGTGGAGTGAAAAAAAAATAGATCGTAGAGACTAAAGATGTAAAAGTGTAAAAAGTGATGAGAAAGAACCTAGTGTGGAAGCGCATGTGTAGATGTCGATGTGTGTGAGGTACCTGCATGTTAGTATGAAGTACAAACTATCGGTTGATGTTGTTGTTGTTGTTGTTTCTTGATGCCTTGGTTGTAGTTTCTTGTAATTGTTGACTGCTTTCTTCTCATACAAACGAACCTGCAAAGGAGAAGATGATCAAGTAGTCAAATATGCATGTATATGTAAAAGCACATGTATATAGTAAAAATACTATAAATGGAAGTATGAAAAAGTAAAAGGAACATGTGCACCTGATCCATGGTGAGAGACAGGGTATAGAGATGATACCCTATAACCGTTGGTTAAGTGTAATTTTTTTGGGAAATCTCACGCCATTGTGGCCAAAGAACTGTAGGAGAAAAGATGTATTATTCTCCATCTTGTACCTTCTTCCCTGAGAATATATGAAGAGATCTTTGTACTACCTGGTTTTTTGGGTGATCAGATGCCACCGGCTGAAGTAGTGTATGGAGGAATGTTCGCTGTATCCTCCGACACAATGCGCTTCCCGCAATGTTGAGGACAACATGTCTTGTAAAATCATTATGTACAAGGTTCATAGATTGGTTTGAACCCACTCACTGTATAACCCACAATGTCAAGGACATAAAACTGAACTAAAATGTACCAGTAGAGAGCGTTGTGTAGTGTGTAAAACCCCAAATGATGTCCCCTACTTTGGGGGTGCATGCAATGTCATGGATAGGAGGATGCATCCCCAAAAGAGGACCGACCATGTAAATTGTGCCTTACAGGGAAAGGAATGTGCTTGGTAGAAACCAAGGCGCATGTAAACAAGTGGCTAGAAACAAGTGTTATTACGAATAAGCATGTATGTAAAAGACAAGTGTAAGCTACCAAATAATGTAGAAGCTAGAAAGTTAGTAAACACGCAAGAAGACAATCATAGACCACAAAAGTAGGTTACAAACATGGGACATCTCTCATGATGTCACAAGACACTCAAGACTACAAAGGCCACATACAAAAAAAGTGTGAACACCAAACATAGGAAAGGCCCACATACAATAACAAAACAAGAAACAAACAATAGAAAAGAAGAAGACAGATAGCCATGGTAACAAGTAATCCTGCAAAAAAATGTTGCATGAATCACCCATTAGCATGTTAGAGAGATAACCCATATGTCAAAAGCATGTATAAGTAAGTAATGTAGAGTGCTAAGTACAAAATGAAACAATAACACTTGTAAGAGACAAATATAGATGCCCCAACAACCATTATGGGACTAGTAAGAGGCGAGCATCCATGCTACATGTATAAGACTTGTTTATGCGATCACAAATAAAAAAAGGATGTGGAGGCGCATGTGTATATGGTAAAGATAACGATATATAAGAAACCTATATAACGTGTGTAATAAGAAAAAATGAACAAGCAAATGTAAGAAAAAGTAATAGTGACCAAGATATGCAATATTGTGTGGATGGATGGAATGGAATGCAAGATGGATGATATGATCCACATTCCCCCCAAGTGAATGGAATTGTATGGAGTGAGGTTCATTTAGTATGCCTCATTAGCAATCAAGAATGAACCAGAAAAGAGAGTGCAACATTGGGAAATGGTTAAGTGTGTAGCACGATGTGGTGAATGTGTATGCGTCGTGATGATAATATGCGACCTAAAAATGATGTGTGTGTGACCCTATAGTCGAAATGTATATCACGATGAGACAAATAGAGGGATTGTGATGTATCCTTAAGCGTATACCACCACAAGATGATGGGATAAGTGACTTCCTAGCCTATAACATCTATCACTAACCTAGTAATGTCACATGATAGAAGGTCAAGTGATGAATGTGTGTGTATGATAAGGTCTATTTGATTAATAAACCCTCGGTAGTTTAGTATGGATAGAGGAAATAGAGTACGTCATAGGGTAGTGAGTGATGTGCGTAAAAGTAGATGTGTATGATATATGTAATGAAAGACAACCATGTGATGTTTAAAATGCATAGTATGTGTTGGTATCCAAATTTGTTCTCCTTTTCAAGCAAGCAGCACACAAAATTCAACAGGGAGCTTAGAGGTAGCTATATCATACATATATGTCATTTTGTAGCTGGGGAGGAATCTAACTGTCCCTTTGTTACTTGGATTTGTGGAGAGATGGGTAGCACCTTACAAGGATATGATCTTATCCTAACTATTTTAGGTTGTGCCTTTCAACCAAGGTAAGAGAACCTATTTTGTAACCTCTGTTATCTGAAATGAGATACAAGTACCTTTATTTTGCATAAATTTTATAGAGAAGACCTTGGAAAAATATGATCAACACACCAAATCTAACTCTCACGAGTTGTCACTTCTAGATTATGGAGATATTTTCAACACAAGGCTAAGGTTACTAAAGACATTTGGAATCTTGATCTATTATGCATACTTTAGCAAATGGATTTTGGTCTTGTGTGGGTATATAGAGCAAAAATAGGGGTAGTATGGGTAGGATTAGATGTTTTTAAATAGATTTTGGTGGGAGGGGAGACAGGATGAACTTGACTCACCAGATCCTTGAGAGCTTATGAAAAATGGAAAGATTCAAACAAAAAAATGCCACAAAAAGCTAAAAAAGTTTCTTCAATTAGAATATGTGATTGATGGAGGCCTAAATTAGCACTCTTTCATACAACCTATGGGATTATATCATGAAGGCTTGAGTGAGAACCCAATAAAGCTCCAAGATTCAAACTAAATCACACCTAGGGTGCACCCCGCAGAGGCTTACAGATAATCTCTGTCAACAAAATGAAAGAAAAGTGATTTTAAACCGTTTATCTCACTCCCAGATGAAGGATCTTTTGAGAAATGAAATTGCAGATGCCACTAAACTATCACAAGGATTGAGACCTGTGTGATTGGACCAGATTTTGTACAAGATTGTAATAGAAACAAGAAAAACTATTCGCATGCATTCAGAGATGAAATAAATACATTTTACTCAAGATTAACACAAAATAACTCAAGTTTGATCAAATTTATCAGCAAGGGAAAGTTTCTAGAACAATCTCAAAGCTTGTCAATGGTTGTACACTTGCAACCACCTTGACACGATTAAATTTGACACAAAGAGGGGATATCCGAGGATTCTGGAAAGACAACTTCTCAAAAAGGATGGGCTCTGTCAAGATTTTTCTGCTAGATAAATCAATCCTTGACCTCTCCAAAAACTCCCAACTATTTGTATGAAAAATTTGTGCCATTTATAAAATTTACAATAGAGTTTCCCCCAAAAATCTAGACATTGAGTGCACCAGTGCTTGCCATGATCACGATCACGATTTCCGGGATCCGATCTGTAAAAATTCGTCAGGTGCTCGAGAAGGTAGATCTCATCGAATATCTCTCGCATTCAACTCCTTTCTCTAGTAGATTACTCCTTCAATTCTCCAACCATTTCAACCCCAAATCTTTCAAATCTAACTCCTTGCATGCTCGGGAGAAGAAAATGGAAAACCAGATCGGCTCGATAGTCATGCCATTTTAATGGCAAAAGACGTCTCCAGATCTCTCCCACCAAACTCTAGATATCAAAATTAACTCGCCTCTTTTTTGGGAATAGAAAATAACAAGAAATCATGAAGACTCACACTTCTAGGAGCTTTATAGTAAAAATGGGGAAAATCAGATTTAGACACACAACTTCGTTGATCTTTGATTTAAATGTGGGCCGCCCACGTGGAAGATTCAAAAATGGGCTCGGGGACTTCCTTTGAATTTTATAACCTTTTGAGAAAATGTCAAAAATTTAGATTTTACTCCACACCTCCACTTCGAAAAATGGGCACGACATGTCCTAAGGTGGGTCCCAAAGGAAACGCATAAAAATTCTATCATTTGACCCTCTTTTGGAAAAAGGAAAATTTTCCAAGTTTCCCCACATGACTCCACCCTTCCACTTCAAGTTTCTAATGTGGGTCCCAGAGAACCGTGCTTCTTTATGCCTTTAACTCCTTTTCCCTCAAAGGGAAAATTTCTCACTTTTCCTCCGAAGCCCGCCTCCTCCACCGTTAACCTGGAAGAAAGCTTTGAACCTTTTCCATCGGGCTTACATAGGCATTTTGATAATTTTAGTCATTTTTAATGCAAGAGGCAAAATTTCAAGTTGGCCATGATAGTCCGCCTTCCCACCCCTTTTTTGACTTTTCAAACTTCCACGTGTCACTGATGGTGCATCCCGAGATATTCCCCATGAGTTGAGACCTTGAATGAGTGCGGGCTCGCCACGTGTCTGTGCCTGCGTGCAAAAGTTTGTTTGAAGGCTTGAGGCTTGGTGGAAAGCGCCATGTGTCAAGATTCGAGGCAGATCTCCCTTTGGCCGTTAAAAAGTCCAAGAAAAATGCAAAGTAAGAGGAGTCCTCCAAGTGTCTTTATGGCGCTTCTTCAAAATGGAACTTAAAAAGCCAGTCCCCAACATGCGCGGTTCCTCCACGTGCCCCAGACTTCCAATTTTTTTTTTTAAAGACTAAGTATGGGAAGACCCGGTGGAAGCCTCACGTGTCTCTATCTCGCCTTAAACATCCATGTGTCCTCCCGACGCTACTCTGACCAAAGAGACCAAACCAAAAAGTAAATCTTCAAATGAGTGTCGTTCCTCCATGTGGAAAAATATTTGAGTTGAAGCTTTTCATAGAATTTTTGAAGTACCCAACTAAGCTGCGTCCAACCAAAGGAGGCCACATTTCCTGTTGATGCAAGGATGCAAATTTGACCGGAGAAATGCCCGTCAAACCGTAAAATATAGAAAAATGAAATTTGAGCCTGGAAATGAAATTTTCTTCAAGGATAGAAAGTTTAGAAATGTTATAAGGCTCAAATACATTCACTAGGGACACATCAATTCATTGTTCTTCAAGTATCTAGGGCAAAAATGACAATGATGACAAATCCCGCCAGTGGAGAGTGGAAGTAATGGGAGAACACGAGTTTTTAAAGAAACAGAACATGAGACTCAAAATTTCAGACCTTTTCCAGAGGAACAAAGAAACGAGGAGACAAACATGGACCCATACATGATCTTTGACCCATGAGCAGATTAAAAATGGCAACAAAGATTGACCAAGCACAACACGGGAAGTAGAAAATGACAGAGGCCATAAATCAATAAATTTTCAAAGGCACAAATGGGGCGAGACTATTTTGAGCACCAAATTGGCTCCGAACTCGAGGATGGGCACTCCCTACGAGTGCCACAAGAACAAAAGTAGACCAAGTGCCAAAAGTATCCATTAGGCGTGAGTTAATTTGTAGAAGAGAGACATAGAACCATCTCCCAAAAATGAAACAGAGAAACCCAGAAAAGAAAAGGTCATCGAGGACCGAGCGAGCAAAAAAACAAAGGAATAGAAAACAAACAACCGACTATACACTGTACAAAATATTTTTACCCTGATTTAGAGAAAACAATCAAGGAAAAATTTCAAGCGCCTTCCATCCTGGATATGACCATGCCAAGAGGTTCTGATATGTTTTCATCAATTGGAAATATACCTCCTTTTCTTCTTTGTTCAGTTTGTAAACCATCCATTTTCTCTGAAGCTCCTCCATTGTGTTTAAGTCAAATTCTTTAACATTTTTCAAGGTTGAATCATAGACTAAATTCCCAGAAAAAACAACATACTTAGGAGCTCTGTTTTCAACACTTTCATACTCCTTGAAATCCACAAAACTCACAAAGTTGTTAAGATCAACATCTTCTTGCAAAACTTCATAAGATGCATTGCTTGGGTCTTCAATCAAGTACAACATCTTCTTCTCTCCATATAATTTCACCAAGTTACCTTCAATAGGGATAGTGGCATAAGACATGTCCATTTGCACACTACCACCAACACTTGCTACCCACTTTCTTGACAACAACATCCCCCACTTGGCAGGGCAGTCAACAATGACTACATCAAGCTTTAAGTTCCTTCTAGGATAAGATGCAAGTTACACAGCTATATCTTTGACACATCCCACCACTGGCACCTCTCTAGAGTCCATGGTAGTGCACTTCCCATATGCTGTTGTTACTTTGATACCTAATTCATTCATTACCTCAAGAGGCATGACATTACATGAAGCTTCGGAATCAAACATACAATTATGTAACAACTTGTCTTTGATAACCAGGGTAGTGAAGAATGGATCCACATTCAGCTGGGATTTAACCAAAGAAGTTCCTAAATAAACCTCTAGTGGTTCCCCTAGCTCTTCCAACACTTGTGGCTTTTCCAACTCTACAATAGTAAGGGGAATCTCAACCTTGTTTACATCTTTGCCTTGTATGATCTCTTCCCCTTTGAATCCTAAATATTCAAAATCCCTCTTCTTGTGCTCAGGGATCCTAAGAAACTCAACAATTGGGACAAGAATTTTGATTTGACTCAAAACTTGGGCTATGTCATATGGAACAAATTTGGGTAAAGCAGCACTAGGAGAAAGATTGGAAAATTCATCAGATGGAATGGGATTCTTTTCATTTTGGGCATGGGGAGGAACACAAGTTTTTCTTGGGGAAACAAGCTCTCTGCTAGATGCATTTTTCTTTGGGGTTTCTTTGGTAAGCAATGGAAATTTTGACTTGTATTGTGCCCCCTTGGAAGCTTTACTTCTAGTATTGTGCTCCTTTTCTTGGGCAACTACAACATTCATTAATAGTTGCCTATCTTCTTATGAAGGAATTCCTCCATCATAATTTTGACCATTAATGACCATCAAGTATTCAAAATCATTAGTGGGAAATTCAAAATCTTATGTACAATGTCTACTTCTAAAGTATGAGAGGGAGGAAGAAAGGTACCGGTGGATACAATCCCCAAAAATAAAGTAGTTCTAGCACTTATTACCTCAGTTGAAGTTGCTTCCCTTGGTGAACTTGCGGGGATCTTCCATCATGCGGACATCATCATCGTTATCATAATTTGCTTCTTCTTTTTCTTCTGATATTCTTCACAAGGGCATGGGGCATGAAACAATTGTCACACCAATCAATGACATCTATCTCCTCCACAGCAAGAACTCCGGAAGCTAAAGGATCATGCACCATTCTATTTTCCCTTCCTTGGGGCTGCATATTTCCAAATCCAACAGGTCCCTTTCCTCTATCATCAAATCTTTGGTGATTTGTAAACCTGTATTGGTTTTGTTACTTGTGTTGTCCTTGTGAGCTCTGCCCAATTCCTTTCTCATCCAAGCTAGTTTGTAGGAAATTTCTTTGATAGCCCCTGCCAAAGTCTTCACAACCTCCTCCAAATCAGTGCACCTTGTTTGTTTGATGTTTTTCTGGTTAACTAGCCTTTTACACCTACCCTTTTGGAGGCTTCCCAATTGCCTTGATGTTGTTCTCTATTTAGTGAGAGCCATGGTGAAGGCCAACCTCAAATTTGTGGGGTTTTTATCTCTTAAGTCATATGCAGCCTTTTATCAAATACATCAAAGTATACTTGATCAAACATGACTCATCACATGGCCTTATCCTAATAGGAAATATCCTCAAGTTCTTATTAAACCTTGTGTTGAAATCATGTACTGACTCATTTGGATTCTTCTTGATATTTTCAAATTCTGTCAAAAGAAACCTAGGGTCAGTTCTATCACCATATTACAATCTAAATGCATTGTTCATCTCAGCCCAATAATCAATAGAGTTATCTGGTAATGCTTTATACCAGTCCCTTGCATATTCTTCTAATGTGCGGACAAACAATTTGATGTATACATCTTCATGTTCAATCTCAAAGTCTTCCATCATACTCGAGAAAAGCTTTAGATGCCGGGATTGATCACCGGTTATAGCATTGTTTCCCTGGAACTTTGGAAGTCTGTTCCTTACATCTTGAGGCACTGCATTTGGATAACCAACCATTCCCACAAAATTTATAGGTCCAAAGGTGTTTACAAAAATGGAGGTCCAGGTGGGAAATTTGAGCCATATTGATTCAAGGAGGTGATATTGGAGGGGTGACAAATTGATAAGGGGCAGAGGGTCCTTGGAACACAGAAGTATAATATTCAAAATGGAGATCCCCCAAAGGCCTTGTCTCTTGGAAATCCCTATCAACCTCAGAAAAGATAGGTGCAGAATGTGAAGCAAACTTTTCAAAATCAAATGAAGGCCCTTCTCCAGCTGGAGAATTCAATTCCACAAAGAGGATGCCTGATTCAAAGTCACTTGAATGGAAATCTTCAATGATAGGATGGTCACTTTCATCAATGGAGATACCTCTTCTTGATAACGCTGCTCTCCCACAACTCTCTAGGCTTTTCTTCCTTCCTCTGATTTTGACTTTCCTAGCTCTAGAAATAGTGTCCTAGCAAGATCCCTAGCAAAGAAAGATCTTCTTCCTTCTAGCTTTGCAAATATTAGTAACAAATCTAACTTTGTGAGTTTTAAGACAACTGGTACTCATTAAAAATTAGATCAGCAGAGTCGCTTTCACTAAGGATTTCCACCTTAGTCGTGCAAAGGCACTAAATATGATCTATCAAATATTTGCATGTCAATGCTAGAACCCGGAAATTGAAAGATTATGACTTCTCCTTACCAAAATTTATCGAGTGAATACTAGTACAAAGACCTATAGAGACTAGAAGAGTTAACATACAACACTTGTAACATGAGACTCCTTATAGGCCCACACAGAAGATGATTTTTTTTGAGATAATGTATTAGCATCTAGAGCATATAAGAAATGCTCACCGAGTGTCCTGAAAATGAAATGCAATCACAATATCCTGAAACATGCGGAGGAGCATGTTTGACGGGCCAAATAGATATGAACTGCGGTGAATCAACAAATTAGTCTTCATAATGCATTCTTCTTCCCGGCGGTACAATGGCGCCTGAAGTGTTTTGATGGGCCAAATAGATATGAACGAGCGTGAATCAACAAATTAGACTTGATAATGCATTCTTCTTCCCTGAAAATGGCGCGGAATTTTTTTGATGGGCCAAATAGATATGAACTGACAATGAATCAACAAATTAGTCTTGATAATGCATTCTTCTTCCCTGGAAATAGTGCCAGAAGTGTTGGTATCCAAATTTGTTCTCCTTTTCAAGCCAAGCAGCAACATAGATTCAATAGGGAGCTTCGAGGTAGATAGATCATAAATATATGTCATTTTTTAGCCGGGAGGAATCTAACTATCTCTTTATTACTTCTGGATTTGTGGAGATGGATAACACCTTAAAAAGATATGATCTTATCTTAACTATTTTAGGTTGTGCCTTTCAACCAAGGTAAGAGAACCTATTTTGTAACCTTTGTTATCTGAAATGAGATACATGTGCCTTTCTTTTGCATAAATTTTATAGAAGACCTTGGAAAATATGATCCAACACACCAAATATGACTCTCACGAGTTGTCACTTCTAGATTATGGAGATATTTTCAACACAAGGCTAAGATTGCTAAAGACATTTTGGAATCTGATTTGTTCGTATACTTTAACAAATGGATTTTG
>CM031236.1:8440533-8654966 GCA_018340775.1 Taxus wallichiana var. yunnanensis
TAAGGATAATGGAGAAGATGGTTAGGCAAACAGTTAAAATGGTCACGGCCCTGGCACCCATCTTTGGTAAATCCACCCTCTGAAACCCTCTGGAGCCTCACAGAACATCAGTTCGCATCTTTCTACGGAGTGCGACGCCATATTCCCTTGTGTTCGGGACAGAATCTATCATCCCTTTAGAGATTGAACTCCCATCCTGCGAATTTCTCTTCGGACTATTTGGATAAGGATGAAGATTACCGAGTGGCAAGATTGGCTGAGTTAGAGCTCTGGATGAGAGGCGCATTCGCGCTCTTAATCACACGAAAGTATATCAACACAGAATCTCCCGTAACTACAACAAGAGAATCATCCCCTCGCGCCAGGTTTGAGGTGGGTGATTTAGTTATGAAGGAGAACCCGTTCAACACCGGAGCGGAGCGAGAAAAGAAAGGAAGTTCGAACCACACTTTGGTTAGGACCCTATGTCATAGTTGCAAGTATGGCACGGGGCATACAAGAAGTTGGCTCACCCCAATGGTGATGAGATTCGGAGCCCATGAATTCCATGCATCTTAAGAGGTTTTATGCCTAAACATGGCACAAGATAGTCTTAAAAAAAAAAAAAAAAAAATCAAAAAATCAAAAAAAAAAATCAAAAAATCAAAAAATCAAAAAAAAAAAAAGAAGAAGAAGAGAAAACAGTCGTCCACTAGTGAAAACCACGCAATTGTGGCACTTTAGACATGTCCTTGGGTGAAAACCGGTTTCCTAGCGCCTCGGGAGGATTAGATTGTTCCTGACGCATTCGTATTCGAAGGGTAGTTGTCTTTTTCCTGGACTGGTTCTACCTTCCAGTTTCCTTGTGCACACCATCTAGTCCAGCCTTGATCCGGCTTTGCCTTCTTCTATTAAATCTGTAAGGGACGTGGTCTTTCGTTATTTCCCATCTTACTGGGGGAAACTCAACAATTTCACCTTCTTGTTCATAAATGCGCGTGGCTTCACGCTTCTCATGTATATTCCCCACCTATGTGAGGGCATCCATGCTTTCTTGGTTACACTGCACATAGCTTTGGTAAGTTTGTTAAAAACACAAAAACAATAGAAAATTGTTTCACAAAATACAAAAACAACACAGAATTGTTTCACAAAACACAAAACAATAGAAAATTGTTTCCAAAACACAAAAACAATAGAAAATTGTTTCACAAAATACAAAAACAATAGCAAATTGTTTCACAAAACACAAAAACAATAGAAAATTGTTTCACAAAACACAAAAACAATAGAAAATTGTTTCACAAAACACAAAAACAATAGAAAATTGTTTCACAAACACAAAAACAATATAAAATTGTTTCACAAAAACCTAAACAATAGAAAATCGGTTTATGAAAACATATCTTACAAAAACATTTACTTGCATTGTCTTGTTTTCTTGCTTTTCTTGTTGCTTGTATAGTGTTTCACTCGTGCTTTCTTTTGAGTTGTTTGTTGCTTGGTGTACTTTTTCATAGTTTATCTTTTCTTGCTTAGAATAGATTCATTCTTGCATTGCGTATTGTAGTGGGTTTGACATGCTAGTGTGTTAATTCTTTATTTCTTTCTTAATGCATTTGGTTGTGTTTCTTACGTGTGCTTTGTTTTGTTATCCATCACATTACCATCACTATCATCACATCTAGCATCATCTATACATCATATATAAACAAAAATGCTAAGTTTTACATCATGCATGTATGCTAAGCTAATCATCACATATCGTATCATCAATGGGGGCAAGAGGGGTTGCGCATAATCAAAAATCTATCCCCCCGCATCAATATCATCATATCATCCGTCCATATCCATCAAAATACACATTTTTCGTTATTTTTCACCGTATTGGGGCATTTTTGTCCTATACCCTTTCTTCTCCACTGACAATTTTATTGCTCTGGCGATTTTTATTCTTCTTCACACCTTCGTAAATAATTATTTTTCAAATAATTATTTTTTCTTAATTTTTCCACTAAACAAGGACATTATTGTCGTTTGTTTCTCTTTTCTTCCACTGGGAACTTTATTGCCCTAGGCCCTTCTTTTCTTCTTCTCCTTTCTTCATTGTTTTATCACAATTGAGAAGCCAAAACAATACAAACATTTACTATATCAAAAAAATCTAAAAAGCAAGGCAAAATTTTTCAAAAATTCCTAAAAAGTAAAACACCCTACAAAATGGTAACTTGCTTCTACGGCTGAAACTTGTGGTTATGCGCATGGTATTTTCTCCATATCCCTTATTGGTTTGTCTCACCTCTTCCCGATTAATCGACTCGCGATCATTGGATTCACAACCATTCACAAAAGCTTGCTGCTTCGCTTAAATGCGTACTGGGGCACTTTTGGTTGCACAGTGCTTTTTCGTTGCGCCAAATGCTTTTCATGGACCTCTGTGTCCATTTTCATTTCCACTTGCATGTATCCTTGCTCGGGGCATCATTTTTCACCCTTGTAAATCAAATCACGAACTTGTGGATCTCTTGACCATCGATAACAAGACATTTGTACAAGTTGTTTTGACCGTTGTTGGGTTAGATATGTGTGTTCGTACTTGTTTTCCCCTGTTATATGAGCTTGTTTCCTTCTCGTATTGCATTGCATTATTGTATGTTGCGTGGAGTTGGTACTTTCAGCAATGGACAATTGTTTGTAGTATGGCTTTTTATGTCATTCTACCCTTGTCGTATGCTTATATTTTTATAAGGACCGATGATGTAGTTCCTATGGCCATATGATGACATCAACTTTGTTCCAAAAATAAGCAGCTAGAGGCTAAGCTCTTCTCTCCCCTCATCCATATTTCTTCATACCGACTTCCCTTTCACCCCTAATTCTCCCTCTCCTCGAGGCATCCTGCCTCGTCCCCATTCTTCTACCTACTTCTCATCTTTTTCGATCGTCGATCGAGTTCTTCTATCACCCCATCGACACTCGAGGGGGCATCTCTCCCTCCTACTAATTTTTCTTCCATTTCTTCAAATCTCTTTTGTCTACTATCTTTGAAGTAGCATCACTTATGCCACCCCAAAGAGGGGCAAATGTAGACACCTATAATTACGCCCCAAGAAAATTTAAATACTTAAATTGTGCTAATTATCCCCTTTCTACAAATCAACGACATATCGTCAAAAGCACTTATTTTCCCTCATATCATCATTAATTAATTACACTAAGCTAATTAATTAAGTTCCCTATCCAACAAATACCTTAATTAACGACCTTCCGTTAATAAATCACCCTTCTACCTAGACTAATTAATTATTATTAATTAATTATCTTTCCTTCCATTTAACCAATAAATCAATATTTAATTGATTTAATCCCTTCTAATAGCCTAAATCACACTAATATTCCTCTAATTGGCTTCATAAGCTTACACCTACCTATTAATTAATCACCTTTGATTAATTAAAATACCTCAACTCCGGCCATGACTTGCTAAACATGTATTAAACCCTTCTAAAGTAAGGTTACCTTTAATAAAGCAACCTTATCCATTCCTAATCATGTTTTACCTTTATCCCACATTCATGAGAATGTATTGAATCCTTTATCCTTTGGGCTATATAAAGAGCCCTCCACCTACCTTTTACTTACACCTAAACTTTCTAAGAGAGTAAATGCAAAGCATATAGCAAAGAGACTAAGAGCTTGCACCTTTCCCTTTTGAGAGTTCATCATCTTGAAGAGTTAAGCTCTTTCTTAAAGTGCTTTGGGTCATATGGGAGGTGTCGAAAGGGTCTTGTAGCCCAACTTTGATTAGCCCCATTCCTAGGGTTCTTGGAGCATTAAGGACAACTATTTTGATAGCCATGGAGCTTACTTAGGTCCATTCATTTATTTGTTGTTAGAGAATAGAGGAGTTTAGATATTTAGCATTGTTAGTTTCAAAGTTTGTATTGATGAATGCTAGTATCTAACCCTTGTTTAATTCTTATCATGATGGTGTTTATGCTTTGTTTTAGCTAAATTGTAGAACTATTTTAGGTGGTAGTTCTTGCTTCATTTGATTTAGCATTAAGCAAAGTATACATGCATACGATTTATAATACTAATTATTATTATTTTAAAAATTATTATTATTATTATTGATCTGAATTACAATTTTTTAAAAAATAAACCAATCTGAAACAAAAAATCGAGACTAAGCTTGCCAAATCGGGCGACAATATTATATATATATATAAAATCCCGATCATACCGGCATTCATGCAAATTAATTTTAATATTTTTAATTCACTATTTCACTATCTTTCTGATTAAGTTGCTTGTAACGTAAAGAGTTGCTTTGTTTTCTAGCAATACTTTGAACTCATAATTTTTATTTTCCACGACATTGAAATCGTGAATAATTATTTCTCTTTCTCGCGTGAACTAATCCTACCATTTGCCCTCGTGGGAATGATTTTATTTTTATTTATGTGGCCTATGATTCCTAGAGAACTCTGGTGAAGGCGTGGAAATTGGCTTACTCTGCATGGAAGTGATCTAGTTTGTCGTTTTATTATTTCTCTCTTCCAATATGTTCTGTGTAGTAACCTCTCAGAAACTGAAATGTGGCACTTCCTTTTCTATTTGTATGTGTGGTGGAATAAAGGAAAATTTTGTGTGGAATGCAATCCAGTATTCATCTTCTTTGCAGCTTTACTACCTCCCATGCGCGACTATTTTTTTTGGACAGATTATTTCTTACTTCTCTTCTCAATGTGGACTCTTTTCTTGTGCAATGCATGGTGGACTCCTTTTCTTGTCTTCTTTCCCGTAATGTGTGGACTTGAAGTACGAGACAGCTAACCAATGATCTTGGATGAGTGCGTGATGAATCTTCTTGCTTTTCTTTGGAGTTGAACTTCTTGTCTTCTTTTTTGGCCTTTGGCGTGGGAAATCTTTTTGTTGTTGCCTACGTTGAGAATTGCTCTTTTAAAACTTTCCTCTCCCTCACACATGGATTTATGTCCAAGAAATGCATGGAATCTCCTCCTTGGCATGGATAATTATTCAACTTTTGCAACATGGATATTATTTTTATAAGCGCCTTTGGATATGTTAAACAATTGTCCTCTTACTCTTATTTCTCTAGGCCATGGAATGTGGAGCTCATTCAACGTGGCCTGCTGAATGTGACACTTCTTTCTTGGCACTAGGCATTGGATTTTCTCCTAAAACCAATGCATTAAAAACTTCAATTCCTCCAAAACAATGCTTTTGAAAATTCCTTCTATGGTTGCGTGAAAACTGCTATTTCTCCTCACGTGCATGCACTATGGCCAAGGTAAATGTGTATGGATCTGAATGCCTCTATTTGACCAATGTGTGATGAATATTTTTGCTTTGCCTTGGCGTGAGAATTCTCCTTTCAACGTGAATGGAATGGTTTAGCAATAGTGTGGAAAATTCATAAGACTGACTGAGTTGAATCTGGAAAACTCTTGCATTGAAATCTCCTTTATACAATTCTGTGTATTTCACGAGGGATGTGATAAAAATATTTCTAAAAGTTGTACTCTTGAGGAAATAAGAAGTTAGAAATATTGAAAGCTTCAAATATTCTTCACATGAATTTTTCCAACGAGTTTGACGGAGAAATGGTTATGAGGATTAAAGAAGCTTCTGTAACTGTTTCTTATTTCCGTTGGAATAACCAATTTTCCCTTTCTTCATGGAGTGGGCATTAATTTCCAGGGAAAGATGGGAAAAAACTTGGTCGTTTTCCAGTTGCAATGGCAAAGCAGGCTGACAATTCCCATTTATTTCCCCATGTGGGAAATTGGGATATCTTTGCTAGTTTTCCTTCCGGTAGGGTTGGTAGCGCGAAGAGAAATTCCACAGCGGGGAAAAAGAAGAATTGTCTAAGAAAGTGGAAATCAAGGTGCGAGAAAGCCAATTTTTCATCCCCAACAATTGGAAGCGAAATTTTATTTCCCTCGGCAATAAAGAATAACTTGTCGATTGATTTTTTAATAAATATTAAATTAATATTTATTAATTAATTATTAACGTAGTTTGTGACCTAGAGGAGGATTTCTCACCTAAAATTAGTGAAATGAAGAGCGAGTGATCACGAGAACAAGACCATCATGGGAGGGTGATAAATCATGTGAAAGAACACTTTTGAAACAAAAATTCACGTTTATTAATTTTGTGAAGTCAAAATCATCGATAACAATTTGGATCTAATTGGGGACAAGGACTTATGGACACAAAGACTCACCCAAACCAAAAATTAAGTGAACGTGATCTCAAAGACAATGATGCACAAAAGCGGGATGACAAAAGAGAGGAAACCGAAAAAAAATAGGAACGAGAAACAAACCAAAATCCTAATTAGATATGTACATACTGGGACAACCCGTTTTCAATTTTGATAGTCTTGAGATATTTCCCATTGTAGGGAAAAGGAAAATGAGTTCCATTAGTATAATCTAAGTAATAGGTGTTATCTCCACATAAATTCTAGATTTTGAAAGGCGTAGCCATAGTGAATAAAACTTCATGTGTTTCCTTCATTTCACATGTCTTGTCCCGAGATAAGAACTAAGTCATTGATTTGAAATTGTCTCTCCTTAGTTTTTTGTTGAACAATTTCTTTACTTTTGATTCGTGTTTCTCGATCATGTTTTGCACTTGACTTTTCTCTCGTTCTTCAAATTTTCTTAGGAACATTCAATCCTTTTATCAATGCATTGGTGAAGCATTCATCATCAACTACTTGAGGAAATCGTAATGCTTTGGTAACTCCAAAGTGATGGGAATTTGAGCATCGGTTCCATATAATTTGAATGGAGACATCCCAATTTTTATTTTGGGACTTATGCGGTCATCCCATAATGCATCATATAACTTTTTTCCAAGCTCTTTGATTTTCTTTGACTAGCTTACGCATACGATAGTAATGATGTTTTTTTACTTGATTTTTCTTGACTATTTTCCCGAGGATAATAATCTATCATATGAGATAAAGATATCCCATATCCATAACAAAAACCTATCATCTCTGCGAGAGGAGAAATTAGAGGCATTTTCTACGTCATGAAGTTTTGTGGAATTCCATAATGAATCAATATATTCTCTTTGATGAAGTCATAGATTACCACGATAGATGTTTGTTTCATGGGTATAGCTTATACCCATTTTGTAAAGTATTCGGTTGTAGTGAGCACATGAGTATGACCAGCACTAGAATTGGGATTCAATACCCAGGTGAAATCTAAACCCCATTTTCTAAATGGTTCTTGATAACAACTAAATTTAAAGGAAAAGCTACCAATTTAGGTCTTTCAACAAAAGCTGGCTTGGCAAGCTTCGTATTTAGCTACCAATTTTGAACATCATAAAACATAGTGGGCCAATAATAATGTTCTCATAAAATTTTATGAGTTTTCACTGTCCAGAGAAATGACCATGGCAAGCATGATTGTGATAGGCTTCCCAACAACCTAGGTTTTATTTTTATCGACACATCTGAGGAACATGCCATCAATTCCTTTCTTGAACAAAGTGTTGTCCCAAATGACATACATGAAAACTCTTAATTTGGTAGCTCTCGTTTCCTTTTCGTGATTCTCAGGGAATTCTCCATATGTGAAAAATTAGGTTATATCCAAAAACCATTAAATACGTGGTAATAACAAAAAATACCAATGGTAAAATTTCTTCAACTGGTTCTTCTTCAGATTCATCTCGTGGTTCATTCTCTGCGATGAGTTGGAAAATTCCTATTTCTCAAACTAACTTAGTAGGCTTGATGTCCAATTCATATTGTTGGATCTTGGAGACCCAATTACCTCTTTTAGATCATGGTTCATGTTGTGTGAACATTGATTTAACTGTGGTATCTAGAACTAAGACTTTAGTGTGAGAATTCAATCACGTGGTATCTAAAACATTTCAAGGCTCTAACCACTATGTACACATACCTCTCAAGGAGAGTGTAATTGAATTCATGTTTCTTGAATCTAGAACTCATAAATGCAATAGGATATGTGATTTCCTCTTGATTGTTTTGAGTCAAAATGGAAGAGATTGTGTGTGGAAAAACATAACAATAGATTATGAAATCCTTTTAAAATCGGGACATACCAATGTAGGATCTTTTACAATAGCACCCTTGATTTGTTCAAATGCTTCTCTACCTTCCTTTAACCATTTGAAGGATTCTTTATCTTTCATCATGTCAACAATTTCTTTGGTTAACTCAGTAAAATATTGCATGAACCTTCTCAAAAATTTCACCTTCCCGAAAGAATGAGTGGAATCCAAGATTACTTATAAGTAAGGAGAGATTATTAATAGCTTGAATGCACTCATGATCCATCTCGGTTCCTTCTTTAGAAACAATATGATCTAGGAGTTTCCCTTATGTAACTCCGAACAAAGACTTCTTTGGATTCAGGGAGTTCTTATAAATTCTACACCTTTGCAATATTTTCTCCAAATCTCTTAGGTGATCTTCTCACTTCTTTGACAACTCCGCTAAGTCATATATGTATATCACGATGATTTTTTATAATCATGTGAATTCCATATCTATAGCCCATTGAAAATTCATGCCATAATTGATCAAGTCAAAATGAATTCTTATATATTCGAACATACCTAGGGAGTGGCGAGCGTACCTAGGGAGTGGTGAACATGGTCTTCTCTAGCCACTTGATCGATTATAACTAGAGAAACCATCTAGCATGGATAGCATTTCCGATCCGATTACTTCCTATAGAACATGGTCCACGATTGGTAGTGGGTAGTTATCCTTTAAGGAATCTTGATTAAGATTGCAAAAATCCACGTAAATCCTAATTTCTTTATTTTTCTTGTGAACCGAGACAATATTAGCTATCTAGGTTGAATGTCGAATAGGAAACACTATTCGTGTGTCTTTTGAACTTTATGGAATATCGTCCCTATAATCTTGGGATTATATTTTCTTTACTTTTTCCTTAATGGATATGCTCCCATGTTTCAAAGGTATGGCATGCTCCATTTTCCTAGGTTGGAAAGACTTCAAGTCTTCATATGAGTAAGCAAAGACATCAGAATATTTAGAAAGGAGGCTTACAAATTTATTGTGCACCTCAAGTAAGAAACACTTACCGATGTTGACCAGGTGAGGTTTTCCTTGGTACCAATGTTAACTTGCTCATAGTCATCAAAATTTGTAGGTCCTACTTACTCTTTCTCTTTGATAAACTTATCATGTTTATCAAAAAGTTATTCAAGTTAAACCAATCCTTTTGGAATTTTATTTCCTTTGAGTTGAATGATGTCATCACCAGGATCCTTGTTCTCAACTTCTTCTAGAATGGATGAGGTCATCAGATTTTGAAACGCATGAGAATCAATTCCTTCAAAGTACAATTGTTCAAAATTATCCCTCTTTTCAAGGAGGCAATAATTTTTGATCATCATTAAAGACTTGCTAATTTTCTGCATTGTCAGGAACACTTGGCATAAAAACCAATTCAATGGTGTATTTGTCTTGATCAAACTCTGAATGAGGGATCATCAATGAAGATGATACTACTAAGGAATATCCTTTGTCATTATTTTCACAAGGGGACAGATTCGATGGAAAAATCATCACGGTTTCTATCACGTCCCTCACTTTATTTTGTAGTGTCTCAAACGATCATTTTTACTTGAAAGTGATTTTTTACTTGCTTCATGATCAATTCTGCACTCCAAAGACTTTCAAATTTTGATCCTTTCTCTTACGAAACTTGGAGGCCAAGGATTAATGCCTTATATTCTACAATTTTGTTAGCATTCAAAAATTAGAGTTTGTAAGAAAAAGGAAACATTTTACCATTTGGAGATATAAGCACCACTCCCATGTCCGGAACCTATTGAGAAACAACTTCCATCAAACTCAAGAGTCCATATCTCATTGGGATCTTGGAAAGTGACCTCAAGTGCATGAACCTTTATAGTCATCATATAATTACCCATACTTGAGTTTTGAAACAAGACCTATGCGCAGGGATCATCGGTTTTCATTACAGTGAAATTTTCCTAAGTTTTTGGCATTAGCTTCTTCATTTCTCCATTGATAGGGATCATAGCATGAGACTAGTCCATTTGAATCTTGAAATCACAGCAAGCAGTTAAATTGCAAAAACAAGGTGGATCTTGCTTTGTGATTTTATTAATATAAAAGAAGCATTACAACCAAAGAGAGAGCTGCAATATTTATAGATATTGGACAACTTCTATCTCTTCCACAATACATGGAACAAATCTCCTAAACAAAGCAAATATGCAGAAATAGCATATTTCCCCTAAAAAGCTTCTACAGGAAATCATCCGAGAACAATATTCTAACTAAAGAACATCCTCCACAATCTAAGGGATGATAACAACACACTAACAACTAAGCTAACTAAAGTAATTAAATAATTACACATTAATCCACATATGGTGAATTAAGTGTTAGATTATTTCTAACATTCTTCCCCTTAATTCATCATATTCTAAAGTGAGCAGGAGATAAATACTGCAGAATGTCTCAAATTTAGGACGTGCAAGAGATTTTGTGAAGATATCTACACGCTTGATGTTACGTCGGCCAATTTTGAAGTTCTATGTTGTTGTTCTGAACTTGTTCATGAATGAAATGTACTGCGCCTCAATGTGTTTGGTGCATTCATGAAAAACTAGATTCCGAACAAGTTTTATTACTCCTTCATTGTCTACATGTCGGATTGTTGGATGATCTGTGGAATTCCTAATCCTTCAAGTATCCGTCCCGATCCAAATCGCTTCACGAGATAGCTCCTCCTGTTGCATGATATTACCTTCATGGAAGACCTTGAAACACAATTTTCTTTCTTGCTCCCCATGAAATAGGTCCGGATCCCAAAAAGAACACAAATCCTGAAGTGGACTTCCTATCATCAATGTTCCCTACATGATCTCGAATCTATATATCTTTCAAGAAGAATTGATCATTCTTCTTGTATTCTAGGCCAAAGTCCATGGTTCCTCTGATGTATCTCAGGTACCCTCTTTCTTGCTTTCCGGTGAAAAACCCTTGGTTCTTGCATAAATCGAGAAAGATAATGTTGTATAGCTGATATACGCCTAGAATAAGTTAAGTAAATGAGACTCCCAATCAACTATCGATAAAGAGTAACATTTACTTGTTACATGGATCTGTGCGAGACAATTGAAGCCATGTCTCTATAGGTGTAGCCATTGGTATACTATCCATCATTCTAAATTTCTCGAGCATTGTCTTGGCATATTTTAGTTGAGTAACAAAGATGTGATTTTCCTTTTTCCATACTTCAAGTCTAAGACAATAATGAAGAAGCCCGAGATCATCATGTCAAATGATCAATTTAGATCTTCCTTAGTTGTTTAATCATCTTCACGAACTTCCAGTGATGACTAGATCATTGACATATACTACTATGATCACTATCTTCCCCCTTGATTTTTGAGATAGATATTAGGATCATATGGACTTCTTTTGAATCCATGTTTGATGAGATGCTCATCAATCTTTATGTACCATGCCACAGGAGCTGTTTGAGACCGTACGGTGACTTTATGGGTCTACATACCTTTCCTTCTTAACTGGTATGACAAAACCTTTTGGTTGAGTCATGTAGATTTCTTCCTATAAATCCCCATTAATAAATGCACTTTTACATCCATTTGATGAACTTTTCAACCAAATTATGTAGCTAGAGCAAATATCATCCCGATTGTTTTGATCTTAGTTGTTGGTGTGAATGTTTCTTCATAATCAATGCCTTCTTTTTATGCATAACCCTTAGCTACCAATCTTGCCTTGTATTTATCAATGCTTCCATTTGATTTGTACTTTGTTTTAAATATCCATTTGCAACCTATTTCCTTGTTCCTGGTGGAAGATCATCATGCGTTGCCATGTATTATTCTTAGTCAAAGAGTTGAATTACAGAATTCATAGCATCTAACCAAGGTTTTGAGTGCTTGGGCATAAAGTGGTATGGTGGGTTCACTTGATTCAATTATTGTACTCATTAAGGCTAAGTTTACCTCATTTTGAGTCATACTATGAGTTCTAGGTCACGAAGTGGATGTGTAAGGACCGGTATCCAACTTAGCATCTCGAATTAGATTAGTATACCACTTGGCATACGTTTAGTTGTTCTGTAGATGGAGGAGTTGAATTATCCTCATCATTGTTATCTTCATCAAGAACATCTTCTATTTTCTTAGTAGGATTGTTTTGTGAGTTTATGGAAGGAGCATCTGCTTCTTTATTTTCAAAAAACTCAACATCTCTACTTGTGAATTTTTTTCTTGTTTTTGGATCCATTAACTTGTATCCCAAGGCTTCATCATTGTATCCCAAGAATATAAGTTGTTCTGATTTCATATCAAGTTTAGTTCTCTTTTTCTTAGGAATGTGCATACTTGCCTTGCATCCAAAAACTCTAAGGTGTTTTATAGATGGTTTGTTCCCTGACCAAGCTTCTTGTGGTGTTATTCCATCAAGTGCGGAAGTGGGAACTCTATTCAACAGATAAACTGTTGTTTTTACTACTTCTGCCCAATATGTTTTACTCAAGCCTGAATCATCGATCATACACCTTACCATATCCATTATAGTTCTATTTCTTCTCTCAACTACACCATTTTTTTGTGGTGTATATGGAGGTGCCATTTGCCGATGAATTCCATGTGTTTCCAAAAAATGCTTTGAACTCATTACTGGTGTATTCACCCTCTCTCATCGAGAGGAATTTTTTTATTTTATTACAGGTTGCATTTTCACAAGCTACTTTGAATTTCTTGAAAGTTTCAAAGGCTTGGTCTTTGGTGTGAATGCAATATACCCACATTTTTCGTGAGTAATCATCAACAAAGAGCATAAAATATTAAAACCCTAAATGACTAGGTCTCATAGGTCCGCACAGATCGGTATGCACCAGATCAAGTTTACCATGGGCCCTGAATGTATTGTTTTTCTAAAAAGAAGCTCTATGTTGTTTTCCTGCCAAAAAAATTGTACACTTGTCTGTATTCTTCTTGAAATTTGGCAGTCCTCTTACCATGTTATTTTTTTGAAGTGTTTCAAGATAGCCAAAACTTACATGGCCAAATATTCGATGCCACAATTGTGTTGATGATGTATCCTTAGCTACTGGCCTTTGATTTTGGTTTGAACAAAATCCAACTGAAACATCGACCTAAACCCGAGAAGCTTGTGCAACAATGTTGGAGTTTTTAGACTTATCTTTGATTAAACACATCTTCTTTCCATCATCATGCAATCAAAATCCACTTTTAAGTTGTGCTCCAAAGCGACTTCTAAAGTAGATTCTTTGTCAATCTAGGAACATATAGAACATCTCTTATTGTGAACTTTCTTGATCCAATAGGTAAGGAGATGTTTGAATTCCTTGTACTTTGTATGATGAATCATCACCCAATGAAACAGAGTCTTTGTTAGGTGTATTCTTTAACTCTAAGAACCAATCATTTCTCCCGGTCATATGTCTTGTTGCTCCTGAGTCAACATACCAAATTACCTGTGGTGAATTGATTTCTTGAGTTGATTGTGTAGCAAATAGGAAGTCCTCATCTGGTGAGTTATCTTCTTCTTCAGCAATGTTGTCGTGCTTTGCGGTGTTTTCTTTTTCCAGTTACTTTTCCTTTGTCCTTGTTGTTTGTTTTGATAACCCTGACTAGATTGTTGAAAATTTGGCTTCTTTCCACTAGATGAACCCTTCTGAAATGTGTTATACCAACAATCTTTTAATTCATGTCCTTTTCTACCAAAAATCTGACACTGCTTTTGTTGAGTGTTCCCTTGATTATTCTATTGAGAATCTTTGCATTGTGTTGCTTACCGGTTGTATGAATCTATTTCTTTCCCTTATGGAATGAAGAGAGGCTTGTTCCTCATCTTCTACTGAGTTTGTTCATGGACTCTTCCTGTTGTAACATGTTCACTAACTCTTCAAAACTTGTAGTTGGACCCATAATTTTGAGAGTTGTGACAAATATTTTGTATGAAATGGTAAAGCTCTCGTCTGATAGGGACAAAGATTCATTAGTGACCTCTACTTCCAAAGCTTGGAGAGATGATCTCAATATAGCAACATGCTTTAGAAAACCTTCAATAGACTCATGAGAATTCATTTTGAGACAATGGAGTTGTGTTTGTAATTGCAAAATAGCATTTTGTTCTTAGCTTCATATACGATTGCTAGTTTATCCCATGCTTCTTTTGATTAGCGGTTGTCGCTTGCGAATATGAGGTTGTACATCATCGATTACACCAAAGCAGAATTATAATTTTTCCTTTTGATTAGCGATCAAACACATATTGTTGAGCAATATCATTTTTTTTTAGTCTCATTATCGAGCCATCAACTACACAAATTATGTCCTCAAATTCAAGTTGAGTTTTAATTTTCATTTTCCATGCGGCATAATTATCTCCTCGTAGGAGTTGTGAATTAGGAAAAATAATTTTGGCGCATTGTTAGCCATTTGTGCATGAAATAAAGAGATAGAGAATCAAACACGAAACAAACCCCCTCAAATCGGTACACACCCCCAAAATTGATTTTTATTGAGTGTGGGATCCTTTTTGGCCTTTTACAATGATTTTTAAGGCACTATCGGCCATTTTACAAACATCTTATAAATAGAAAAAGAAAATTGCACCCCCTTCTTGTTTACGAAAAAATAATATTTTCACAATTTTTTTAAATTTTTGGGCACTTTGGCCTCTTTTCCCTTAAAAATTTGTTTTGGGCTCTTTGGCCTCTTTGGTGGACCAAAGTGTAGAGCTTGAAAAACACACACTTTCAAAAACAATGACACCTCAATCCGAGGTACCAGTTGAAAGTTATGACCGTTTTAAAATTATTTTTCCGGGCCCCTTTCCAAAAATGGAAAAAAATTATCCTTCGATTTTTTTATGCATCGTCCAAAAAGGAATTTTTAAAAATATTTTTAACGAGAAAATGCGGGTCTAACTTATGCATGCATGTAGCTTTGTTTCCTCCATCGTCAGCCTTGTTTCCTTCACCGCCCTTTCGCCTTAAAGGCTCTCTTATGCTACGTGCAGCAGGTCACACGACGGGAATTGCTTGCAGATTGAAGGCGCATAGCGAAATCAATATCCGGCTCATTTTTTTCTTTTGCGGTGTGAAGGCACATCGGTAAATCTGTGGAAGTCTGCAAGGTGAATTCACAGATATATGTAAATACCCCGATTTGCATACGGGTTGCGAGATCGGTGGTGGATGTTTCTTTTTTTTATTAAAAATGAAACCTACACACCAAACCCGAATGGTGGTGCCTCCAAAATTGGGGGTCCACTAAATTAAATCACACTAAACGGGATCTCTGAATTAGAGAGAAAGAAAAAAACAATTGTATATAGTTCATATGCAATGAACAATATTAAAAAAATTGATATAATCACTTTGTTACCAATCTTGGAGGTGTTTCTGTACTGTTGCTTTTCTGCTTCAGCGTGTGGAGTAGGGCAGGGGCTTTGAAGAGCGGGGCATCTATGACTCCTCCTGGCTCAGGCTTCTAGTCCTCCTTCCTCAAAACTTCTAACACTTCCTCAGCAATTATCTACAGCCTTAACTCCCCTGCTCTGGTACCCAATGCAATCACGTAAACCAAATTAAATTGCAAAAACAAGGCGGAGCTTCTTTGTGATTTTATTAATATAAAATGAAGCATTACAGCCAAAGAGAAGCTGCATATTTATAGATATTGGAAAACTTCTATCTCTTCCACATTACATGGAACAAATCTCCTAAACAAATCAAATATGCGAAATAGCATATTGCCCTAAAAAGCTTCTACGGTGAAATCATCAGAAACAATATTCTAACTAAAGAATATCCTCCACAATCTAAGGGATGATAAAAACACACTAACAACTAAGCTAACTAAATTAATTAAATAATTACTTTATTATAATTACACATTAATCCACATATGGTGAATTAAGTGTTAGATTATTTCTAACAAATCTCACCACCCATATCTCTACAAAATTTCCTTCTCAACAACATACCATATCAGCGGAATGTTGGTAACTAGAATAGTTACCTTTGGCCAGCTTCTTAGGAAATTGAGCTAAAATCATTTGAGCATCTTTAATCTTTTGAATCAAAGTAAATTATCTTGTCTCCATTGAAGTAACGAGGATCGAATGTTCTCATACTGAAATCAACCCAGAGAATTTTCTACTTTTGCAGGGAATCAAATTATCTCGAGGCTCAAATCTATAATGCAATTATTTAATTTGCACCATTGATTAGAAAGGACAAAAACAAATCTTCAATCTTTTCGTTTGAAGGTGTAGTGCCGCCACAATATTTTGAGTCTTCCCATCTTTAGGAGTTTTTAGAATTTGTTTAAAGAGGAATGAATAGTAGAGTTTCCTTTGACAAACTAGACCAATTTCTCACGTTGGTCCTTATTGGACTTCAAGTACTATGCACTGTGACATGGAAAATTTTGTTTTATTGATATGATCAATAATATCAAATTTGGGAAAAATGTCCATACTTGATGTCTCGAGATACTAGTTGTTTTGAAATTGATGATGGCACACTTTTTACCTTTGCTTCGGGTTGGGCTGATATTGATGTGGAATAAGAAACTATATTCATAGCTAATTTATGAACTAATTTACTTGACAAAGGTCCCTCTTTACGTAGGATATTTTAAACCTTCTAAACCTCGGTTGCCTTGGACTCTTTAGGAGTTTCATTTGTCTTGGATTCTTTGTAATATTCTTTAGTTTTAGATTCTTTAGGAACCTCCTTGGATCCCTTTTTATCTTCCACCTTAGTGGTACTTCTGCTCCTTTTTCTTAGAACATGTGAATACAATGAGCGATTGACTATTCATATCTTCTACAATTTCTTCATATTTGTCTTCTTCTTTTAACGGTACTTTTCGAGTAATGATTATTATTTTATCCTTTAGGCTCTTTGACTTAAGGTTCATATTTCCCAGTCTAGATCTTCTTCATCAACCTCAACCAGATCAACTTCATCATCACTTTCTTCAATGACATCACACTTCGAGTTAGTTGTGGGATGCACTTGAATAAAGCCTTGTGGAGTGCACGTAATTCTAGATTTGTTGGGAACATAGAATTTTCTTGGGATGTCTTTGTAAGGAGAAGATTTACTACTTTAAGCAACTTGATTTTCCAAAGCTAGCACATCATTAACCAACTTAGTGAGTATAGCCTCTGAAACATTGGGGGTTTCTTGACTCTTTCCCTAGAGGAAGTTTTCTTGAATTTTCTGCTTTATGATTAAGTCATCCTCAATTTCTATGGCCAAGGATTGAAAAAAGTTCCAAAGTAGCCACTCTAACTCTTCTCGGTTGATATCACACTTACGGTTGTGCATTAATAAAGAAAAAAATTTGTTCGTCAGGGGGTTCGGTGAATTCCGGAAGGAATTTTTTCACCATTTTGTTGAACTTAGCCATGAAATTCCTCATGGGTTCTGTTGGATCTTTATTCACCTAAGATAGTTGGGAAGTAATGGTATGTTCATCCTATATCATCTTGAATCGGTCTTGAAACATAGTTTTCATATCATTCTAGTTTGTAATGCATCCATTTGGAAGATAGTGCAACCAATCTGCGAAACATCATGAAATGTTTCAATGAAAAGGTGAACAACAAGATATTCATATTCCATTAACAAAACTAAACATGCGGGAAAAAAGGTGGAAATGTGGTCATCAGGTGAATTCTTCCCATCTCCATTGAATGTAGGAAGAATCTTCCTTGATCCTCGTGGGATGTCATGTCGAGATGGTAAGGCCAATGGGCCTATGGCATTTCCCCATGGTACATTAACTGTCATCTTGGGAAAGGTGGTATGCGAAGGAAAACAATGTGAGCAAGAACAAGTGCTTGAATTGTATTGATTCCTTGCTTTCTTTCTCTTTCAAGAATTGATGCAAGGCTTACGAGATCTACAGGCATGTTCCTCCATGGAGATAACTTGAAACCAAACTTTCCTTGAAATTCAAAACGGATCTAATTGACCTTAAGATTTTCACCTCATGTAAAATCTTTCTATTAGTTTGAAATCTTTATTGTGAAAGGGTCAGCTGACATGTCATGATCAACTCTTACCTTTCCTCTTCACTCTCTTTCTTGATCTCTTTATGCCTAAATGACTCTAAAGACTCTCGCATGACTTGATCTTCTTTGTTATCTATCTAGTACACTAATGTGGTGAGATGAAAATGATAGTTTCTTGTACACTTTTCCCAAATAGCTTGCCTCAAATATGATGATGTATTCTTGAGTATATGTAAACAAAATTTTTGGTTACAAGATAGTGAGTTACCTATAATAGTCATACAGATTATTGCCTTGGTGGAAGAGGACCACATCGGTGAACAATGATCAACACATGTCCAAGAGGTATTTTGGCCACAAGTGCAGTGCTCTTCTTCTAAGGTATTCAATGTAGATTTCTCTGTCGATTGCTCTATCAAAAACCACAAATTGCTGCAAGATTTTGCGGTTTTCCCAAGCTACTATTTGAAGGATGATAGCAATGTCTCCTTGAAAATATTCATTGGGAACAAAATTTGGTTGAATAACTAGAGCTTGTCTGGAGGATAGTCATAAAGATTTAACTAAGCCTTGGTTAATGATTCTAGAATCCCAGTGATTCACCAAAAAGCTGTTAGCATATGGATTTTCACGCATGCAAATGACATATGCAATAGTATGGCAACAAAATCTCTCCTAAATGAAGGTGAGGCTGCCTTTATTGAAAACTAAAACTCTATTTACATCTGTACATTTCAAAATTTTATGTGGGGGGGTTTTTGGAACATCAATGGAAATAAAATTGAATGAGGGAGGTGGAATGGAATGAAGGAAAGGAATGGAAAGAAATGGATAGAAGGAACATGCAATAGTTAGGTAAAAGAAGAGCCTAATATTGCATGGAGAAGAACAATAAATAACTAACACAAATAAAATAGATTCTTCATCAATGAAATAAAAGTCAATGGTTTTACCCAAAGTTAGGTAAAACTAGAGCCTAATTCTTCATCAGGTAATGCAATAGTTAGGTAAAACCAGAGCCTAATATTACATGGAGAAGAGCAATAAATAACAAAATAAAAAACGGAGTTTGCATCAGCTAAATGAGAATGAGTAAAAGGGAGCACACGTGAACAAGTAGATAATAAGAGCTTGATCACTGTGAACTAGAACAACATATTACTAGCATTGACAATAAGATCCAAGATAATATTTTCATGCAAGATTTAAACACTAACATCTATTCAACATAAGAACATCGAATGTTAAGAGACAATGAATGGGATCTAAAGTTCATATTTCATTAACTCTAAAATGTCTTCTCAAAAAACACAAAGTTTCTTTCCTTGAAGTAAAGCTTGCACACAAAATTATTTTCTTCTCCTCTCTCAAAGTCCCTTACAAATGAGCCTCACTTCCTTTATAACCCAAAAGTTTGTTACAAAGTAGTTAGGGTTTATATGCACATTAAATAGGGCATCTTAAGTGACTTTGACTTTTTCAACCAAATTTATTAAAAGAAACTAAAAATAGAAATCACTTAAGTTATCCAAAGTTTTTCAAAAGTGAGTTTAACAATAACCCACTTAAAATAACATTTTAACATATGAAAAAAAACAATACCTTATCCATTGAAGTGGGGTCTGCCTATCTCAAACGTATGAGAAATGGACTCTCCCACTTTGTTAGATACCATAAAAGCTATCTCCTCGTCCCATCACAAAAATTAGATCCGTCACCTTCACCAATTAAAATGATTTTAACCTTCCCAATTTTTGAATCTTTTCTTCCTCAGGAGGTTCACTTGGTCGAAGCACAACCTCACAAAACACCTGCAATTCCAAGATCCTACCTAACATATCATTCAGATTGACCATATTTGATTGAACATTCTCAAACAAGTTCTTTAATTTTATGCAATGTTCCATTGAAGCTGAAGAGAAATTGATGGCGGGAGTATACATGTCTTTGAACAATTGTGAAAATTTTTCCTCAACATGTTCTAATGAATACCTCTGATTTTTCTCATTTACAAGATCACAAGGGATCTCAGCTATGAACTCCTGAATCAAGGTGAGTGAAGTGAAGGATTCATTGCATACGCTCTCATAATGGATCATAGAATCCTTGAGAAGTGTCTTTCTTGATTTGAGATGTAGACACTAAATAAATCATGTCCCTCGAATATTTGAATTCAAGAATTCCTTCAATGGCTAAAGTTGAAGATTTCATACTTGTCATCTCTTGTAGACTAGGCAATATCTCATCCAAATTTGATATGTTAGAAACAAAAGTTTCCTTAAAAGAAAGGATTGGATCAAGATATGCACTAATATCTTCATGGAGCTTAATGACTATTTTGATCATCTCTCCACCAAAAATGAGAATCTCTAAAAGCCAAGATTTAGTGACATGGCCCAATGTGTTTATTTCTTTTGACAAATTGAGAGTTTCTTCATCAGGGGAAGCCACTGCATCGGTACTGGGAAAGTGGATGATATGGGATTTATCAGATGTTGAACATAATCCACCAATTGATTCTTTTCGGCCTTGAGTTGAGAGTTCTGAGATTTATATTTCTCAAGCCTCTTTAGCACAATATCCATTGAATCTCGAGCCATTTCCATGTCACTTTCCAATGTGGAATTCCCAAGTCCAAGTTTAGAAACTTCATAATCAACAAATGTCATGGCATCACATTCCTTGTCAACTTGTGGGATGGAAAGATCCACAAATTTTTCTATCATCATCCACCATTATTCGTGAGAACACTTTAGGCTTCTTAGGAATGACATCATTCGAAATCTTGAAAAGTGCATCGAAGTCAATATCAATTGGTTTGACAACCCTCTTCCTTTTCTTGATCTCACAATCAATCCAAAAAGGAGTATCCTTCACCACTTCCATACAGAAAAGCCTGGAGTCCGAAGCAACATTCCCATTGTTCTCAACATCATTAGGTTCTACAAGAATCCTTTCCATGACCTCAATCTCTAGAGAAATAACCTCGATATCAACCTCTTGAACATCAGGGAGACTTTGAGAAATCTCTTCATGAATTGTAGGTTCAGAAGCATTTCGATATCTGGACTACTTGCATTTGAGTGAACTCTTGTGCAAGGCACGGTTGAGGATTGTTTGTTATGAGCTTCTACGAACTATCAACAATGTGAGTAGAAGAATATCTACTTGAAGTGGAAATTCCCGATACACACTCTCTTCCTTCACTAGGGCTAGGACCCTTAGATGTTTCACCTCATGACACCTTCTTTGAAGAATTGGATTTTGGAAACCACTCCTTTCTTACTTGATGCGTATGGGTAGATGGCACAAAGGTTGACTGAGAAGAAGATTTGGTCGATGGAGACCTCCTCAAGTTGGAAATTTTTGTAATCCTGAGGTATGATCTTGGATTGATGGTAACTTTACAAGTTCTCTTTCATACCAGGATATGCTTCTTTCGAGGATTGGTTGATTCTTGTTATCAAGAGAAAATTCATCTCTTTTGGTCCAATCAATTCGAGGGCAATGGAGTAAAGTCAATGACATCATATGAGGGATCAATAACATCTTCATCATCATCCACCAATGAATTTGCGGAGGGTTTCGATGAAAAAGGAAATCCTTGATCGAGAAAGGGTTAGGCGGAAAACTCTCACCTTCTCACTTCATGTTCATCTCGAACATGAGAAGCCATAAATCTTACATGGTAAGATTGTGTTAATAATTTACCCAAATAATCTTCTACATATATCTCATTGATATCAAACTTGAAACTCTTCACATATGGATGAATAGTGATGAGGAAAACTCTTTCTCCATGAGTTGTGCATGAAGAGATTTGAGATTTGGACATTGGTATTCCCCATTTGGATGTTGACAATGAACTTGGAATGGTTATCGTACATTCTGAACGATGCTTGTCATTGACATAGAAGGCAAGCTGAACTTGATAATGTACCCATGAATTTTGCTTCATATGAATGTAGGAAGAGGAAAAATATTGAATAAACCATTATCCCAGGCTAGGAAATGAGCCTATCCTCCTTTGGAGAATCTTTTTTGTATTCACCTTTTTTGAATCGCTGGAAAGGTCGAATGATGTTAACCCTCTAGAAATGATGAGATATTTTCAAACTTACTTAATGGAAATGGGAGACATTATTCCTGGAATTTGTACTTTCATTTCTGGACTTATTTGATTTCTCCACTCAAAATCTTTGATTTTCTTGTAGATTTATTGGATGTTTTAAGTCAAGTATTATTAAATTTATAGAAAAATGATTCACATTGCTGGTGGCAAAAAATCATCCATGGGTGGAAAATATTGGGAGAGGATATCAAGACTCGGCTCGAGAGTGATCATGTCCCCGATTTCCTCCACGAACTCAATTTAATTCAAGAAAAATATATCTCTCACTTAATTTATAATTATTTTTTATTATAATGATCCCGAAATACAATTTTTTAAAAACAAACCGTCATCCCAAAAAATGGTCTGAGACTAAGATGTCGCATTCTCGGGAAACAATTAGGTATGTATATATTCTCCCTGTGCTCTGTAATGTGATTCAAGAATTAATTTTAATATTATCCTTCGCTATTTCTCTTAGGATCTTGCTTTACAGAGGGCGATTCTAGTTGCTTCAATGTGAAGAAATGTTTGTTTTGGGGTAGACCTCTTGCAATACTTTGAACTCGTAATTTTCTTTTCACTTGCATTAAAATGCGTTAATAATTATTTCTCTTTCTATGTGAACTACTCCTACTGCAACATGTGTGGGAATGATTTTATTTTTATTTGTGTGGCCTATGATGCCTGGAGAACTCCTGGTGAAGGCGTGGAAACTGACTTACTCTGCATGGAAGTTCTCTAATTTGGTGTTTTATTGTTTCTCTCTTCCCAACGTTTTTGGATTGGTGGGAACCTTTTACAGAAAAATGAGTTGAAAAAATGGCACTTCCTTTTCTCTTTTACATCATATGTTTCGTGTTATTATTATTTGTCTTTTTGACAATAATAATACCTCTTGATCTGAATTACAATTTTTTTGGACAAAATATTTCTTACTTCTTTTCTCAATGTGGACTCTTGTTTTGTGCAATAAATTCTCTTGCATGGTGGAGGACTTTTAATATTCTTGTTTCACTTTTCCTTGCAATGCTTGGACCTGGTACTTCAGAGATGGGAGCATTTCCAATGATCTTGGATGAGTTTGCGTGATGAATCTTCTTGATTTTCTTTGGCATTAAACTTCTTTTTAATTTTCTTTTCCTTTTGCATGGGAAATATTTTGTCATTGCACGCTGAAAATTGCTCTTTTTTAGACTTTCCTATCCCCTCGCAAATGGATGATTCGTATCCAAAGAAATTCGTAGAATCTCATCCCTTGGCATGCATAATTATTCAACTGCTGCAATGTGGATAATTATCTCTATATAAATTTCTTTGGATATGTGAAAATTCTTCTTTGCATGCGTTGAATTCTCCTTCATAAGAATGCATGGCGTTGATTTTTTTGTGGTGTGTTAATCTTCTTTGGCATGGGATCTGTTCACTTTGTTAGAAACTCCTTCTATGTGGCCTGTGTTCCTTCCTGACACTTCTTTCTGACTGGCGTAGGCATTGGTTTTGCTCCTAAAACCAATGCATGGAAACTTCAAATTCTTCAAAAACATTTTTGAAAATTCCATCTTTAGCTGCATGAATATTGTTATTTCTCCTTTAGTTTCATTATTCTTCTGGCTAAAATGTGTGAATGAATGGCTTGGGATTTTTATGGATCTAAATAAATTCTTTATTTTACCAATGCGTCATGAATCTTTGTTAGTTTTTTCTTGGCATGAAATCCTCCTTTAACGTGAATGGAATGGTTTAGCAATAGCATGGGAAAATTGAATGATTGAGTTGAATCTGGAAAACTCTTGCATTGAAATCTCCTTTACTTCTAGTGTATTGCTAGAAATGTGATAAAAATATTTCTCGGAAATGCTTCTACAGAGGAAATAAGAAGAAGTTAGAAATATTGAAAGCTTCAAAGCTTCTTCGCATGACTTTTTCCAATGAGTTTGATGGAGAAATGGTTATGAGGATTAAAGAAGCTTCTGTAACCATTTCTTATTTCCGTTGGAATAACCAATTTTCCCTTTCTTCGGTAGTGGGCATTAATTGTCAGGGAAAGATGGGAAAAAACTTGGTCGTTTGCATTGTCGAATGGCAAAGGGGTTAGTGATTCCCATTTATTTCCCCATGTGGGAAATTGGGAGATCTTTTTAGTTTTCCATCTGTTGGGTTGGCAATCAGCAGAGAAATTCCACAAGCGGGGAAAAAAGAAGAATTTTCTAGGAAAGGGAAAATCCGAGTGCGGAAAGCCAATTTGGCATCCCAAACATTGAAGGCGAATTTTATTTTCCCCATGATAATAAAGAAGAACTTGTCGATTGATTTTTAATAAATATTAAATAAATATTTATTTAATTAAAAACCCCAAAAATTAATAAAATTAATTTTATTAAATAAAAGGTAATAAATTAATTAAATATTAATTAATTAATTATTAACACAATTTGTGACCTAGCGGGAGGAGTTCTCACCCAAAATGAGTGAAAAAAGACCAAAATGATCATGAGAATAAGACGATCACGGTGAGGGTGATAAATCATGTGAAAGAATACTTTTGAATTTTTTAAAAAAATTTCACGTTTATTAATTTTGTGAAGTCAAAATTAGTTGATAACAGTTGGCTCTAATTGGGGACAAGGACTTCATGGATGCAACAATGGACCCAGACCAAATATTTAATGAACATGATCTCAAAGAAAATGATGCACAAAAAAGGATGACAAAAGAGAGGAAAAACAAAAAATAGGAAACAAAAATAAACCAAAATCCTAATTACCTATGTACATATAGGGGGACAACTTGTTTTCAATTTTGATAGTGCTTGAGATATTTCCCATGTTGTAGGGCAAAGGAAAATGAGTTCCATCAGGATACGCCAAGTAATAGGTGTTATCTCCACAAAAATGCCTAATTTTGAAAGGGCCCAGCCATAGTGAATCAAACTTCCCATGCTTTCCTTTCGGTTCACGTCTCTTGTCCCAGAGAAGAACTAAGTCATTGATTTGAAATTATCTCTCCTTAGTTTTTCTGTCGAACAATTTCTTTACTTTTGATTGGTGTTCCTCGATCCTTTTTCCACTTGAATTCTTTATTCTTCAAGCTTGCTTAGGAACATGATCCTTTTATCTAATGCATTGGCAAGCATTCATCATCAACTTCTTGAGCCAATCATAATGTTGGTAACTCCAAAGTGATGGGAATTTGAGCATCGGTTCCATATAAGAGTTGGAATGGAGACATTCCAATTTCTCTTTTGGGAGTTATGTGGTCAGCCCATAATGCATCATATAACTTTTTGTGCCAAGTTCTTTGATTTTCTTTGACTAACTTGTGCACGATAGTAATGATGTTTTTGTTACTGGATTCTGCTTGACTATTTCCTTGAGGGTAGTAATCTGATGAATGAGATAAAGATATCCCATACCCATAACAAAAACCTATCATCTCTGTAGAAGAGAAATTAGTGGCATTTTCCATCATGATCTTTTGTGGAATTCCATAACGAATCAATATATTCTCTTTGATGAAGTCACAAATTACCACAGTATAGATGTTTGTTTCACCGGTATAGATTCTACCCACTTTGTAAAGTAGTCAGTTGTAGTGAGCACAGTGAGTATGACCAACACTAGAATTAGGATTCAAGACCCCGATGAAATCTAAACCCCATTGTTGAAAGGGTTCTTCAATGACAACTGGCTTTAAAGGCAAAGCTACCAATTTAGGTCTTCCAACAAATTGTTGACAAGATTTACATTTGGCTACCCATTTTGAGCATCAGAAAACATAGTGGGCCAGTAATAATGTGCTCACAAAATTTATGAGTTTTCACTAATCTAGATAAATGACCACCACAAGCATGATTGTGAAAGGCTTCAATAACCTAGGTTGTTGTTCTTTATCGACACATATGAGGAACATGCCATCAATTCCTTTCTTGAACAAAGTGTTGTCCCAAATGATGTACCTGACAACTCTTAATTTGATAGCTCTCTTTTCCTTAGCTATCAAATTCTTAGGGCATTCACCATATGTGAGAAAATTAGGCTATATCTGAATACCATTCATCTATGGTACTAATGAAAAACTACCAGTGGTAAACTTTCTTCAACTGGTTCTTCTTTAGAGTCATCTCATGGCTCATTCTCTGATGAGTTGGAAAAGTCCTCTTCCTCGAACTAACTTGGTAGGCTTGATGTCCAAGTCATATTCTTGGATCTTGGAGACCCAATTACCTCTTTTAGATCATTGGTTCTGTTGTGTCAACATTGATTTAACTACGGTGTCCAGAACTAAGACTTTAGTGTGAGAATTCAATACGCAGTATCTGAAATGTTTCAAGGCTCTAACCATCACGTACACATGTCTCTCGAGGGAGTGTAATTGAGTTCATGTTTCTTGAATCCAAAACTCATGAATGTAATAGGAGATTAGATTCCCTCTTGATTATGTTGAGTCAGGATGGCAAATAGATCATGTGTGCGGCGAAGCATAGCAATAGATTATGAAATCCTTTTAAAATTAGAACACACCAATGTAGGATCTTTTGCAATAGCATCCTTGATTTGTTCAAATGCTTCTCTACCTTCCTTCGACCATTTGAAGGATTATTTTCCTTTCATCATATCAGCAATTTCTTTGGTCAGCTTGGTAAAATCAAGCACAAACCTTCTCAAAATGTTCACCTTCCAAAGAACGAGTGGACTACATGCTTACTTATAGGTAAGGAAATATTCTTGATAACTTGAACGTGTTTAGGATCAATCTTAGTTCCTTCTTTAGAAACAATATCACCTAGGAGTTTCTTTTTGTAACTCCAAAATATAACTTCTTTGATTTAGGGAGATTCAATGAATCTTAATGCATCTTTGCAAACCATTTCTTTCTTCAAATCTCTTAGATGATCTTCTCACTTTTTGAGAATATTTTCAAGTCATCTAGGTATACCACGATGATGATACCATTATTGTCTTTATAATCTATGAATTTCATATCTTCATAGCCCTTTGAAAATTCATGTCTCAAAATTGATCAAACCAAAGGCATTCTTCTATATACTAACATTGTACCCACCAAAAAGGCTGGTGATGTCAAGTTTTATGTTGATCTTCTCTAGCCAAATTCCTCTTTTAATTATAGAGGAAACTATTTAATTAGCATGGATAGCATTTCCGATCTAGTTATAACTTTAGTGTGAATGGTCTATACACATAGTATTTTAGTTATCCTTTAAGGAAGCTTGATTAAGACTATGTATGCCATCGAAATCCTAATTTTCCATGTTTCTTGAATCCAAAACTCATGAATGGAAAATATTGGCTATCCCTCTTTTGTGTTGTCGAATAGGAAAAACTATTCGTGTGCGTGAAAGCATACATAGATTTGAAATCCTTTTAAAAATCATGGACATACCTCCCTATAATATTTTGGATTAGCATTGATTTTTAAAATCTTTTCTACCCTTCCTTCGACCATTTGAAGGATTCACACTAGTTTCATCATGGGTATAGCATATTTCTTTCCCTTAGGTTGGAAAAGACTGGCACAGAACCTTCTCAAAAGTTCACCTTCCGAAGAATGAGTGGACTTCGGGCTTACTTTGGGTAAGGAAAGATTCTTGATAAGCTTTCTGGTTTTCTTTCATGGATCGATCTTAGTTCCTTCTTTAGAAACAATATGACTAGGAGTTTTCCTTTTGTAACTCCAAACATGTTAACTTTGGATTTAGTGAGATTAGTGAAGTTGAAGGTCCTTTGTAATATTTTCTCCAAATCTCTTGGTGATCTTCTCATTTCTTTGAGAACATTCAAGTCATCTTATATTCATGATGATCTTGTCTTTGATAATCTACGAATCATCCATATCCATATCCATTCAAAATCCTCTTTGAATGGGAGAGGTTTGCATTGATCAAACCAAAAGAATTCATTCTTCAAATATATGTTCAAAAACTCTTGTACTAAAACCCATAATGAATGTTTTATGTTGTCTTCTCTAGCTTAAATGATCGGATTATCCTAAAGATGAAACCATCTAGATGGATAACATTTCCTGATCTAACCCATTTTTTTGAGAATATGGTCCATGATTTGTTCGATAGTTATCCTTGAGGAATCTTGATTAAGATTATGAAAATCCACATGCACAAATCCTAATTTCTCCATTTTTCTTGTGGGTAAGGGACAATATTAGTTATCCAAAAAATGTCATCAATAGGAAACACTATTCATGCATCTAACATCTTTTTTGAACCTTGTGGAATATCATCCATTACAATCTTGGGATTATATTGCTTTGCTTTTTCCTAAATGGAGTTGCACCATAACAAAGGTATGACATGCTCCATTTCCCTAGGTTGGAAAGACTTTAAGTCTTCATATGAGTAAGCCAAGATAGACGTAGAATATTTGGTAAGGAGGATTACAAATTTCTTATGCTCCTTAAGTGAGCAACACTTACCAATGTTCAACCAATGAGGTTTGTCCTTGGTACCCGAATGTTAACTTGCTGATAGTCAAAATTATGTTCCTTCACTCTTTCTCTTTGATAAACCTATAAGTTTTATCAAAAATTCTTTAAGTGAAACCAATCCTTTTGGAATTTTATTTCCTTTGAGTTGAATGATTCCATCACCAATCATTCATTCTCAACTCCTTGAATGGGTGAGGTCTCTTTGAGAAATGCAAAATCACTTCCTTAAAATATAACTTATTCAAAATATCCCTCTTTTCACTTTAATAATTTGTTGATCATCATTAAAGACTTGCCAATTTTTCTACATTGTCGGGAACACTTGGCCTAAAAACCATTTCAATGGTGTATTTGTCTTGATCAAACTCTAAATGAGGGATCATCAATGAAGAGTAAATTTGATTTTTCATTCTTTTCATGAGGGATAAATTCTATGGAAAAAGCATCAAAGGTTTCTATCGCATCCCACACTTTATTTTTGTAGTGTCTCAAACGATCATTCTTTACCTAAAACTAATTTTTACTTGTTTCACGATCAATTCTTGCATCTCCAAAGAATTTCAAATTTTTATCCTTTCTCTTTTTAACTTGGAGGCCAAGGATTAATGCCTCGTATTCTATAGTGTTGTTAGTATTTGAAAATTGGAGTTTGTAAGAAAAAGGAAACATTTTACCATTTGGAGATATAAGCACCACTCCTGCATGCTGGAACTTGTTGAGAAACAACTTCCATCGAACTCAAGAGTCCAGATCTCATTGGGATCTTGGCAAGTGACCTCAGGTACATGAACTTTGTAGTCATCATATAATTACCCATACTTGAGTTTTGAAATAGGACTTGTGCGTGGGGATCATTGGTTTTCATTACGGTGAATTTTTCTTGAGTCTCGGCATTAGCTTCTTCATTTCTCCACTGATAGGGATCATAACATGAGACCAATCCATTTGAATCTCACCACCTAGATCTCTACAAAATTTACTTTCAACAACATACCATATGAAGTGGGAATGTCAGCAACTAGAATGGTTACCTTGACTCACTTTTGAGGAAATTGAGCTAAAACCATTTGAGCATCTTTAATCTTCCCAATCAAAGGAACTTGTCTTGTCTCCATGGAGTAACAAGATCCGAATGTTCTCGTACAATTCAACCTAAGAGCATGTGCTACTTTACAGGCATCACATTATCTCGAGGCTCTAGAATCTATAATGCAATTACTTAATTTGCATCCATTGATCAGAAAGGACACAAAGAAAGGTTCAATCTTTTCATTTGAAGGTGTAGTGGCCACCACAATATTTTGAGTCTTCCCATCTTTGGGAGTTTTCATAATTCCTTTAGAGGAATGAAATAGAGTCACCTTTGATAAATTGGACCAATTTCTCGAGTTGATCCTTATTGGACTTCAAGTACTCTACCTGTGACATGGAAATTTTTTTTTATTGATATGATCAATGATATCAAATTTGGGCAAAATGACCATACTTGATGTCTCAGATACTAGTTCTTTTGAAACTTGATGATGGCACACTTTTGACCTTTGCTTTGGGCTTGGTTGATACTGATGTGGAAGAAGAAACTTTCTTCGTAGCTGATTTATCAACTGATTGACTTGACAAAGGTCCTCCTTTCTTTAAGATAGTTTTGACCTTGGAAACCTCAGTCACCTTGGACTCTTTAGGAATCTCATTTGTCTTGGATTCTTTGGAAGTTTCTTTAGTTTTAGATTCTTTAGGAACTTCCTTGGAGCTCTTTTTATCTTCCACCTTAGTGGTACTCTGCTCCTTTTTCTGAGAGCGTGTGAAGACAACGAAGGATTGACTATTCATATCTTCTATAATTTCTTCATATTCATCTTCTTCTTCTAAATGGTACTCAAAGAAATGATTATTAATTTCTCCTTCAGGATCTTCAACTTCAGGTTCAAATGTCCCAGAGTCTTGGCTCTTCTTCATCAACCTCGATGACCTCAACTTCATCATCACTTTCTTCAACAACATCACACTTTGAGTTAGTTGGGGAGCCGCTTCAATAACAAGCCTCGTTAGAGCACCTGCAATTCTAGCTTTGTTGGGAATGTAGCCTTTTCTTGGGATGTCTTTGTAAGGAGCAGGTTTACTACTTTGAGCAACTTGCTTTTTCAAAGCTAGCACATCATTAGCCAACTTAGTGAGTATGGTCTCAGAAGCATTGGGGGTTTCTTGACTCTTTCCCTTGAGGGAAGTTTTCTTGAATTTTCCCACCATGATTAAGTCATCCTCAATTTCTATGGCCAAGGATTGAGAAAGTTCCAAAGTAGCCACTCTATCTCTTCTCAGTTGATAACACACTTTTAGTTGTTGTGCATTAATAAAGAAACATTTTTGTCCGTTAGGGTTCGGGAAAATCCTAAGAGAACTTTGTTCACCATTTTGTTGAACTTAGCCACGAAATTCCTCATGGGTTATGTTGGCTCTTTCTTTCACTTGAGATAGTTGGGCAAGAAGGGCATGTTCATCTTCTATTTTGAAATGGTCTTCAAACTTAGTTTTCATATCATTCTAGTTTTTAATGCATCCATTTGGGAGATGATGAAACCAATCTGCAAATGTCATGCAATGTTTTAATGAAGAGGTGAACAACAACATCTTCATATTCCACTGAAAAAACTGCACATGCAGCAAAGAAGGTGGAAATGTGGTCATCGGTGAAGTCTTCCCATCTCCATTGAACTTGGGAAGAATCTTCCTCGATCCTCATGGGAGGTCATGTCGAAGCTAGTAAGGCCAATGGGCCTATGGCATTTCCCCATGGTACGTTAACTACCATCTTGGGAAAGGTGGTATGCGAAGGGAAAAACAACGTGAGAAAGAACAAGTGCTTGACTTGTAGTGATTCCTTCCTTACTTGCTCTTTTAGGACTTGATGCAAGGATCTACGAGGCGTGTTCCTCCTTGGAGGAGATAACTTGAAACCAAACTTTCCTTGAAAGTCAAAAATGGGATCTGATTGACCTTTAGCTTTTTCTCCTCATGTAAACCTCTTTCTTGCCAGTTTGAAATCTTTATTGTGAAAGGATCACTGGCATGTTTGATCAGCTCTTGCCTTTTCTCTTCGCTCTCTTTCTTGAGCTCTTTGTTCTGAATGACTCTAGCAACTCTCACAGCTTGATCTTCTTCATTATCTAGTATTGATGCGGTGAGATGAAAATGATAGTTTCTCATGTGATTTTCCCAAATAACTTGCCTCAAATATGATGATATGTCTTCTTGAGTATCTGCAAAAAGAATATTTGGTTGCAAGATAGGTGAGTTACTTGTAATATTCATACAGATTATTTCCTTGGTGGAAGAGGGCCACGTCGATGAACAACGATCAACACATGTCTAGGAGGTCTTTTGGCCACAAGTGTGGGTGCTCTTCTTCTAAGGTCTTCAATGTATATTTCTCTATCAATGGCTCTATCAACAGCCACAAATTGTTGCAAGCTTTCACAGTTTTCCCAAGCTACTATCCGAAGGTTGGCAGCAATGTCTCCTTGAAAATATTCATTGGGCACAAGATTCGGTTGAAGAACTAGAGCTTGTGTAGAGGGGATAGTCATAAATATTTAACCAAGCACTGGTTAACAATTCCTAAATCCCCAATAGAGTCGTCAAAAAATGTTAGCATATGGATTTACATACATGCAAATGACATGCAACAGTATGGGAACAAATTCCCTCCTCAATGAAGGTGAGGTTTCCTTTATTGAATACCAAAACTATATTTACATATGTACATTCAAAATTGTATGTGGGGGTGTTTTGGAACATCAATGGAAAGAAAAGTGAATGAGGGAGATGGAATGGAATGAAGGAAAGGAATGGAAAGAAGGAACATGTAATAGTTAGGTAAAATTAGAGCCTAATATTGCATGAAGAAGAACAATAAATAACTAACACAAATAAAATGGAGTTTGCATCAGCTAAATGAGAATGAGTAAAAGGGAACACACATGAGCAAGTAGATAATTAGAGCTTGATCATTGTGAAATATAACAACATATTAGTAGCGTTGACAATAAGATCCAAGACAATATTTGCATGCGAAGATTCAAACAATAACATATAATGAACATAAGAACATCAAATGCTATAAGAGAAATGAATGGGACACAAAGTTCATATTTCATTAACTCTAAAATGTCTTCTCAAAAGAACAAAAGTTTCTTTCTTTGAAATAAATCTTGCACATACATGCACATTAAATAGGGTTTACATGCAGTGATTAGTTAGGGTTTACATGCACATTAAATTTGATATCATTTTAAAAAAATTTTCCTTTGAAATAAATAATTGGATCAAGATATGCATTAATATCTTCATGGAGCTTATGACAACTATTTTGATCATCTTGTTACCAAAAACAATAATCTCTTAAAGCCAGGATTTAGTGACATGGCCTAGGATTTTTTTGAAAAATTGATTCATTTATTTTTAGGGTAGCCATTGCATTGGAGTACTGAAAGTGGATGATATGGTCATTTAGCATATGTTAAACATAATCCACCGAGTTGATTCTTTTTAGCCTTGAGGTGAGACTTTTGAGATTTATATTTCTCCAAGCCTCTTTTTGAAATATCCATCAATGAATCTTGGGCCATTTCCATATCACTTTCACAATGTGGACTCCCAAGTCTCCAAGTCTACGAAACATTCATAATCATAATATGTCATGGCATTATGCCACATTCCTTGTCAACTTGTGGGATGGAAAGATCTACAAATCTATTCCCTTCATCATCCACCATTATTTTCTAGAACACTCTAGGCTTCTTAGGAATGAATTCATTTAAAAAGCTTGAATCCTGAAGTGCATCAAAGTAAATATCAATTGGTTTGACTCATGATCATCTTCCTTTGAGATCTCACAATCAATATAAAAAGTATCCTTCACCACTTCTTCTTACAAGCAACCTTCTGGATTCCAAAGCAACAATACAAAAGGAGTATGATGAATATTATTTCTTTGGTTTGGAGTTTAAATTCTTGTCTTTTTTTGGGCTTTAGCGTGGGAAATATTTTTATTATTTCTTACATTAATAATTGATATTTTTATACTTTCCTCTCCCTTCACATGGGTTCTATCCAAAGAAATACATGGAATATCCTCCCTTGGCATGAATAATGATTCATTTTGCCATGATGTGGATATTCTCTATATAAAATGCCTTTGGATATGTGAAAATATGTCTTCTTAGGCATGCATTGAACTCTCCTTCAAAACTAATGCATGGCTTGGGATTTGGACTATTATGTCTCTTAGGGCATGGAATTTGAAGGTATGTTCAATGTGGCTGCAACAACGTGACAATTCACTCTTTTTAAAAGAAGCATTCAAATTTCTCCTAAAACCAATGCATTAAAAACCTCAATTCTTCAAAAATAATGCTTTTGAAAATTCTATCATGGCTTTCGTAAAAAATTGCTATTTCTCCTCACATGTATGCATTATGGCCAAAGGTAAATGTGTATGGTTACGAATGCCTCTATTTGACCAAATGCGTGATGAATCTTTTTGCTTTGCCTTGGCATGATAATTCTCCTTTCAAATGATGTGAATGGAGCAGGTTTAGAAATAGCGTGGGAAAATTGGTATTGGACCGAGTTGAATACTGGAAAACTCTTGCATTGAAATCTCCTTTAGCACGTGTATTGCTGAAGGGATGTGATAAAATATTTCTCATAAACGCTTATATGAAGAAAAAAGAATAAGTTAGAAATATTGAAAAAGCTTGAATATTCTTCACATGACTTTTGAATGAGTTTCTACGGAGAAATGGTTATAGGGGATTGAATAATATTTTGTAACCATTTCTTATTTCCGTTGGAATAACCAATTTCCCTTTCTTCGGTAGTGGAATTAATTCTGAGGAAGGATGGGGAAAAAACTTGGTCATTTTCGATTCTGAAGTAAAGTAAGTTGTGACTTCCCATTTATTTCCCGGTGGGAAATTGGGATCTTTGCTTAGTTTTCCATCCAGTTTGGGTTGGTAGTCGATGAAAATTCCACAAGCGGGAAAAAAGCAAAATTTTCAGAAGGGAAATCCAGGTGCGGAAAGCCAATTTGCCATCCCCGATGAATTGGAAGCGAATTTAATTTTCCCCGAGTAAATAAGAAGAGCTTGTCGATTGATTTTTTAATAAATATTAAATTAATATTTACTTAATTAAAAATCCCATAAATTAATAAAATTAATAAAATTAAATAATAGGGTAATAAATGGGATATGCAGAGATTGGCTTTTCTTTGAACCTTTGTTCATTTGTAATTAAATATTAATTACTTAATTATTAATGCATGGACGTTTATTTTAAACTAGGATTTCTCACAGAAATGAGTGAAATAAAGACCCGAAATGATCACCTAAGAACAAGATGATCACGGCGTGGTTGATAAATCATGTGAAAGAACACTTTTATTTTATTTTTAAATCATGTTTATTAATTTTGTGAAGTTAAAATTAGGATAACTACCCATAATTTCTTTGAAGAACTGTGCATTAGAGTCTTATATTTCTTCAACCTAAGGAGGAAACATGACCCGATGACCATTGGCAACATATAACAACCAATGTGGAGGACCTTACCTTGTGTATAGAAACCAACTAAATTTTTTTCTCTCTATAGGCATGTGAAGGAACCATTAGCCATAGAATTTCACAAGCATAGAATGCACTACAAAATATCAAGAGGTGTGGATATATTTTGAATCAATCAAAAAACAACCTCAATTAAAACCTAAAGTTCATTTATCAAATCTAATATATGTTAGAGTAGGTATTTACCTTAGCTCATGTTTACCTAGGTATATAATTTACCTTTATTTTATTTATCCTCACCCACTTATGTGTGTGGATATTTCTTTTTATTTATTTAGATATTAGGAAATATTATCTAGTTGTTAGGTATAGTTCTTTCCTTGATCTATGGTATTGACTAGTTCTTTCCTAGATCTATGGTATTGACTAGATCCTTGATGTCTAGTTCTCTCATAAATCTATGGACTTGACTAGTTCTTTGATGACTAGTTATTTCCATGATTTATGGCTTATCTGACTTACCTGGTGGTTCTTAGATTGTTATTCCTTTATATAAGAAGGTCCCATTCTCTGATTGTTATTTATTGAGTTCTTTCCTTGATAATATATGATATTGCTACTCATTTGTTTGCAAAGGTTTTGTGTAAAGTTATTCTGGAAAATTTCTTTCATCTTATTGATCGTGGTTTTGATTAGCATCTGTGTTCTTGGCTTTCACGATCATGGTTATCGTTCCTTTTATGGTATCGAGAGCTGCTTGCTATTGACATTCTCGTCTTACACCAAGCATTTTAGCTCAAACTTATGGTGGAAGGTATCTCATCATGTTAATCGGTTGTTATGCCAATTCCGTATGGAAACTGGTATACACCCAATCGAGAGCATACGGCATATTAAGAAAGTGACAATTGAAATTTCCGGGAGGTCACCCATCGATTACTTGAGGGCGTCGTTAATTTCTCCATATATATTTCCTCTTTTAGATCTCCATTGTAATAAGGCACTCCTCATGTCCATCTGGTATATGGGCACCCCTATGATATAAGTGTCATAGCAAATATAAGGCATCTAGAATCCATCTTGCGAAAGGTGCAAAAGTCTTGTTGTCAATACCTTCGACTTGTTGAAAAATCCATTGTTTGGGGTCTTGTTGCATTTGCTTGATGAGCCTTATACTTTTGGTGATTTTTTTGAGGATGGACCCATCTACTTTAGGCATAGCGTATTTGGTTCATATACCCACCACTAACAACTCTTTCTTCCGTACATTGGAAACAAGGATACAAACCCAAGTATGATTCTTCGGAAAGGATTATGGGACTCATTCTTCATCGCATCATCCCACTCCAGTCCCTGAGCCTTTGAAAATTTCAGTCCTCATAAACTGCACATAAAATTCCATGAGTGTATGAATGTGATGATGATGCCTAGTGGTGGAAGATCCTCTATGAAAGGTGTTGCCTTTGGAAAAATGTGACTCTCCTTAGGCATAGTGAAATATGGGAATAGGATCCTCAGAAGATTTATAACCTCCTCAAGTGGATCTCCTCGAAAATATCCTCAAGATGAGATGAAGAAGAAGAAGAAACCTGGAAGAAGATGAAGAATCATGAGGAGTGAAATTCTCACCAATTTCAACATGTGTTGAAAAAGAACATCATGTGTATCGGGATCTAAAAGATGATAAGTCCTCAAACCCTACAATGAAGAGTGTGTTTACTTGATTCTATCCAAGTTGAGAGGACCATTCCAAATTTTTGCTTCTACCTTTTTCTCTAGCATGGATGCCTTAGGTGACACCTTCAAAATGCCTAACTTAGAAACATTTTGTGAAAGACTTACTAGGAAAAATCTAAATTATCTCACCTTGAGTCTTCCACCTCTCAAAAGGCATTAGTTGCATCTAATCCTAAGGGCAAGGGAAAACCAAACAATAAAACCAAATCCACCCTTCTCCATCTCAAAATGCTCCTAAACCCAAAGAAAACAACTCAAAACCCAAGGAGTCTTCTAAATCAAGAATAAGTCTAGCCTTTCATGCTTTTTTGTGGGGGTAGTAATCATGAAGAAAATAGGTGTTATAAGCGAATGCAAGCCTTAGAGGATGCGATCAAGAAACACAAAATTTCTATCTCCACTCCACCTCCTTCTAATCAGCATGGAAAAACACTTTAATGTTGTTGGAAGATCTCGGTCACCACTTACGAGACAATTGGGTTATAGATTCTATGGTGCTTCTCATCACATGACTTCTTCCAAGGAGTCTTTTGTTTCTCTAGGTTTGAGTTCTACTTCCAAAATTGAGGTTGAGATTCTTCCTTTCTTTGTTGAGGAAAAGGTGATATACAACTTGATGGTGGAAATATCCAAGATGCACTATATGTTCCTAACATCACTACAAATTTGCTTTACGTATATCAAATTTGTCATTTTGATCAAGGAAAATAATGACTTTTACACCACATGGGGCGATAAGAACTTTGTTGGATCCTTATTCACTTGTTGCTCAGGGTATTGTTGATCATAGTTTAAGACTATATCACTTTGAAGGTTTTGATGACACTTCTTCTATAGGGACGGATTGGTTTCTCATTGATTCGAGAGAGTAAGCTTTGGCATGAAAGATTTGGACATCTCAATTACAAGATATTTGAAGGAGTTGAGCACTCATGGTATGGTAGATGGTCTTCCTAGAGTTTCTTGTCTTGAGGGAGTTTTTCATGGTTGTGCATTAGGGAAACAACACCAAGATCCTTTTCCTAAGAATTTGTCTAAGAGAGCTTCTTCACCACTTGAGCTTGTGCATAGTGACTTGATGGTTTTCCTACCCCATCTTTCAATGGAGCTAAGTATGCACTTACATTTATTGATAATTTCTCAAGGCATACTTGGGTTTATTTTCTCAAGTACAAAAGTGATGTTTTTCACACTTCAAAGTCTTCAAGGCTTTGGTCGAGAAACAATCTTCTAGTAGCATAAAGAACCTTCACACTGATAATGGGGGGGAGTACTTCAGCAATGAGTTTTCTAAATTTTTGGAAACTCAAGGCATTATTCACCAACATTTTGTTCCTCATACTCCACAACAGAATGGATTAGCAAAAAGGAAGAATAGAACTTTGAAGGAAATGGCTAACTGTATGATGCATTCTAGAGATATACCTCCTATCTATTGGGCAGAAGTAGTTAATTGTGCTAACTATATTCAAAATCACACCACACAGAGCACTTGAGCATTTGACTCCAGAGGAAGCTTGGTCCAACACTAAGCAAATGTCTCATTTTTTCGAGTCTTTGGGAGCCATGCTTGGGCCTTTGTGCCAAAGAAGAAAAGGAAAGCTTTGGATAAGAAGAGTAAACCCTTGATTTTTGTAGGGTATTGTGAGGACATGAGAGCTTATCATCTTTTAGATCTTGATACACATGATGTTATTTTTCAACACATGTTCAGTTTGATGAGTGTTTCACTCCTCATGATTCTTCATCTTCTTCCATTCCTTCTTCTTCATCATCTCATCTTGAGGATCCTTTCTTTGAGGAGATTGATGAGGAGGTTATAGATGTCATTGAGGATCCTATTCCCACTGATGTTGTCACTATGCCTAAGTGGGCTCATACTACAGTTTCTGAGGCAGCACCTTTCATAGAGATCTTCCACCCACTAGGCATCATCACACACATTCTATAGGTTCTAGACTTTTGTGTCAGGTAGTTTCTGAGGATCCACAGTCTTTTCAAAGGCTCATGGGATACAGGAGTGGGATGATGCGATGAATTGAGTATTCTTCTTTGATGAAGAATCATACTTGGGATTTGGTATCTCTTCCTAAAGGAAGAAATATGGTTAGGTGTAAGTGGGTATACCAGAACCAAATATGCAGTTGATGGGTCCATTGACAAGTATAAGGCTCATCTTGTTGCAAAGGGTTTTTCACAAGTTGAAGGTATTGATTACTCTAAGACTTTTGCACCCGTTTCCAAGATGGATTATGTATGCCTTGTACTTGTTATTGCTGCATCACAAGGGTGGCCCGTATATACAGATGGACATGAAGAGTGCCTTCTTACATGGAGATCTACAAGAGGAAATATATATGGAGCAACCCGGCTTGATTGGATTTTTGTTCAATTCTTCTCTTGTTTGTAGGCTCTCAAGAGGTCTCTCTACGGTCTCAAACAAGCCCCTCGGGCTTGGTATGAGAAGATGGATTCTTTTCTTCTATCTACTAGTTTTGTTCATTTGCCACTCGATCATACAGTGTATCTCCAACATGTTGGTGAGGATATTGTGATACTTGTCTTGTATGTTGATGATCATTTACTTATTGGCAGCTCTTCTTCCCACATTCGAGTATTCGAGGGCTCTTTCTACATGAGTTTGACATGACAATCTTGGGCTATTGCATTATTTCCTTGGTTTGCAGATTTCTCAGATAGATTCAGGGATTCATTTGAGTCAGAAAAAGTACACCCATGATCTTCTTAGGTGCTTTGATATGGCTGATTGCAAGCCAAGTCCATCTCCTTTTCAATCTGGGTTACTCTTACATCCACATGTACCACACCACTTTGTGATCCTACATTGTATAGGCAGTTGGTTGGGAGTCTCATGTACTTGACCCATACTCACCCTGATATTTCATTTGTAGTAGGGCTTGTATCTCGGTTTGCACATTCTCCTCATAGTAGTCATTGCAGGTGCTTAAAAGGATTTTGCAGTTATTTGCATGGCACTTCCCACTTTGGCCTACACTACACTAGGGGTTCTACTCAGTTGGTTGGGTATAGATTCAGATTGGGTAGGTTCTATTGATGACAGGCATTCCACTTATGGCTATCTTTTTGTCTTGGTTCTTCTCCAGTTACTTGGGTGTGCAAAAAGTAATAGGCTATTGCACTTTCATCTTCAGAGGCAGAGTACAGGGCAGTAGTTACAGCGAGTCATAGATTCTTTGGCTTCACCAGTTATTGACAGAGTTTGGATTCCCATAGGATTCACAATTATACTTTGGTGTGACAACCAAAGTGCAATTCACATTTCTTACAACCCAGTTGAGCACCAACGGACCAAGCATATCAAGATACACATCCACTTCATTCGCAACACATTCAAGATGGAGTTCTTTGCTTGGAGTACCTTCCGACTCAATAAAAGGGTTGCGAGACATCTTTACAAAGCCTTTTTCATCACCTCGCTACCTTGAGTTGCGTGGAATGCTTGGGGTTTCGGAGTTGTTCTTGGGGGTGTTCACGATAACATCTTCCTTCTTCTTCTTCTTTCTCTTTCCTTATAGAGGATTCTTTCCTTCTTTTGGTTCAAATTTCTTCATGGATATATTGTACATGAGTACCTCATCGAAGCCTAGTTGTGGGACTCATATTGTGGACATGCCACTTCTATTTTGGCCCCTAGCTTCACTTGGGGGGTGTTAGAGTAGGTATTTACCTTAGCTCATGTTCACTAGGTATATTATTTACCTTTATTTTATTTATCCTCACCCACTTATGTGTGTGGATATTTCTTTTATCTTATTTAGATATTAGGAGATATTATCTAGTTGTTAGGTATAGTTCTTTCCTTGATCTATGGTATTGACTAGTTCTTTCCTAGATCTATGGTATTGACTAGATCCTTGATGTCTAGTTCTCTCATAAATCTATGGACTTGACTAGTTCTTTGATGACTAGTTCTTTCCATGATTTATGGCTTGATCTACGACCTTACTTGGACATTTTCTTAGATTGTTATTCCTTTCCTATATAATCAAGGCCCATTCTCATTGTATTTCATTGAGTTCCATAATAATATATGATATTGCTACTCATTTGTTTGCAAGGTTTTGTGTAAAAAAGTTATTACGGCTAATTGCTTTCATCTTATTAATCGTAGTGTTTGATTAGCATCTGTGTTCTTGGCTTTATGAATTGGTTATCGTTCCTTTTAATATAAAGTTGTAAGAGATAGAATATGAACAACCTTATTATGATCCCATGTAACCATATGAGTGTTATGTTGTGAGCCTAAAGATTTCACGTGTTGAATATTGTACACTAAAATTCTTATACATTATCCAAAATAATTGGCCTTGGAAACATGCCTTTGATACCTCGGGAAATGTATTCTTCTCATATGGGTGGTATTTTGACCCATAGGTTTATAAATTCATGGATAGATTTAGCCCATGTTTTTGGCACCGAGAATGGTATTGTAAAAATGCTTATGTAGTTTCTTATTGGTGTGGTTTTGGTGCATATCAGATATGATAAATTGTACATTGCGGATGTGTGTGAGTTCATGTGTGGTCATTCGGGAGAATTTATTAAGCATAGCTCCAAAAGATCCAGATAAAGTCTTATATTGATTGAAAGAGGTGGCTTGTAATAAAATCAGATAAGTGATTCTTAGTGGGCATAGCCGGAATCTCAGTGAACCACGTTAAATTCCAGTCTTTGTGCTAATGCTTATTTTATTTTTAGAACTTTTATTTCAAATGGAACATGTGATATTATTTTTCATATTAGTTTCTCTTATTGTGAAACGTGTGGGATTGTTCCACATATTTTACCCCTTATTACCTAAACCGCAATGAGAGCATGAACATCATGCGTGAAGATGTTAGTAAAATTTCAAGCAATGATAGAGACATTTAAAATATGAGAGAGATCAAGTCAATCCTGAAGAGTGTCGATATCTACTCTTTTTCACTTAAAGTATCAAAACTTGTAATTTGAAGACATAGTGGAAGAAACGTGAGTCTTATTTGAAATCTAGATGAAGAAGAATCGTGCCAAGATTATAGAAGGATATGATAAAGATGATGAACGTTACATCAAACTACCTTAAGAGCATCCATGTCTCAACGTAAAGCATACTAATCTCACCTCTTCATCCACAAATGTTAACAAAAAGAGCACATCCTGGTCACATAGGTTTAAAGAAATGGGCAAATGATGTCCTCACCATAGGTTGCTGAAAGGACACATCATGACTCAAAAATATTATGAATCTTATTAATATGATGATGATTATTTTGGGGTACATTTATAACAACAATGTAACATGGGGGAAAATTAGCTCGATTAATATTATTATTACATTGTAAGGGCACTTGCCTCCAAGTAGGCATTACGTTGGTTATAACCACGTGCTCTAACCATCTTCCCTCCATATATTGTTTCTAATATGAATAATATCACTCAAAATGAGTTTTATAATTCCCTAATACAACACTAATGGGGAATTCATGTGCATTTGACTTATAGGATTCCTTCCAATCAGGTTGTATGATTTTATTGTATCTTGATGGATATTTTTTTTGGCTATGTCATATTTTTCTTGTTTTCTTGTTTACAAAATCCTTAATGGATTGATTGTCTTGTGACATCCTAAGTTTTGTCCCATGTATGAAACCAACTCCTCATTGTGTCTTTGTTTAATGTTTGCCTATATGCTTTTACTAGTTTTATTACCATCTATGTTTCTTGTTTCTCATTAACACTTGTATGATAAAATTCTCCAATTGTTAGCTTGTACCATGGTAACTACCATGTGTAATAAATATTCCCCTACGAGAATCCCTCTCTTAGATATGTATATCGAGTTTTAATTTTCATCTTTTTGGATTCATTCACTTTTGTTCATCTCACACACCCTAAATGAGTGGGAAAAAACATCACTTGAACCTTTTCACCCTCCCATCGTTCAAACAATAATTACATAAATAAATTACAATAGCACACTTTCAATAGGAACATAACATTAACTACTTATAGAATAGGTCGAAAGCAGACTTGCCCATGAAAACTCGGCTTGGACATAATCACCTAATACGAGACAGGATTGGCGCTAGTGTCCCACTTGGGTGATAGTTTCATATTACAATCGATTCTTGTGGGAACTAAATTAAATGGCATATAACAAAGAACTTACTTAGGAACCAAAGAAATCACAAATATGGAAGTGGTACATTATTGATTAAATATTAACACACCCCTTTTTCAAATTATTTAAGGACTTCCCTATTTCCATTACCTCATACCTGCATTGCATTTATGATCATTCAAGAGGGGCAACTTGATATTTATGCATTATTTATCTTATTTAACACTAAGTGGTTTTGTGGCATTCCTTACTATGTCGCTTGCCTTTTGTGGAATTGATATATACATATATGTCATTTTTTTTAACTTTAAACTCAGATAGTGTGATTTCAACAATGGAAATTAAGTTTCATTTTGTGATATCCTTTTTGGTTTCCAAGCTCGCATTATGATATATTTATTCTTTCCATTCTGGAAATGATTTGCTGAAGGAGACATAAGGGAGATGTGTTGGTTTCAAATGACCATTGTTTGTGTAAATTTGTTGATTGGTTGCCTTCTTCATATCTTAAAGAATCTTATGATTGGATTTCTCTCATGTTGATAAAGATCATTAAAGGTGACATAATTGATCATGTGATCTCATATTCCTCCTTTTTGAAGTTTTGATATTGTTCTAATATGGGTTCATGTATTTGATAAGTTGATATTATCTTGTATGGATGTTAAACATTGTTTGAATGGCATTAGTTGGTTAATGATGTACTAAGATAGATTGAAGCACCCACCATATTATGTGACCCTTGCTCGAACCATAGTGTATGTTTGATTTCCAAGGCATCAGTATTTGTAGAGTGAGGTGGCTGTCGAGTAATGGTAAGCTCGTAGTGGTGAATTGAATGAGGTATGTTTGCATTGAATTGACGCATTAGTAACATTGAACCATGGAGAATTTTAAATTTTGGGTCATTTTTCTTTTTTGATTTGTGTCTTGCGGAGGAAGTCTTGTCTCGGTGCTCATCTAGTTTTTGCTTCATGGCGTTGTTGGATTCATTGGTTATTCGTTTGAGCCCTCCATTATGATAAATCACGTGTTAGAAGTTTATAGGTATGGAGATCTTGTTTTAAGTGCATTATTTTTCCATCTCATTTAGTTCCATTTACCTTGCATGCATGAAAATATGAATTCTGGAGTGTGTATCACTGTTAAAGTTTTACAATGAAGTCTGTGGAAGTTTAATCACATTTGGGTCTTTATTCTCACTACCCATTTGTCAAAATTTCTATTTTTAATAGATAATGAAGTGGGTGAAGTTTTCATGGAATAAAGAAGCATTTTCTGGGCCATTGTTTGATTTTGAGCATATGCAGTCGGTTTCACACCTAGTTTGAGCTTTAGCTGTTAAAATAAAATGGAAAGAGTATGCAATATTAACTCATTTGATCATTTGTATTTAGCAATATTAATATGAATTTGTGCTATTTTATTTTGAAGCTACGTGATTGGAGGGTAGTATTGTATTGCATGCATTTTTTATTTGGGTTGAAATGAAAATCATAGTCTCGATAGGAATGATATGATGTATAAGTTCATATTTGATTCATTTCATCCTCTTGAAACATTTTTTGAGTTCATGGCGTTAAAAAACAAAAGTGGCATAATTGAATGGTAATGATAAAGACAACTAAGGCAGTGATGACTAGTTTTGTATGAAATGCTTCTCTGTACATGACCATTTAGCATACACTATGTTTGATTATTTGGCATAAGTTTGATACCCAGAAGTGAAAATCAATTCTAACCTTTGTTGAAAATTGTGTTGGGTGTATGTGAATGTCATTGTGATTGAAGTGCTTCCATTTGTGGATTGTATGGGATAAAAGGACTTGCCCAGTTCATATTTCATTTGAAATATAACATACAAAGTATATGGGAATGTTTTGAAGCACCAGTTTGTTTCTTAGTTGAGATGATATTCATTTCTGCAACATGAGTTTTATTTGAAAAAGATGAAACATGGAATGAATAAGTTGAAATAATGTGGAATCAAAGCAGAGTTGTTGATTTTATAAGGAAATGTTTTTCTGTGCATGAGTTTTTTTGAAATGCACTCTGTTTTGAACATGTTAATATGAATGAGTGCCCAAAGCCATAAGATATTTTGATTTACACAAGTACAGTGATATTATGAAATAACCATTTCCTTTTGAGTATTTTATTGACAAGATATGAGTTTAAAAGAATAATGTGTGGTGATTGAAAGGAAAATTGTCTTAAGAAATGCAGAAAATGTTTTGAAGTAATTAATTTAAATATAATGAGATTCTACATTTATTTGAGTCATTGTGATTCAATTTGATAAGGTTTAGTGTTGTTAGATAAAAATGATTTCCATCTGTCACATTTTAATTGGGGTATTAAGTTCACTTTGTTTTATAGAAAACTTGATGAACTTGTGAATTGAGCTTGTTGGTATTTTGTCATTTTCTTAGTTTTCTCAATGTGTCGGATGGGATGGATGGGGAGTTTTAGGAGATCAGGTTCCCATCATTAATGGGGTCATGATAATTTTTTTGGTCAACCACAATGGCAAAGAGGTTCACCTAGGGGTGGCCGAAGGGGAACTAGTACGCTTCGGGGTAGGAGGCCCTTTGCAAGAACTGGTCCTACTCGTGTCTCCATGTATTTTGATGCAAAATGAGCCATGCTTACATGAAGTTTTTTTAAGTTATTGAGGCTTACCCCATGCTTAACCTTCCCGTAGTGTCCATAATACTCACATGCATCAAAATATTGACCGCACCTAGGCAGATCATAATCCATCTTCTTCTAACCACTCTGCTCAGTGTTTCCCATATCGTATACCTCCACATAATGTCTTTCCTTCCATCAATTCACCGTTATTACTTATACAAACCCAGCCTTCTCATTCACATGATTCACCTCTACCTTCTAAGTGTGTTAGGTCATCTTCAGGTACTTAAGGTGACTTGATCTTTGAAAAGGTAAAGTTTGAAGTAGAGGAGGAGACGAGAGTCATCACTCTCACTACCTTTCCAATTAAACCCTATGAATATGTTTTATTAATGAAATAGGTAGGAAATCCTTTGTTTGATCTTACCGGGATGACTAGTTTATGATGATACATTTTGTTATGGACATATATTTGATTGAATGTTTGCAAATACTTAACAATTTTTGGATTATATTTGATGACATATGGTGGCGGATTAAAATATTTTTATATGTGTGTGGTTAGATGATAACAACCTTTAAAATTGTGGTGTTTGATGATTATTCTATTATTATTATGGTGGATTTATTTAAATGATTAGAATGCTTTATGGATGTGTTTGTATTTTATTTAGTGCATTTATATTAAAGTGGGCCCTTGTCCTATGTCTCATACCTCATACTTTAATGTCATGTTTATTAAAAGTTGGTTACCTGAGTCCTTTCACTTACATTCAAATAAAATATTATAAAGTTTCATTTAAAACATAAAGTAATATTTTATTATTCAAATTCATTATTTGAGCCTAGTCAATTATAACTGATTTGGCACAAGGAAGATTATAAAAGGACTTGGAAGATACATTTTTAGGATGAGAAATCAGGTATTGTAGCAATTTGTGAAGCTTATTTCATAAGGAATATTTTTGTGCATATGGTTTTCTGAGATAAGTGATCTTACAAGTGTTATGATGACATTGTTTTGAGGTTTGAGTATGAATTTCAGATACAACAGGTATATCCAGTTTTAATATTATTTTATTGATTATCTGATTTATTATTCTATATCTCATCTAAGTTGATTGCAAATTTTTATCTATCATATTAGAGCATGCCGTGAATGATATCTTTGTTTCAATCCTAAGATAAATGAATATTTATAGCCATATTATCTTTTCTTTAAATCATGAATCTTATTAGAAGACATTTTGTTAATCATTGTATATTTAATAAATACAAATTTGTTTCTCTTCAACATGTCTATTTTCATTTTTGTCTTACAAATTGTGTAAATATGTTATATATGTGAATAATGTGTTTATATTTGTTTATTTCATTTGTTGTTCTATTTTGTCTCCAAGATCATTACATCACTCAATAAGTAAGAGATCATTAAATCATCACTTATAATTTTCACCTTTTCAAGAGGTTGTCTAATCAATAGGATTGATCTCTCGGATAAAGGTTGTGTTGTCATCTGAAATGTGCAGCGACTAAATTGGAAGTTTCGAAACACGATATACCCCTATGCCAATTTTCATGTTTTATCATTCCTAGGCAACCTCGGATCCATCCAGATCAGTCAAATGACCTCCCAACCAAATTTATAACACCCCCTAGGTGATTTATGAAATTCCATTCATTACCCCTAGGTGATTTTAGGGATTTCTAAAAAGACACTATCTTCGGCAATATAGGGAAGGGCTATTTATTGCTAGCCTTCCTAGGACTAGATTCAACTCCCTAGAGCGAGAACGGAAGGAAAAATTCAACACGGAGATGAAATGAAGACCTTAAAATATAATAGAAATGATTTTTGAAGGTTTGGGAAGTTTTGCAAGACTTGGAGTAATCTGAGTAAAAAGCGGGGTTCACAAGCCTACTTATATAGGCCTAAAATAGTTGTTGGGCTTGAAAGAAGATTACGAGAGCTCAGGATGGAGTTAAGAGCAAAAAAAAATATACAGAAAGAGGATTACAATACCTACATGATGGTGAAATAATATTTTTCACAACACTTTGGTGCATTAGATATTTTCTCGGGCACGGTGGAGAACAAAATCAAAAATTCAATTTTTAGGGATCAAATGGAATATTGAGACATGAGACCCCCACAATTGGATTAAAAAGCCATTTAAAGTCAAGATCATATAAAACTTGACCAAAACAGTCCATCGGGAGCTCAAGTTATCATCAAAGGCATCATTATTACAAGTTCAGGGACTTTGCCAATTTTTGGGAGGACACGTGTCGGCACCGAGAGTTGTGCAGTGGGATTTTTCGCTCCTCACGTCCCCCAAGGTTAGGGACACCAAGGTTGGAAAATTGTTCCTATACCCCTTGAATCCCTCTCAGCCCTCATATGATCTCTTGGACCCTCATGTGACCTCCGGACTGGCAGATTCGGCCCCCCACGTGCATTTTTAGAGCATCCATTCCCCTTCGGATCGAGGACACATGGCATCACCTTGTATTTTAGTGGAAATTGATGTCCCTCATGTCCACGAGGTTAGGTACATCAGGGACATTAAAATGCACCAGCCCCTCCATGTGCATGTTTTGAAATTTTAAATCCAACACTTAGCCTTTTTCTTCCTCTCATTTCTCCTCCTGACTCCTCACCTTACCATGACTCAGTACATGATTGTCCAGACACACTGTCCAAAATTATTGCTCACGAACCAACTCCGCCATGGCCACATAAACTCTCCACACCATGAATACACAAAAATATGTAGGTATTAGAGAAAAATGGAGTGAGATGATGAAGAACGGGGAGAAAATGAAGGTTTTTGCCAGATAACCATGAAGTCACTCGATTAAAAAATCTTCATATCTCACAAGATACAAGTTGGATCATGATGCCGTATTTTACAGATTTCCTCATTTTTCAAGGTGATCAAGATTTAAAAAACAAGAGGTCAAATGGTGACTAGAAACATTTTCTCAATACAAAACCCTCTCTTAAATGCATCGGCTCACATTCGTTGGATTTCCCATCATTAGGAAATGAAAATGAGCTAAAACTTACACACAAGCTCGAAAAGAAAAACCTATCACAATGGATTTGTTTTCATTGCAAATGGAGAAAAAAATCATACACTTTGTAAATTTTGAGCTCCATTAATGGCCGCCATTGACAGACTCAATGCCCAAAGCCACTACCAGGTCAAAATTTCAAAATTTATTTCAGGAGCATTCTAGTGGGTAAAACTATGTTAAATTCAGAGGGTGTGGTCGTAATGACAAGATGAAGCTAAAAAAGTATGTTCCATCACAAATAGAGCAATGGAAACACACTTTCTAAAAATAGTAAGTTTTCCTATATAGACTTGCTATGTTTGGAAAGTCATCATCAAAATTTGAATAAGTTGTGGAGATATTGATGAATCTCCAAAAGGCGGAATGATTATCCAGTAGAAAATAGTGATAATGACCATTTAATAAAAATAGTAAGCCACATCAAAGAGCAGCTTTGCACATGATGATTGGAACTTAAATCGCATTAGAGCTTTCCATCGATGGATCAAATATTCATTGGGAATGACATATCCTCTTCTTCTTCTCCCTCTCTTTCTCTCTTCTCTTCCCCCAACTTTCTCTCACTTTCCAATATTCTAATTTCACGTTGGGGTTTGCACTTTTTAATATGACTTAAGTGAATTTAGAAATATAATGTAAATTAAGTCGTCTTACTTATTATAAAAGGGGCTTAAATGTTTAAAGTGGAATATGAGTAGTCTTAAGTCATATTAAGGTATTGAAAACATCATGAGGTAGATGAAGAGTCATATTCTTATTTACAAATTATAAAGCCATTCCCATTTCAAAGGGTTGGTGATTGATCTTGTAAACTCAAGATTATATTGCACTTGAGAGAACAAAGGAGATAGCCATATTCTTCTATTCCTCCTCCCTTCTCAATTACTTCCATTTCTCCACTATGTATAACTTTTTCTAAGCAATCAATACAAGAAGGAGTTTCTAGCTTTCTTTGACTAAAGGGTTTCATGATACTTTGTGTTCATCAAATTATATTTGGTCTTGTTGCTATTTTCGAGGTTGTTTCTTCTCATGAATGCATGTGTTGAAGTTTCTAACTCTTTGTGTGAAGGTATAGATTTTCTACCTCAGTAACATTAGTTCTCCTACCTCTTTTCTCACTCCCCTTTCCCACTCTACAAAAAGATTTCCCTAGCAAGAGATTGCTAGCTTTGCCATAGGTTTCGATGGAGTGCCTGAAGGATCCCGATCAAAATACCACCACATAAATCCACACTTTCTCTCGCATGCACATAATTAGCTACACCGGTTAAGTAGAGGGACTTAGATTCCTAGAGCTTTTGCAGAATACAAGTTTTCCACCCAAAAATTTTCTCACCAATATGTTGATAATAATTTCCTTATTTGAGAAATCAATATCATTAATAAGTGATTATCATTTTATATGAAATGCAATGGAATGTTCTCAAATGATCTCATTATCAAAGCTGAATTAAATGGTATATGGACTTTTCGTGTATTTTTGTATTTTTTGTTCTTTTTTATTTTTTGTATATCCTTTTGTTGTTAAGAGATATAAATTATCCCATAATATTAGGTTATTACATGATATCCATGCTTAATCCATTATTAAGTATCATCATGATTAAACCAGTTTGATTCCATCTTGACCTTTTGCATTAGGTGAAAGGGTTGATTAGTTGTCGATCTACTTTTTATCGATAAAATTTGGTGAATCTCATTTCTCATTTTTATTTATCATATTTAGTCTAACTATCCACTTCTTCTTCATTTCTAAATTCTTCCCTTAATATTAGATTTATTATAACTATCTACTCTCTATTATATTTCAAATGACCATTAGGGGTTTTTCTCCTCTTGATCAAGTTGGTTTTCTCATTGGGAATACTCAATTAGACATCAATTCTAATACATCTAAACTACACTTTGAAATTATGTTGTTATTTTTGCATAGTTTGCATAAGCTAGTGAAGTTCTTAATGACTAAGGAAGATAGAGCTCTTGATATTCAAAGGCTCACAAGGTCTAATATCCAAACCCAACAAGACATCATAGAAAAGTATAAACGAGTTAAAAATGAAAGAGAAGAAACTTTGAAATCTAAAAATAAATCTAAAGTCTTACCTTTAGATATTGTTAATGATAAGAAGCTTCTTAGAAAAATTCTTTTAGATCTATTTTTTTATCTTGTGCTATTTTCTTTCTGATTTCTTTAACATGGAGGTTGAGGTAGAAAGAGAAAGAATGCCTAGTCCAAATCACAATAGAAATAGAATACTTGGTTTTGAACGTAATAGAGATAATGTGACTGATGATGAAGCTTTTAATAATGATGAGGAGAACCTTAGTCCTTAGCTTAAAGGTAATCCCATTGATATTGGAAGAAATCCTCTAAATATACCATCATTAAAAGGTATTCAACTTCCTAAATTTTTAGGTGAGTATGGTTCTTCTTGGGAAGATCATCTTGACTCTTTCAAATTGATATGTGTTTCATAGGAGTAACTAATGAAATGTGCTTTTAGACTCTTTTCACAAACATTAGAAGGAAGAGCCTATAAAGATTTCATTAGTCTACCTTCTAAATCCTCACTAAATGGTTTGACATAGAATATTGGCTTAAGGATTTCTTTGGGAAAGACAAAGATGAATTTTGAACTAGTTAATGAACTCTCCAATATGACCATGGACCATAGTGAAACTATTTATCACTTTACCATTCATTTCACCAAACTAAGACAAAATATACCTGTAAAAGTAAGACCTCCTAAAAATATTGCAAGGTTGTATTATTGTAATGCTTTACCATCAAAGTATAGGTTGGTTTTAGAAGATAAAGAGATTTATGATTTTGAGGAGACTCTTACATTTTTTTGGCATATGAAAAGAAGTTAAAGAAGATTGGTTTTAAATATAGATCATCATCTAACGCTTCTTTAGAGAATACAAATATTTTGAATTCCATTCGGAGTTTGGGAAATGAATTGTCGTTAAAAAAAATTAAATGATCAACCATCATCTTCAAAAGTTACATCTACAAGGGTCAAGTAAGGTTAAAAATGAACCAGGGAAAGTTAATACTGAACCTAAAGAGATGTATTGTGGAGTGTGTGAATTAGACCATGATCTTGAAACATGTAAAGCTACTGAAAAATTTAGGAAGTTTGTTAAGGGTAAGAATATTTCATAAATGTGTAGTTTTGTTGATTCGATGTGAATGCAGTTCAAACTCGGTCTAAGGATTATGCCAAAATAATGGTCAAAAAGGAAAAACTATTGATGACTCTAAAGGAAGATAGAAATATGATAATCATGATAGAACAAAACCACTAAATAAATCAAGTAAACCTACTTTTGAGGAGGTTCCATCTAGGATTGAATAATGCTCAATATCAACCCTATAAAGGTAAACCATTCACAAAATCATCTATATTTCCTTTTAGGTATGATATTGTGGTTGACATGAAAAACTCTAGAAGTAATTTAAATATGTTTGAAATTTTTGGTTTACTTGGTCAATTTGAAAAATTAGAAGCTTCTCATAAAATAGGTTTGAACCAAAACCATTAGTTGGTTATCCAAGAAGATGAATCTGATAGTGAGGAAGATAATAGTGAATATCAAGTATTGAATCATTCCAATTCTACACTTGATTATATTCCACCTTTTTATGTGTTAGTTAAAATTCAAAACAAAATCATTCACAATTGTATTCTAGACATTGGAGCATCAAATAATATCATGCCTAAATCTATTACTAATCAATTAGGCATTCTTTATGAACATGACAATAGAAAGTTGACTGGTTTTGACTCTCGTCAGACTAGATGTTGTGGTAAATTCAAGGACATAGTCATTAAGATAACACAAGATGAAAGAGTAAGATTTATTAGAAATGTACATATCCTAGATATTCCTGCTAATTATGTTATGTTTCTTGGAAGATATTGGTCATAGGCTACATGAGATTTTGTGGGAAAATATCTTACTTGGGCACACTAATTGGAAATAATATTTCCTTCATACATAGGAAGAATGGTCTAGAACAAAAATTGGAGTTTCATCATAAATCTCTTTTGTTGAAACGGTATGGGTACATATGGTTTGAATTATTTGGATATTAATGCCTTTGATGATGAAGATTATAAACATGCTATATTATTACCTTTTGATGATATTTGTCTTATGTGTTTTGATGTGGCATGCTCTCAAATTCATAAATGGGGCTAGTGTGGTTATCAAATCACTTGTGGGTAGACAATTCAATTATGATTTTTGGTCCCATTTGAAACAATGAATAACACCACTAAATTTGAAGCCTTATGTTTAGGATTACAACAAGATTTAAGTCTAAACATCAAAAAGTTAATTATTTTTGGAGATTTTGAGTTGTTTATTAGACAAGTAAAAAAATATACAAGACCAATCAGACTTGTCTTCATCATTATACTCAAAAGGTTTGGTCTTTCATTGAACAATTTGAGGCTTTTAACATTAACCATATTTTTAGAGAATTCAATTTTAGGGATGAGAAGCTTGTTGTTTTTACTTCTAACCCCAAATATGTTGATCAGATTGATTACATTTTTAAAGAAGTATACAAACTTATGATACATGATTTAGAAACTAATTGTCTTATTTTCTCTTGTGATGAGCATATTGACACATTTTTGAAGGGAAATTATTTTGATTTAGATGATTATGTGCTAAATTGTGGTGATTATTTACAGCATCCAGTAATAAATTGTCTGTTAGTTTGGTAAGTTTAGAATCCATGTTTTCTCCACATGATCAACCCAAGATTTCATTTTTGTTGAACCATCTAGGAGGATCATAGGTGAAACTATTGTTGTTAATTTAGGTATAGAAGAAGAGCCAAAGTTTGTTTATCTTGGTGCTTTCTTGACTAAAAAAGAAAAGAAGCTTTCATAAAGTTGTTAAGAGAATTCATTGATGTGTTGGCATGGTCATACAAGGATTTAAAGGGATATGACACTAGAATTATTAAACATGACATTCCCATCAAACCTGGAATAAAGCATGTTAAGTCAAAAACCTAGGAGAGTAAGCCCCTTATTGAAGACACCATCAATAAGGAGCTTGAGAAAATGTTTGAAGGTGGTGTCATTTACCCTGTAAGATATTTTGAATGGGTTGCCAATTTAATACTTGTATGAAAGAAAATGGAGACATCATTCTTTTTGTTTGACTTTAGAGATTTAAATCATGCAAGTACTAAAGATAACTTCCTTTGCCAAATATTGATCAAATCTTACAACGAGATGATCATTTTAGATGGATTTTCAGGTTATAATCAAATCTTTGTGAATCTAGATGATCAAAATAAAACCACTTTTACTACATGGAAAGGTACATTTTCTTATAACCGTATGCCTTTTGGTTTAATTAATGCAGGTGCCACTTTTCAAAGAGAAATGCATGTTGTTTTTGATGATTTGATTGGAGTAATTATTCAGTTTATCTTGATGATTTGATGTTATACTCTATGTAAAAGGGAAGAAACATTTGGACATTTATGAGAAACTTTCATTCGTTGTTTCAAATTTGGTATTTCTCTAAATCCAAATAAATCTATGTTTAGAGTTACTGAGGGTAAATTATTAGGTCATATTATCACAAAATCAGGTATCTCCATTGACCCTGAAAGAGTAAAATCTATTCAAGAATTTTAGCCTCCTAAAAATGAGTCGGGATTAAATTTATTTTTTGCAAAATTAATTTTGTGCGTAAATTTATATCTGAATTTTTGATAAAGCTACTCCATTACATATTTTACTCAAAAAGAACCATGGTTTCTCATGGAATTATCTTGTTGATTCTACTTTTTGATGTCAAAAATGCTATTGCCTCCGCACCTATTTTTGCCAAACTTGAATTATCAAAGTAATTTTTCTATATTTGAATGTAGTTGATAAAGCTATGGGTGTTTTCATAACTCAATATTTTGAAAGAAATGATGAAAAACCCATTTTATATTTCATTAAAACCTCAATGATGTTGAAGTTAGGTATCCTTTAATTGAAAAGTTTATTTTTACATTGGTCTCAATCTTGGGAAAATATAAATATTTGCTTATGGGAATAAACTTTTTGTGTGTTATAACTTCCCTATATTGGCATATTTACTTAAACAACCTGTGATTGATGGAAGATTAGCTAAGTGGATTTTCAAAATCCAACAATTTGACTTAGAATTAGAAACTTGTAAGACCATTAAAGGTAATGAACTTGCTAAACATTTAGTAAGAATGTTGATTCTGATGTCAATGTCATTATTTTAGTAGTTGATGATGTCCTACATGATGTCCCTCACTTTATACTATGACATTGCATATTTAATATCCAAATTCAACATAAGCTACGTTATGTAAGAGTGGGATTGTTTTTATCCCAAGATGATTGGTATCATGATCTCATTTATTATTTCAAAAACCAATCATGTCTTGAAAATTTAGACAAAAGACAATGAAGAGAACTTCATTTTCAAGCTCTTAAATTTTGTTATTTAGAGAACTTGTTGTTTTTCAAAAACCGTGATGGTATTCTTTTAAGATGTTTGACACATGACTAAATTGAACATGTATTAAGGATTTGTCATGACGGTGTTTTGTGGTGGCCATTTTTCTTCTAAAACTAACACTCATAAAATATTATGTGCCTAACATTATTGGCCTAATTTATTTAAGGATGCATGCAAATGGGTTAGATCATGTGCCCCTTTCCAAATGTTTTTAGTCGTGAATGCTTACAACCATGCCATTGAATCCTATCATCCTAGGAAGACATTTTAATAAGTGGACAATTGACTTTATTTCTGATATTCACCCACCCTCTTTAGTTGGTCGTAGATCCATATTAACAACTACTTGGCTAATTTACTAAATGGGCTAAAGTGGTTGCATTAAAGAGTTCGATTCTGAGCGTGAGATTGTTGTTATTTTTAAGAATCAAATTTTTTCACATTTTTATTCAATAAAACTTTAATATTTTATTAAAATATTAAATTGAATATTGCTACAATGATAAAATAAATATGTTATAAGCAATCTTATTCGATGTAATTATGAAATTAAATGAGGAAGATAGTGAACTTACCTTGATTTTTCTTATCATGAGATATATCTAAAAAAGTAGGAATGATGAAATAAAAGCTCGAGTGTTATAATCAGGTTCAAAAATTGTAGGGATGTTGAGATATTTGGGACTAGGGAACCAAGATAATGGTCGGGTGTTTGGGGTCTTTGCCAGATGTCTCTTTGAGGCACCTATGAGTGCTTCTCAAAATTTGTGGAACTCGATTTCGAGGGGCTATGAGGTGTTTTCTTGTTGTTTCCTTTGATCACTTGTAATTTTCTAGAAATCGTGGTTATTCACCCGAAACTTATAATCAAATGAAGCACCTATAACCATCAAACCACATCAAATCTTAAAGCGAAATATGTAAAATGATGGTTTGAACTATCCTCGGTTGTCAAACAAGTGAACTTATGACGAGAGAAGCATTACATCTCATAACCAATGTAGTTTTATGTTATTATGTGTGTGCAATAGTGCTCCTAGGTTGCACTCGCACTAATCAATGAAAATAATAGGTGATAGTTAGATAGAATGCAAATGTGTGGGATAGAATTTAGAAAATTGCCCTTCTATGCATGTGTGTATGCATATTAATGATCCCAAATGAATCCCTTTGATATTTAGATAGATATCCATTGATAATAATTTCTTGCCCTATAATAGTATGTATGTTGTGTTTATATAGGGATATATTGTTTGAATTTTGACACTAATGACCTGACATGCCAACTATGACCTTGAGATAGGAGTAAGAAAACTGAAAATTCCAACTACAAATGTGAAAAATGTAACCAAGAACAAAGAGGACACAAGTTCCCATTATAGACAGGAGTCCTTGGTGTTGGTGTCCAATCCTCGGTGTTGGTGTCTGAGAGACAAACTAAGATAAATGTGTAAAGAATGAAAAACATGGATCCTTGTGTCCTGACAAGAACTATGTCTAGAAGTGATAGATGCAAGAGATAAAATAATAAAAACAAACAAAGAAAACAAATGGACTAGAGAGTGTGTCATCGGTGAATACTTTTTCTTACATAAAATCCATATATAAAACAACATACCTATAAGTATAGTAAAATAGTAGTATGTGCATGATTTTGTGTCTAAATTCCCCCTCCCCAGTTATGTTATTTGAATGAAATTTAAGTAGTATAAAGGAAGTATGGAACATACCTAAGATAAATGCCAAGAAGCCATGTTGCATAAGTACGCATAGAATAAGAACATATAGCATGGCAAACCATGGATCAACTTTTCAATCCATGTGGCATAAATAGAGATAGTAAACCATTTTAAAGGATCACTTGGTGAGATTGATGATTTAATTTAAGAGAATTCATATATTTTGATTATTGCTAATGGCGATGTGAAGGGGTAGGGAGTGATCAGTTCTCAACCCGAATTTTGTATGTGTGAAAAACTAAGGATTTGGGCATCCTGTTGCCATAGGAAGACTATTATAGAGATAGGTCTAGTTTTACCCTCCAATTTTGACTATAACCTAAAAATGTCTAGCCGGTATAGATGACAAAGACCAAAGTTTTCATTTTGATTAATTTTGATCCAACAAGAATAACCCATATAGGAGTAGTATAGGAAAGGAAATGGCATCTCATTTCCCTAATCCAAGGGTGTTGTGAAGTGTGTAGTAAAAGGATGGATTCCATGTTAGGTCATATGGAAGCGATAGTGAATGTAAAGTGACTTCCCATGTTAGGTCATATGGGAAAGTAGTGATGTAACTCCCAAGTTAGGTCATCTAGGAGGAGTAGTAAAATACGTTGTGTTATTCCAATTAATTCAAGTAGTATAAAATTACATCAATATTGAGTGTATACGATAGATTACATGGATATATTTTTCACTTACTACCCCATGTTAGGTCATTAGGTAGAATCGATAAAATGGTATGAAATGTATGAGAAATATTATCGATAATGACGATTAGAGATGTGTAATGATTGTGTAGAAATATGAAGGGGTTCATGGAGTGAACTTGATTATATGTCCCCTTTAAAAAAGGAGAAGTGATAGTTAAAATGAGCGCGAGATGAAATTAGATGTGTAATGATGTAATAGTGAGTAAATTATAGTATAGTAGATGTTGTAAAGTTGTGTGTATATCAAAGCGAAAATGTTCCATATGAGAATATAATGATATATGATGCATCTAATATGATAGTAGAATGAATTCTAAACCATTTCACATAACAAGTATTAAAATGGAGTAACGAAGCTCAAGATATGAGTGAAAATGTGTGGTGTGTATTAATTGGAAGAATATGCAACTAGTAACTATAACAAAGTGAGAAATTGAAACTCTGCTATAAATAGTAATAGTAAAAGGTGGGTAGTAACTTCATTTGAACATTGAGTGAGTGTGATTTTGAGCTTTGAGCTTGTGAAGATGCCACAGATTAGAGCAACGAGATTGAAAAAATTTGAGATGGTGGCGGTGGTTGTGGCGTCGCACATGATAGTTGATCTAGTAAGTATGATTATTATATGATTATTGTGAATTTTAGCAAAATTTCAGATTTTGAATTTTTAGGTGTTTTGACATAGGCAAGAGCATCCAAGGTGTTAATGTCCCATCGGGCCAATGCCTAAATCTACACACTAGTGACTTGTTCTTGGGTTCATATGTCCTACTCTTGGGCCTTTGGAGACCCAAAATGTTGTTTCGAGAATGGATTATGATGAATGTGAAAATTTACTACTTTTTATGTTATTATTAGTTGGTTTTATGTGTGTATGAGGTGTTAATGTCATTTTGGTTGGTATTTGGTGTTTTGAAGAGGATATTCATTCGAGAGAGTTCCATGGAGGACACCACTTGAAATCATGTTGGGATTAGACTTATCAAATATAGAGTGGGATGTATTGAACCATGTCGACTTGCGACACATATAGAGGATGGGGGAGGTACCCATAATATGTCGATGATTACTTCATTGTGTGAGAGGTGGTGCATAGACACTTGTACATTGTGGTTTCCTATTGGGGGAGATGATTATGGCCATAGAGAATTTTATCACATATTGTGACTACTAGTTGTGGGTGAGAGATTATAGTGATGGTTGTAGAAGATTCTCATAGGAATATGTGAGTAGCTAGGTTTATATTTTATAGGGATAATGGTACATGTAGATACCCATATTAGCTTAGATACCATACGAGATTAGGTGTTCCACAATTACGGAAGTTCATTATAGTGGTTAGAGCTTCATCATTGACACTAGAGGGTGGTGGTGTGTAGGAATCATGTATAAGATGCAAGATATATGTCAATGTATAGAGCGGGATGAGATGAGATATGCATGGGAATGATGTGTATTGGCACACTTGTAAAGGGATTTATATAGGATCACATAAAAGGACCATGGAGGTGGGAGGAGAGCCATGCGCAAAGTGGGCGAAGTCCATATATATTTTCTATGAGATAGGTAATTGTCCATAGTAGGAAGTTGGAGACACCAACACTTACATGGATCGATGCTTGATCGCATGGGTTATGGATCCATCATATGGAGGTCGTATCGAGACTATGGTGGATGGTCATAGGATGGAGTAGATTTACATTCTATTGACATACGATGTGGTTAGAGGACATATTTCCCAGAGTGGATGACCTCTTTTAGGAAGAGTGTGTGACATCGATAGTTTGATATGGCCCAAGATGTGCCCCTAGCCATATGTATGGGTGAGATCCATTAGGGCTCTAGGAAGAATGAAGTGAGGTTAAGGCCCATATGAGTGTATTTAGTACCTCTTAAACCAAATGAGTCTGATGTAGCCATATGGCCGATATAATTGGAAGATGCGGGGTATCTGAGATTTGTAGTACATGATGGGAAGTACACCGATAGGTGCTACTAGTTTTAGTTGTTATGGATGTGGTGGAAGAAACTCCGGTTGGAGGAGTAGAGGGGTAAGAACCTTACTCCAATGGTGATGGTATAGAGGTGATGATATGATAGCATGGATTGTTTTCACTTAGTTGTTTGAGTGTAGATTTCATTTATATTGACTAATGTGTCGATATATGGTTCGCAGTGATGCATAATAGTTGTTAGTCATGGATTCATCTATTTTCACATTTGATGTAGAATGTACCTATGGATGTGCTTGTGGGAGGAGGGATATTAGAGTGAGTGAATGTTATTATGGGAAAGCATTCCCATTTATTTGAGCTAGATAGTGATAATAAAGTGACATGTATTATGTTGTTGAGTGAGCATAACAAGGCACGAATAGAGATGAATTGATTTAGGAGGCTACAAAATAAAGACCCCTAGCACATGATGTATTCATGAAATATTTATAGCTACGAGGATTGATTAAGGAAGCGATCGTCAAGTTGGTGTTGTTGTGGAGGCGGGTGGAGAGATATACGGTCCATGTCTAGGGCGTAGATTAGCGGTGAAACATCTAGTTCTAGAGATCCCATAGTTTTATATAGTGATAGTGAGATGATGTATGACATGTATTGATGTAGTGATGTATGGGGGATTTCCCCTAGTGATTGTATTTTTTATATATATAATATATATATATATATAGAGAGAGAGATAGTATGGTATTATATTTATATTTATTTTTGATGTTTTATTGATATGTGATTTGATATATTTTTGTTCATATGTGTTTACACACATTTATATTTTTTCATAAATTATGATATTTTTATTGATTAATGATTGGCATAGATAGATAAATGATGAATGAAAAGATAACTGTTTTATCGCATGTATGAATAGTGATAGATGGTAATAAATGTATGTATAAAATGAATGATGTGAAAAATCCATGTGAATGAAATGATTGTAAAAGTGTATGTAATCGCATGTTAGTATGATGAATAGGGGAAAAGAGTGATGCCCCATATTGTGTGCGTATTGATGAGGTTTATTTATATAAGACCCTCAACAATCAAGAATGAACCATAAAGCAAGAGTGTGTCATCAAGAAATGGTGTGATAGTGTATGCTAGATAGATATAACAATAAAGTGTGTAGCTTAGAGATTAAGTAGGGTTATTTATTGAAATAAACCCCTCAACAATCATATAAGAACCATGAGAAAATGAGTGTGTCATTAGGTGGTAAGGTGAGAAAGTTTTCCTACCAAAGAGCAAGAAGGTGCAAAAGTGGTGGAAGTATGTGAGGTGGAAACAACATGAGTGTATGAACCAAATGGAATGATTGATGAGATGGTTTCAATTATGGGTGATGTAATGGTGGGAAACACAAGTGCCAATGACTTAGTAATCGAATGTGAAGTAGGAGCACTATGCGGTGGATGGATGTTGTACATGAGAAATGATCTTCGATGATGGATGAATAACTACCTTAAGAGTAGGAGAAGGAGACGAGATAACTTAAGTAGTAGCAAGACGCTTACGTGGATTTGGATAAATATACCACTCACAAGAGAAAAATTCAAAGACAATGACACCCTTGTCTTATAATTGTGTAATTTTTCATTAAGGGCGTATAACAATAATTTTCATGATGATTGTTGATGCAATGATAATTACAATAATGGAAATCACATTAGCGATGCAAGTGATGCTCGATGTATGATGCTAATTAGAAAGGTAAGTGAATTAAGAATTTTTAAGGAAGGCATGTAGTGCATCATGCCCTTAAAAGAATGTGATAAATTCAAGGCTACTGATTAGGAGATGATTAAGTGTTAGGTGTAGAGATATGCGGTGATGGAGATGGAGGATGCTTATCGAATGAGGAAATGGAACATGCTTGCGAGGTGAAGGGGATGGAGACATTATAGGATTCTTGATATTTGGAAGTGGAGAAGAATGAGAAGATGATGAAACACCAAAATAATTAGGAGGAGGATATATAACATGTGTAGCAATGAGATCTTCTTCTAGATTGATGAATTTGTAGCATAAAAGTGTAAGTGATTCACATGTACCTTAATGTAAGTGTTCTTTTGAATCAAGACTCGAAAAAAATATGAATTGATTTTCTAGATCAACTAGCTGAAACACGAGCTGATGCATACAAGATTTGAAGCATAAAATGTAATCAAGAATGGGCTTTATTTTTCCTTGATGTAATCTAGGTAAGCGATCATGTGTGACTCTAGGACCATTGTTCATTGTAAAATCATCTAAAAAAGCATCTTCCATGTCATAATATGTACTTGATAGATCCAAAAGGAAGATGATTGTACTAATGAAGAGCTTCACTAACTATACTATGATAAAAATAGTTTTAGCAATAAGCGATCATTGGAATAGGATGCCATAGCTAGACGATAATTTTTAGATTTAGATGAGGATTTCAAGTACCGTAAAATCATGAGAATGTGGGCATGATGAAATCCTTAGGAAATGTTGAGCTATAAATTTTCTTTGGAATAGGATTTCCATAAATAGGATTATTATTGATAGATGCATAGTAGGTGTATACACCTAAAATCCATTATGTAGTTTCATACTAAGATTTCACTCATTACCCTCTTTTTGTCATCATTTCCATTATAATTGGTGATTTTCCGCTAATTAACTAACGTTTCCCTCCATTTTGGTCAATTAACGACACTTTGTTAATTAACTAGCCTTTACCCCACTCCAGATGCCAATTAACGACACTTCGTTAGTTATAATCCTCTTCCAATGAATAATTAACTATTATTAGTTAATTAAGCCTTTTTAACCTTGTATTTAATCAATAAACCCTCTTATTAGTTAAATCCCCTCTTAAATCATTCTAATCCTACTTATTTCCCTCTAAATCACCTCCAAATAACTTTCTAATATTATTCTAGCCTATTAATTAATCCTAGTTGATTAATTAAATCATCTCCAACTCCTATGAGTTGTTAATCACTTGTTAATTCCTCTAATCAAGCTTGTCCTTTCTAATTCTCCTTTATCCTTTATCCACACACACTAGTTTGTAAGGCTTCTCCCAAATTGGAAAGCTATATAAAGGACCCTCCTACCTTCTTTCACACCTACAAAACACTTTTTCTAGTGATTACTATAGGAATTCTCCATTGTTGGAATAACTCCTTCATCTTTGCATCCATTCTCTCATTGTTGAGTAGTAAGGGAAGATCTAAGCATGGCCTTGTAGCCATTTCTTGGTGAGATCCTTTCCTCTCTTTGGAGATAGTTAACAACTTGATTGGGGACTATCAACTCTTACTATCGAGAACTCCCTATATATCCCCCATATAGAGAGAGGGGGGGCCCGCTGTCGCTCACCGCACTCACTTTGTTCCACATGCACGATGGCGGTTGGGCAATCACTTTTCAGTTGCTTTTGTCAGGTTTCGTCGGGTCGCGCCGAGCCGAGATATAATAGAGAGTGGGGAAGAGACTAAATTTAATTGATTATAATCTAAATAGGCTCATACTTAATAGCAATCATACATTACAAGAGTAGGAATGGTTTAGCATTAGATGTTTCATTCATGTTTATGCATTAGAGTAGTTATTTCCTTTAAGCTCTTATCTTGATGTTAATGGTATATTAGCTTTTTTTGAGACTACTAGGTGTTAGTTTCATTTCAATAGCATGGAAATTTTAGCATACATAAATTTGGCACGCTCCATGGGACATATTCCATCGTCCTTTGCATTAATTTTAATTTTTGTAGTTTAATTTCAATTTTGGTTACTAACCCTCTTTTTAGCATTTTTAGATCAATCCTGAGTTTCTTAACTAGATTGGTCAAGTTTAATTTATTTTAGTGATCTTTTCGGAATGAAGGAGGTGACATGCTACCAAATTTGAATTTAATCAGAAAAGATTTGAGCTTTTTGACATTTTTTGTCAAAATCCCATGTTTTTGAAGTTTCACAGGAGCCTTGCATTTTTGTTAAAACCCCTACATTAGCATTGAAAGGCTTATGCTATTTTCATGATTCCTTTTCTAGTGTAAATATGCTTACGTTACCATTTCTAAGCTTGTGCTACCATTGTATGGAATTTTTCCCTCTTTGTAGGTCATGCACTACCATTACACTAAGCCTTACGTTAGTGTCTCTCATCATGTGCTAGCATTGAACTATTTTGTCTCTCTCGACACATACCTATGTTATTGTCACTAATCTTTCACTATAGTTACCAAGCTTGCGCTACTTTTTATAGGCTTGTTACGTGTAAAATTTTGGCTCAGATTCCAAGAAATTCCAAAATCTAATTTTAGTGTTTTCTATTGTTTTGCGAGGTTTTCTAATTTTTGTTTGCATTTTTTTATTTAAATTAATTTTTCTAACATGTCTAAATTCTTTTATGAATGTTATTCTTCCATGCTTTACTTGAGTTAGGATAAAGTTTGTGTATTCTCTTCTCTTACACCTTTGGTGATCTTGAGAATCAAAAGAAACTTTAGTCTTCTTTTTCTAACATTTGGATTAATTTGAGCATTTCATCTTTCATTTTTGCTTAAGGAATGAATTATTTACAAATCATTTGAATGGTTATTTGATTCTAGAGTTTTCCTTTCTTTACTATTTAGTTGGGTTAATTTTTGTGTATGCTCTTCTCTTATGTCCTTGGACAATCTTGAGAATCGAAACAACCTTTGATCCTCTTTCAAATATTGTAATTTTCTTGGAAAACTACTAATATTTGAGTGAAGGACCATATACACTTTCCAAAGAAGAAGGATCTAAAAAAATCGTAATATAGTTTGTTGCAGGTTTACAATGGTTTTTTAAACCACATTTTTAATCAAAGATTAAAAAAACACATAATTTATTCAAAACACTATATTTATAGGTTTGAATAAGGGCTTAAACCCATCCTCTTTGAACTATGGGAAGTATCTTTGCATAAGCCATAAAACTCATTATGAGGATTACCACAGGAACCCCAAAGTAGTCCACACCTTGAGAGAACTGGTGGACGAAATGGGAAGTTCCCCGCTACCCACTTGACTAGTTGAAAACTCGTGTGAGAAAAGATTCAAGTTACTGTATGAGGCCTCTATCATTAATTTGATTGTGGGGTAATGGTCCATTTTCTAGGATAAATTCTAGAAATGTGTACCTCTCTTAGGTAAGAATTGACAAGTTTGTGAACAAAATCCTAGGAAACCATTTGGCATTGGGGCCAACTTGACTTTATCCATCATGTTCTAAAGAGCTCTCACAAAGAAAAAACTTCTTGAATCAAAACCTTGTTAGTCGAACAAGGGGAGAGTTCATTGAATTTTTATCTGCATGTTATTCATCATGAAACTTACAAGGCATCACTTTGTCTTAGTTTCTACCTTTTCTTAAGACAAGGGAAACTATACTAAAGTTAGGCTAAGTATTTTTCATCACCACTTGGTCTACTCCTTTGTTTTCTTATTTCCCTTTTGGGAAAAAAAGAAATCATATATACGTGGTACCACTAGAAATAATCGTGTCCACCACTTTTGTATTCTACTTACATGACCATGTCGCGGCAGGAATGTAAGTGTTGAAAGTGTGCTTATATATCTTCATGTTTTAGTAGGCCCTTGTCTTGATACCCATGTCAAGACTATCTCATTATAGTTAGGTTGTCTCATCATTGACTTCCTCTTGAGTTGTTACACTGATACTCGCATCATATCAATACATTTTTTGATACTTACATCTTATTTCCTTTGTGAAACTTGATTTAAGTCTCTAAGTTGTATTATTACGCTGCTTGCATAACTATCAACTTCTTTCTATACTTAGACCTTGTTTTTATTCCAACATTGCCTTGAGTTTTGAAAAGTGTTGTCATTACGTTGTTCACATCATTCTAATACTATTTTGATACTAATATATTGCTTTTCATAAAAATATTGATTAATGTATCCAAGTAGTGTTGTTACATTGCTCACATCTATAGCTTCCATTTTCAAGACTTGAACTTTGTTTGTGTTTAAAAAAATTAGGTATACCTTGTTTGGAAATCACTTCAACACCATTTTAGTACTTAAGTCTTGTTTATCTCAAACTTGATTTAAGTACTGATATTGTGTTGTCATTTATTGAACCAAAATTATCTTTGAGATGTAGGGAGTAGTTATTGTTGTGATTTGTCCTAAATAATTCTTACCATATGGTTCCATATCATTGGATTATTCTTTATTATTTGATTTATTGATTCATATTTCCTTGATTCTTTGGATTCTTTTTCATTAGTTATTTGACATTCTTTGTGACGTTTGCAGTCGTCACACTATTTAATTTTTCCTAGGGTCCTTTTTATCAACCTTAGTGAAACATTTTTATTATGCCTCCTATTACAAGAATGGGGCATCGAAGGTTAGGTCAAACCCTTTTGTTAATGACAAGTTAAACCCTATTTTGAAGATAACAACATGGTTGACCATAGTGGTGACGAGGGAAATCTCCTTGGAATGAATTTGAATTTGATCCCACCCACATGGATAACTTCCTATTTCAAAATAAAAATGAATTCCTTATACGTGTCATAGAATTAGGGGATAAACTTCCACCTAAATTTGATCCTACTCTCCTCACGAACATGGTTCATGGAGAGAAGAAGTAGAATGTCCTTTTGCAATGTTGATGACATCCTAAACCTAGGACATGCTTCTACTTCCGGCCAACGAGAATGAGGAAGAAGTGCCTTCTCAAAATAATGGTGGTTATTTCATCCCCACTATTAGAATTCACTATGAGGATCATGAAGAACATAACAATCATGAACAACCCCCTCCTCGTGAAACTCATGAGGAGACACAAAACAATGAGGTTACAATTGAACAAAAAATACAAGCTCTTACTCATCAATTAGAGTTTAGCTTCACACATTCACAAAGATCCCATGAAGACTCCAAGACAAGAAAACCTAGAGCTTCATATCATGAGTTTTACACCAAAACTCGCTTCAAGAAAAACATAAAGAGGTGTATCATGAATTATACACAGATAATAAAGGTGGTGAAACATCTAGACTTAACCATGTATATATGCCTACTTCACCTACATGTGGTAAAATATTTGACCAAGAATGGTTATCTATGAAGAATACCCTCACTTCTTTATAAGAAGGCAATGTGGGACATAGCAAGAAGTATCAATTTGAAGAGTTATGCCCATACCCGTTTGATAGAGCTATGTTGAGAACACCTTTCCCTCATCACTTTGATTGTCTAAAATTTGATAAATATAAAGGTAAAGGTGATTGTGGGACCATGTCAAATACTTCTTTATGGCATGTCAAGAGGTTGCATATAGTGATAATTATCTCATTCACCTCTTCCCATGGAGTCTAGGGGGACAAGAACTCGAATGGTTCTTACACATACCTAAGGGGTCAATCTTTACATGGCCAGAATTAGCAAAAAAATTTATACGCCACTTTTCCTTTAATATGGAAAATGACATCACCATGATAGACTTGTGTAATACAAAATAATGAAATAATGAAAACTTCGCTAGTTTCTTACAAATATGGCAAGGGTTAGCTAGTCGCTTCCCTTGCTCCATACTAAAGAAATAGTTGGTTAGCATTTTTGTGCCTAATTTACACCCTGAGATTGCTTTCCACTTGCAAATGCATTATGGTAACACTTTTGAGGAAGTTATAGAAAAATGCAGCCAAATCGAGAAAGTGTTATTAGCCAAAGGGACCTTGAAACCCTTTTCAAGAGATAACCACGAATCAAAGCCTACAGATAAACCTAAGTTATTTCAAAATAAGAATAAAAATGTTGTAGGTGATGGCATAATTGATTATAAACATGTACAAAAAGTTCAAAATAGTGCTCCTTTGAAAATTAATAAAGGAATTGTTGCACCTAAATTTAAACATCGCGCGTTCACCCCTTTATCAGATTCTTTTCATCTATATTAAAATAGTTAGACATAGTGAACATGGTTAAATTTCCAAACACTATACCTTACGGAGATGATGCACCAAAACCAACATGGTTCTGAGAAAATGAATACTACAGGTTTCATCATGTTAGGGGTCATAATACTGATAAATTTCTGAAGTTAAAACACTTCATACAAGATCTAATTGATAACGAAGATGTAGAAATGGATTCCCCAGGACCTAGAAAGTCTTCCAATCAAAACTTGGGAATTTACAAGGAACCTTTCCCTAAGCATAATAAAGGGAGAAAATCCAAATCAAGGTCAATCTTCTTAGAACAAGAGTACCAACTATGTTGCCAAAACCAATAATCCTTTTGATTCTCTAATTGGTTGTGTTAACCCACCTATTGAACATATCAACACTATTAATATTAAATCAAGAGAGTGTGTCATGGAAACACAACATGCTCACCTTGTTATCATAGAACCTCTTATTTCTTCCCCTATGATAGTCATTATGATGTTTTAGAACAACTTGAGAAAACCACTGCTAATATTTCAATCTTAGACCTTCTTAAAATATCTAATGTTCATAAAGAAATCCTTTGTAAAACACTATAGGGGTCAGGAGTGCCAGTTGATATTCATCCTACGTGTTTCCAAGCCTTGGTCACACAGATCACTCCTACAGAGCACATAATTTTAGCCTCCAAGAGATTCGTGAAGAGGATCCTACACATAGTATTCCCTACATATTTAATTCATTATAAATTTTGGACCAAATATTGGCTAAGTACTAAAAGGTGTGCATGTGCAAGATCGATGTAAATACAAGGGAAGCTCATGGAAAAGTGCACATGAAAAAGGGTTTAAGAAGGGTTTAAGTGAAACCAGGGCGCGCGGGGGAGGAAAAACAAGGGTTTAAAGGACTTAGCCATATTTGACATCATGGAGTCACTTGAGGAAAAATGCAAGGACCCGACTAGGCGTGATAAGTAGATAAGGTGTCATCCTAGAACCTTGGAGGCCAAGAAAATCATATTCCATGTAAGGAATATTCCCAAAGGCATCATTATAGTTAGTGGAAGGTTTTTAATGAGGATAAGCATTCTCCAATGGAGGACCGCATTGACACTTGGCACGCGATCCGCTCAAGAGAGAAGTCATGGTTTGGAAGGTGATCCCATATAAATAATTGCTTAATACATGAACAAGGGAGAGAGACATGAGAAGGGAAAAGGGGTGAAGGAAGGTAGCAAAGTGCTGCAAGAAATTTAGGAAATGCTAAGGGTTTGGAGCTCATAATTCTATGGTTTAGAGTTCTTAGTGCTTTGAGGGTTGTAAGGGATATCATTAAGCATATGTATGGAGTGCCTGGGGTCTGCAATAAGGGTTATAATAGGGAATTTATAGGTATGATCTCTTATCATATTAGTTTACGGGGTTTGATCTTTTCATTTGATGTATATGGTCTAAGATGACCCTTTTGAATGTAGTATGGCTACTAGAGACTCTTTTTAAATCAATATACATGGATCTATTTTGTACATCTTATTTATGGGTGTAAACCCTCATATTATTTGGCTTTTCATGAATCGAGATCGAGTTTATTTTGCTTTATACAATGTTTATTTATCTTTTGTGATGTATTGATGAATAGATTTGTTAGTTATATATTTTGCCTTTTTGAGTAAATGCATGTACTACATTTACGTAAATAATCCTATTTTAATGGTGGAAATCTCTTGCAAATCTCACATAAAGGAGGGGCTTGATGCCCACATATGCCTTGGGTGAGAACCTAGCATATCTTGAGTGATAGGCTGATGCGCTTAGGGTTAGAAATAAGTATTGAGGGTAAAATAATGACTACATCTTGGTTCCATTTTCGGGACCTCTTTTGAAGCTATTGTGAGAGAAATGTGTAATGATGAAGTGCTTGACCTTGGAAAACATCGAGACCTATCTTAAAAGCATGGAGGATGAGTTTTCTTAGAGGTTCAGTATTGGATCTGTGTTTGATGTAAGAAAATGGGTGGAGGAAAACTGTATCACAAACTTTATGAGACATTTTTTTTTGTTTCCTAGTAGAGTTGTATAAATTACTATCATCATACACATCAAGGATGAGTTGGCACTATATATCTCATGTTTGGACTCGAGAGGAATATCAATGGTTGCATGATGGTAATCTAACCTAGACCCGTGTTGTTGATCACTAGTGGAGTAGAGTACTAACTAGTAATACCATGAAATATGTTATTTCTATGTTATCTTACCCAGAGATTTTGAGTTCAAGTTCTTGAGGGAGCCTAGAAGATCGTTCTTGCATGCTATGCCGGATATCAAGATTATGTTCATTACTTTATGTTTGGAAGCCTTTCCATGGTTGGCTACACTCTTTCTAGGTGCGGGGCACGGAAGCGGTGTGGTAGAAGGATGGTGGACCTTGCGGCGAGAAATGAGAGAGGAGGGCGCCTCAAGTATAATGAAGCTCGGGAGAGGGAGTTAGTAAAACAATGCAAAGCTACAGAGTGATGGATTTATGGAGGTAGATGTTGCAAGAAGGATTTGAGGTTTGTCTGAGGATGTGGAACTGAGAAATATGAGCTACCCTATCTTGGCAGAGTGCGAAGAAAGCCCCCTCGGATTCTAGAGAGAGCTCGTCATATGAAGAAAGGAGAAGATCCATAGGCATGCATCTTAACCCACATGACAACTAGACCCTTGCGCTTAGTTTTCTAGTTCCTGAGATAAGTTTTGATAATCCAGTTGGTATCGGTATTCGTAGTCAAGCGACACCTAGGAGGTATAATTTTTCATTTGGTACATCTATGGATGCATAGTCATTTTCTATGTTTGGGGTATTTTTTTTGACACAACATTCGGGCAAGGTGTGGCATCATAAGGTTTGATTATTGTATATGGGAGTGGCATAGGAAACACATCTAGGAGTGGTTTAGTATCACAAATTCTCGGCATGCAATTTAGCACGACGGTGGGTTCATGAGGAACAAATTCATTAGGCCCCTTACCTACGATAGGAGGAGGATCAGTGGATCTGGAGGAGTTGGAACTAGTGGATCTAGTGGGTCTGGTGGTGGAGGTAACATCATATTGTATCAAGGTCTGGATCTGGTGGAAAAGGTCCATAACACCATAAATAGGTGTTTCATTAGATTTCACTCCACTTACCTTATTACAAGGGCACCGAGGATGTTGCGAAAATGTACACAAGTGTACGTTACTATGGCGCAAAAAGGGAATCACTTCCCGGAGTGAAAATTAAGTCAATTTACAACCACATTGCAAGGACATGCACATAGCTAATACATGAAGTATGACCCACACCAAAAAGTGGTGGATTACATTGCACTGCGTAATTCCTTTTTGGCAGAGTTCCACATACTTGAGTTTGAACATAAAAGCATCAATGTGTTGAAAGAGATTAAGAAAGTAATGACGAGAGTGTGTGGGAGTATGATGCGTGGTTCAAGACTCTCCTATCCAAGTTATCTTATGACATTCACCTTTTACAACATGCTCAGTGGTTTTCGGAGGACTGATCACACAATTTAGGAGGGTGATTTAACAGAAGACTTTCACATATTAATGTGATGTCTTGGAGTTTGACTTACATGCGGAGGAAATATGGAGTGTTTATATGAAGTTATTTCATTCCTAGAAGCCTAAATTTCTACAATTGTAAAGTAGTTGGAGAAATTATCTGTGAACTCATCTCAAGAGACTCGTAATGGGTTATGGTGTACAGATTGTGAGGTAGAATGACATACAAAGAATAGTTGTCCTCGGAGATTGGTACGTGTGATGATGGTAGAATGTGATATTTTCCATAGATATCATGATGTAAGTAGGTGTCATTACCGCAACGTGCAATCTATAAGAATGTGTCTTGCTATTACAAAATTTACACCTCTACTACTCATGACACCAAGGATTGTATATTGATTGACCAAATACATGACGCCATTGATATTGGTGTGTGTCGAATAGTATTGAAATTAATTCCAAGGATGAGGATCTTCATTATGAAGGGTTTGTGGATAGAGGAGTCATAGAAGAGGATTTTGCGGAGGATTTAGAGGTCATGGAAACTGTGGAGGTGGAAGAAGTGAGTTCCCACATGGAACTTGTTACAAATGTGGGTCTATGAAACACTATAAGTGTGAATGCCCCGATATGTTACAATACTCTTGGTGTGGAAAACAACTCCCATATGAGGAATGCTCGGAATTATTTGAACACATGAGATAGAAGTAGCAGAGGGATAAGGGCACTGGGATGGTAAGTGTGAAGAAATTAGACTCACATGCCAAGTGAGTCGATTTAGAACCTATATTGGTGACAATGCGAGCGATGCTGCATGTTCCAATGAGATACCAAAGTAGAGGCCACTGATTACAAGAGAAGAAGTGGTACATGGGAAGTATCCAGACCCTACACATCAGAAGGAATTCATTCAAGAGACCATGGACATAATCAAAAGTCATCAAGGAGAAATTTAGTGTATAAAAGAGAAATCTAGGAAGTTGGAGCGAAATAATATTGTTAAGGTCCCTCGAGTCATATATATATGATATCGAGAGATGTGTGTAAGATGTTGCGGCAAGATAATATCATTCCTTTGTTAGGAGAATGGTTGCGAGGTAAAGTACCAAGCACTTTGGAGGAGAGTTCAAGAGGTAGGTTTTGTATGTTGATCTACCTCCCCATAACCTTGACTAGGTTAAGGAGATTACCTTGAATGTAATTGTTTATGGATTGCTCCTAAGTAATATTCTAATTGACACAAGAGTGCAAAATTTAATGTTCTCACCTGGATGCATGGAATCAAATGGGAAGGCCCCATTACAGCCATCTTCAAATGTGTTGTATATGGCTGATAAGAAAAAAATGGAAATGCCCATTGGTGTTTTAAAGGATGTTGTTATCACTATCCAGGGCCAAAATTCACTAGAGACTTGAAGTCTTGGCGCTTGCTATGGAGGAAAACTTTCTAGTGTTACTTAGGTGCCCCAGTGCTATAAAAAAATGTTGACTTACGTTTCAATAAGGGGTATATAATTTTTGAGAACAAGGAGGAATGTGTTATCATCCCTTTAACAGATGGAAATTCAACGCCCTATACTAATCCCTTGGGAGAAGAATATTTAGATAGAATCTATGTACACACTATCAGGGACCCTAAGGTTGTGTAACCAAAAAAAAATAAGGTGTTATTCAACTGAGACGACACTCAATATATAAGTGATACAACTAGTGTGGCATGTGAAAATTGGGTGCATGGGACGTATGATTTATTCGGAAGGTAGTTAATAGGATCTTTAATGAGAGTATCAAAGGCATGCTCTGTCGGGCACCCGAGAGAAAAAAGTTGCCAAGTTACATTGGAGGAGCCAACCCAAATGTTTTCTTTGCGAGCAATGGAGACTCAATGGAGATGTGAGGTTAAAAGGAGAAGTATGCTTAGTTATACCTTACTCTACACCATAACACATTGGTGGGAAACCCATCACGATAATCTTCTAGAGTGGTGCAGGTGAGAATCACATTATCTATTAGGTTTCTCTCAAGTAATGCTCTAGCTGTCATACAAGATTAACATGTGAAGGAACCCTCCTGTTTAACATCTAAGCATGTGAGAAGGCCTAGATGGAAGGCTCAAAATCCTTTCCACCTTCTTTATGGTTTCATAATCTTTACTCCACCTTACAAGGTTGCACGCGTGCATGGTATATTCATTCAAAATTACGCCGTCACATAGGAAATCGACAAGATTTGACGGTTGATATCCTTCAAGCTTTCAAGTATCGAGAATACTAAACCATTGGTGAATGAGGTGCTACAGGTTTATTAAGCACCTAGCTATGGGGGAGAGTGTCATAGTGAAGGAAAGATTATTGGATTTGTTGGGTGAACCTTTCTTGGAAGCATGCTTTGATGAGGAAGAATCGGAGGAGGTATAGCTTGAGTGCACATACATGGAAAAGATAAAAGAAAATTGGTCTAAGTGATAAATGGTGAAGAGGTGGAAAACTTGGACATTAACCATACTATGGGCATGCACAAGGTTATGATAGAGCTAATTAGAAAGTGTGCGCCTGCCATGAACCCTTGAAAACCAATAAGGTTAACATTGGCTGGAGGCGGAACCTAAGGAATCTACTATTGGAGATTCTTTAGGACGAGAAAAGGAGGTTTGAAAGATCATCGATTTGTTACATGAATTTCTGGATTTTTTACGTGTGGGTACCATGAACTTAAAGGATTTCACCTCTCCTTGGGATAAATGAAGATCAAGTTAAAGGAAGGTGCATGCCTAATTCGGAAGAGACCTTATCGAATGAATCTAAATATGCACGTTAAAGTCAAGGAGGATATATTGACAAGATGATCGCATCGGGCATCATTGAGGCTATTGAGGAATCACGGTGGATAAGTCTAATATGCATCAACATTAAGAAGGATTGAAGGATAAGGATTTGCATTGATTACGGGTATTTGATTGCGGTATGTGTCATTGGCCCTTTTCAACCCACTTCACCGAAGATTATGTAAGGAGTAGGCTGGGTGCGAGATCTATTCTTTCACAGATGGATTCTCAGGATATCATCAGGTTAGAATTGCAAAGGAGGACCAAGAAAAGATAAATTTTTCCACTAAATGGGGAATTTTTTCCTATATAGTCATGCCTTTTGGACTGAAGAATGTACCTACTATGTTTTCATGCATTATGGTTCAAGCATTCAGGACTTCATCCATAAGTTTCTTCAAGTCTACCTTGATGATTGGATGATTTATGGACTAGTAAAAGACCATTGCGACAATCTATGGTTGATGTTTGAGAGATTTTGATAGTTGAGTATATCTCTCAACATTAAGAAATGTGTTTTCGCTACTCCTTTTGGAACCTTGTTGGGGCATATCATATGTAAGGAAGGCTTGTTGGTGGATCCTGCCAAATTTTTCGTTATTATGAGATTGGGGGAACCTACCAGCCAGTGCGGATTCCTTGGGCATATGGGGTACTACCAAAATTTATTAAGGGATATGCCAAGATCATTACGCCATTAGAGGAATTTACTGAAGCATAGAAGTACATTTCATTAGGGAGAAGCGTAGTAGATGACATTTGATACATTGAAGAATAAGATTATCACTACACCCATATTACGCTTTCCTTCTTGGGATAAGCCATTCTATATACATGTTGATGCCTCAGGGATGGAAATTGGATTAGTGTTGGCACAACCTAGTGAGGACTATTGATCACCCTCTTTGTTTTGTAAGCAGGAATTTGACACCAGCGAGAGCGAAATATATTAGTGCGGCGTGAGGCATTATAGATGATCTACACACCACACAAATTCGGAGGTAGTATACATTTGGAAACACCCTTTATATTCTACATATACCACATGGCATTGAATTACTTGGTAAAGAAGCCCATTTTACAAGGGTGCATATGCAGTGAGTCTTATTATTTTAATATTTTGAGTTTACAGTTGTAAATCCAGGTAAAGTTAATTTGGGGTTTGACCATTTATCAATGATAGAATCAGGAGAGGATGCTTAGAGCATTGAGGATACAATGTCATATGCACAACTGTTTTGATTGTAGCGCGTACCCTCCGATTTAGAATATATTGTTATGTTTCTCAAAACGGGTGTGGTGTCGAGATGGAATGAAGACTTTGGAAAGGAATAAGTTAGCAATATGTGGCATGCCCTACATGTTAATTTTTGGGACTTATAAAAGTTAGGTCATGATGATATCTTGCATCAATGCATGTTAGAGCATGAGCGTGCTTTGTAATCATGGAGAAAACACATGGTAGAATTGCAAGAGGACGTTATGTTGGAAATTCCATTTGCGGGAAGATTCTACTACTAGGTCTCTTGTGGGAAAGTATTTACTAATATTTCATCAAGTATTTCAAGGCTTGTGACCACTTTGCCAATGCCTTGGTAAACCGTGGCTAAGAGATGAAATGCCGGTAAGATTTATTTTCAGATGCTGAGAACTATTCGAAATGGGAAATTGACTCATGGCCCTATTTCTCCAAAGTAACATAAAGAAGCTGGTTCACGCTATATCATTACATGCACGAGACTACCTTACAGATGTGGGAATAAGTAGTTCATACAAGGATTACAGTGGCAACAAAAACTAAGTTCTTGCGGGAAAATATAATCGGTAGATATAGATGTCTGTTGAGCTTAACAAGTGATAGGGCTACTCATTTTTAAATGAGACAGGTTAGAATATTATCGAGAAAAAGTCATGTTGGCCCATCATAAGACTATCCCTTATCACCCACAAGCTAATGGGACTATTGAGGAGTTTAAAAAAAAATTGAATCACACATTAACCAAGATTTTTGATGTAGGAAGAAAAGATTGGGATGAAAAATTTCTACTATGTTATGGTCATATCGGACCACTTATAAAAGACTAAACAAGGCCACACATTTTCTATTGGTTTTGGCATGGAAGATGTGTTACCTATTGAATTCATGTTACCATTCTTTGTGTATAGCGTGCACTGGGAGGGTTAGATGATGAACAAGTTATTTAGGAAAGGATTGATAAGTTGATGCGAGTTAGATGAGAGTCAAGATATTGCTCGTTGGAGTCATAAAATAGAAAAATATAGGTAGAAGGCATCATGATAGATACATCAAGAACAAGTAGTTTGAATTTGGGCGAGATGGTTCTCTTGTATGATTCCAAGATTATGTGCCATCCCTGGAAATTCAAAGTCCATTGGTTGGGCCCGTACATTTGTATCCATATACTTAATTTAGGTGCTTACCATTCTAAAGCGTTTGATGGAACAACATTACCGAGGCCTTATAAATGGAAGTATGCTAAAGCCCTACTATAAATAAGTCTTCTTTGTGCTTTTATAAATAAGGCGTGTGCCGAGTTAGCCTAGAATTTGCTTTGATACGCTTTCCTTTCTTTGTGTTTCTATTTCTTATTGCTTTGTTTTTTTGCATGATTTTACGCATAACCACTTATTACTTTAAAAATAATTCTATGTGCAGAGGACCGCGCATCCATTTTTGTGTGGGGTGGAGTGATGTGACAAGTGTTGGAAGTTATGGCGGTTGATGGCCTAGGTTGAAAAATAAAAACACGTGGATTGGAAGATCGCACGTAAAATATGTGAACATAAGGGAAGGATGGTGTCAAAAGGATTTATAGAAACCACATACAAGAATGAAAAGTGTGGGAACAACATGAGGTAGGTGATGTCAAGAACTAGTATTAGTACATAGAGGAAGAATGCCTTCGGTGTTATGTAGATTGAGAAACAGGGACGGAAGCTTTGTGTTATTTTATTAATCTCAATCAAGTAAAAAAATACAGAGGATGGGCTGCAATATTTATAGCTATTGCACACCAAATACATCCAGGAAAATGAGTTGCACAGGTGCAACCAAAAACCAAAACAAACAAGCTTCCAAATCACTCGGGAAGCAACATTTACATAAAAACAAATATATTGTTTATAACAATATAACAATGTGCATACAGACAAATATGGTTGTTTAACCATATAACAATATAACAATTTATTATTTAAAATTAATTAAATAATCCAACTATGCATAATTAATATTTAGGATAATAAAATTTATCCTAACATTCCCCCCCTTAATTGTGCATTGTGCAAGAGATGAGGAGAGAAATGCTCGAACAACTCGAACTTGTCACGTCACAAGTGACTTTGTGAAAATATCTGCTCGTTGTTCAACCGTTGGACAAAATTGAAGTTGGATGTTGTGCTTCAACACATGTTCACGTATGAAATGAACTTGAACTTCAATGTGCTTTGTTCTCTCGTGAAAAACTAGATTGCGAACAAGTTTGAGAACACCTTCATTGTCTACATACATGGTAGTCGGTTTGTCCTGTGGTATTCCAAGTCCTTCCAGTATGCGACGTAGCCAAATCACTTCACGATACAACTTCTCTGCGAGAATGATACTAAGCCACGTGGAAGAGCGAGAAACAAAGTGTTATTTCTTACTTCCCCATGATATTGGTCCGCATCCCATAAAGAATACAAATCCGTAAGTGGATTTTCTATCATCAATGTTACCCGCATGATCCGAATCCGAATATCCAAATAAGAAGAAGTTTTCGTTCTTCTTGTATTCTAGACCAAGATCCACCGATCCTTTGAGATATCTCAAAATGCGCTTTGCTTCTTTCCAATGACAAATTTTGGGTTCTGCATGAACTGGATAGATAGCTCACCGCAAAGCCGATATCTAGTCTAGTGTAGGTCGGGTAAATGAGACTCCCAATCACCGCCGATAGAGAGTGGCACTTACCTCGGGAGATGGATCTCGAACGAGATAACTATAACTGTTCTCCATAGGTGTAGCAATTGGTGTGTAATCCATCATCCTAAACTTCTCAAGTGTTGTCTTGGTATATTTCATCGAGAAACAAAGATATGATTCTCTTTCTCGCCATACTTCGAGTCCAAGACAAGAGTAGTGCATAAGCCCGAGATCTGTCATGTCGAATGATCGCTTAAGATATTTCTTCGTTTCATCAATCATCTTCACTGAACTGCCAAGGTATGACTAGATCATCGACATAAACTACAACAATCACCATATCCCCCTTGATTTTGAGGTAGAGATTGGGATTGTATGGATTTCGAGCGAATCCATGTTGTACGAGATGCTCATCAATCTTGATGTACCATGCCCGGGGTGCCTGTTTGAGGCCATACAAAGATTTCTTGAGTCTGCATACCTTTTCTTCTTGACCAGGTACAATATATCCCTCAAGTTGAGTCATGTAGACTTCTTCTTGTAAATCTCCATTCAGGAAGGCACTTTTTACGTCCATTTGGTGAACTTTCCATCCAAACTATGCAGCTAGAGCAAAGATCATCCTGATCGTTTTGATCTTAGCTGTGGGAGCAAATGTCTCCTCATAGTCAATGCCTTCTTTCTGATGCGTACCCCTTTGCTACAAGTCTTGCTTTGCACTTGTCCACTGTCCCATCTTCTTTGTACTTAGTTTTGAATATCCATCTACATCCAATGGGTTTCTTCCCTGGTGGAAGATCGACAAGCTGCCAAGTGTTATTCTTCATCACTGATTGATATTCAGAATCCATGGCATCTTTCCAAGATTTTGACTGTAGGGCTTCCTGGACTGTAGAGGGCTCGTCTGATTCAATGACTCTACTCATCAAAGAAAATTTAACTTCTTCTCTTGCTTTACTGTGAGTCTGTGGTCCAGGGGTGGATGTATCCGGTGGAGCATCCAGTCTTGCATCTCGTAATGTGCTTGTACACCATTTAGGCATACGTTGAGCTGTTCCCATGGGTTGTGGTTCTATCTGATCAACACCATCATCCCCATCATCACTTTCATCTTCTGAGGGAACATTAGCTTCAGTTTTTACAACTGGTGAAAAATCTACATCTTGCGAGTCCGGAGGAGGAGTCTCTGCTTCCTTCTTCTCGAAAAACTCAACATCTCTGCTTGTGTAGACTTTTCTGGTCTTAGGATCCATCAGTCTGTACCCAAGAGTCTCTTCACTGTATCCAATGAAGATGAGATTTTGTGACTTCATGTCCAATTTCTTTCTGTTCTGTTTGGGTATGTGCATGCTGGCTTTGCACCCAAATACTCTGAGGTGTGCAATGGATGGTTTCCTTTTTGACCATGCTTCTTGTGGTGTAATTCCATCAAGAGCAGTTGTGGGCGCTCTGTTTAACAAATACACTGTTGTTTTTGCTACTTCTGCCCAAAATGTCTTTGCAAGTCGGAATCATCGATCATGCATCGCACCATTTCCATGATAGTATGATTTCTTCTCTCGACAACACCATTTTGCTGCGATGTGTGTGGAGGAGGCATTTGTCGATGAATCCCGTGAGTTTGTAGATAGTCTCTGAACTCATCACTGGTGAATTCCCCCCCTCGATATGAGTGGAGAGTTCTGATGTGATGACCATTTTCTTTCTCAACTGCCACTTTGAACTTTTTGAATGTTTCAAAGGCTTCACTTTTCTTGCGAAGACAAAAAATCCACATTTTGCGTGAATAGTCGTCAACACAGAGCATGAAGTACTGGAACCCTGAATGACTTGGTTGCATTGGACCACACAGATCGGTATGAACCAGGTCAAGTTTACCATGAGCTCGAAAAGTACTCGTTTGGAATGAAACTCTGTGTTGTTTTCCTACTAAGCAGTGAGGACACTTGTCTGTATCCTTCTGAAGAGATGGTAGCCCATGTACCATATTACACCGGCGAAGTGTTTCGAGATATTTGAAACTTACATGACCAAATCTCCGATGCCACAACTGAGCTGAGGTGGAGTTTTTAGCCACGAGTGCTTGATCATTTTTGTGAATGAAATCAAGTTGAAACATTCGTCCCACATTTGAGGATTTTGTAATTATTTTCGAGCCTCTGGATTTATCTCGAATCAAACACATTTTCTTGCCGGATTGACTATCAAAGTCAATTTTTAGGTTGTGATCTAGGAGTTGACTGACCGAAAGAAGATTCTTTGTCAACCCAGGGACATATAGAACATCTGATAGTCTGCATTTTCGTGAACCAAGGGGTAGAGAAATGTTTCCAATCCCCTGAACTGTATATGAAGAATCATCTCCCAACGAAACATGATTTTTCGATGGCGTGTCCCTCATTGAAATAAACCAGTCTCTGTGGCCGGTCATGTGTCGAGTGGCTCCCGAATCAACATACCAGACGTCACTAGATGACGTGGATGGTTCACTTGATCGAGCAGTGAACAAGAAGTCTTCATTATCTGACTGATCTTGTTGCTCAGCAATATTACCTTCTTTGGTGGGGTCTTCTTTCCAGCCTTCCCCTTTTTCGCCCGTGATAATTGTTTGAATGTCCCTTGTAAGTTTGTTGTTGTTGTGGTCCATAATTGCTTGATGAACCTTTCTTATATGTGTTAAACCAACATTCTTGCAAGTCATGTCCTCTTTTGCAAATTGGACATCGCTTCTTCTGTTGATTGTCCCCATGATACTGATTCTGATGTGGGGACTTTTGATAGGATTTAGGTTTTCCTTTACCTTTTCCTTTCCATTTTTGATGTGAAGAAAGTGCCTGCTCCTCTTCATCATCCTTGTTGTGCATTGCTTCCTCTTGTTGCAGTAAGTTTACTAGCTTGTCAAAACTAATTGTTGTATCTGACAAGTTTAGAGTTGTGACAAAAATGCGGTAAGAAGAGGGGAGAGCTCTCAGAACAATTGGAACGAGAGATTCATCTTTGACCTCTTCTCCTAGGGCTAGAAGTGAAGCCCTCAACTCTGCAACTCTTCTTAGGAAGGCTTCAATTTTCTCATTCTGTTTGAATTTCAATGTATGTAACTGACTCTGCAAATTGAGTATGACATTCTTATTCTTGGCCTCATATATTGTGCTCAGCTTATCCCAAGCTTCTTTTGCTGATGTGGCATCTCGAATGTGGGCTTGCACATCGTCGGACACTCCAAACAAAATGATGAGTTTTGCTTTCTGATCTGCTCTATCAAATTGTCGTTGTTGTGTTGCATCCGTTGGTGATCTGGTTAGAGTCCCAGTCACAACAGGCCAGATTTCTTCAAACTCAAGTTGTGTTTTTATTTTTGTCTTCCAAGCAGCATAGTTGCTTCCTCTGAGCAATTGTGAATCCGGAAGAAAAAATTTGGGGGCATTGGTGCCCATTTTGCAGAGATCACTGATAGGGTTTGGCTCTTATCACTCCAGGTATAAGGTCTCCCAATCTATATACCGTCGATCCGATTAACCTTTCTATATACGCGCCCTTCCGATATACCCGTCGATACGTGGAAGAAGCTCGCCCTTTCTATATACCCGGCGGTACGTGAAAGAGGCGTTAACGTACGTGAAAGAATTCGATACGTGGTACCAAGACAGTACTGATGGGGTCTGTGCGATTATTGACACCGGCTCAAAGAAATATCCTCATACGCGCGCGTAACTTCACTATATACTCGGATAATTTCTCAGTCCGGATTTATGTCTTGTAATCGTTCACAGACGGATGGGATGGTTCATAGTGTGTGCACTGTGACCTTATTACTCCCCGTCGATTTATAGGGACGATGCCCAGACGATGTTGTTGCAGCTATATTAGGTGTTAAGTGCAGTAGTAGTCGCGACGACTTTACCCGTAAGCGCTTCCCAGAGGCACTGTATATACCGAACGCTGCGAATGAGATCTAGGATCTCGTGAGTGTTACAGAACCAATTTTACTTTTTTATTACAATTCTCGCGCTTTAATCGGTTAAAAAGTTTTGCGATTGACTATGGCAACCTGCAAATTAGTACAATATGCAGTACAATTTTGAATAACAGGCAAAAAATTTCAGTTTCGGGGTCCTGGTGACCTCCTGAACCCAAAATGCTAAAAATTGCAAAAAAATAGCTGAAAATGCAATTTTTAGGTGGGTCTCCTTTTGCAAAAAATGTCTGGAATGAGAAAACAGACCAAGATAGGAGAAAAAAAAATTTACCCTAAGTTAGGGATTTCTCCGCTAAATTTAGTTAGTTGTAACTAAATTCAAAAAAGCCTGCTAAATTTAGCAGTTCCGCCAAAATTTCCGCCAGATGCAAAAGGAGAGTTTTTGAGTGTTTTTTGTGGGATTTGATCCTCAAACCTCTCACTCCCAAGGCACATGCACTAACCAACTTGCCCACTTAGGGCGCTTGGACTATGAAAGGAAGAAATTTGTATTTAATGATAAGTAAAATTGACTTACCTTTAAAAAAATGCAACTTGGTGAGCCTCCACGTGGCGCATGCTGGTGAAGGGGCGTTTTTAGGGTTGTATTTGCCTAAAAACGGATCTGAAGCTTTTCTTTTCACCTCCACGCCTTTGTATTCTCCTATGGCCGCGTTTTTAGCTTCCCACGCACTGATTTGCAAGTGCAGGCCGCGTTTTTTTGTGTTTGGGCGCATTTTTTGTCTTGCCACGCACTGAACAGGTCCAGATCTGAGATTGGGCACTTTTTTACTTGCTTGACCGTGTGTTTTTTCCTTTGTACGTTTTTATTGCCTGGCGCTATTCTTACATGTTGTAGTGTTTTTTTAATGCCTGGGCCGCATTTTTTTGTGTTTGTTTGCTTGCACAGGCCGCGGTGGACAGCAAAGGGCGCGTATGCTCAAAAAAATGTTTTTGTCTCCTTGTACAGGTTGCTGGATCAAGAAAAATGCGTGGTATGTAGAATGGCGCGGGCGAGGGAGATTTTTGCTGTTGTTTATTGCCTTGGCCGACTGTTATTGCTGTTGCATGCTCGTGGGGTTGGTGTGTGGGCTCGACCCCAAACAATGGCTCGCCCAATGCTTAAAACAAAGCTCGATCTACTATATCCCCAACTTGGCGTGTTCAATAGACCTCCAAAACAAGCCAAGCAAATTCCAAATACAGTAGAGACCAAATAATGTAGAGAAAAAATCTTTATTGGAAAAAAAATATTATTTCCAATACCTGTAGCTAATTTTTCCTGGTGCTGAGTGCACCAGTGCAAAAAAATTTGCCTTCCAAGCTCCTGGAAGGAACAGGAGGATGTGGGGGAGGCAGGGATGGGGCTGGGAGTTTGCACGAGGCTGCACAGGCTCTCAAATGCTGCAAACACGTCTCCAATCTCCTCTCTCTCTGCTGCTCTCTCTTCCACACCTTCACAGGGCCAGAATTTCACTCTGGTACCAAATGTAGATTGAGAAACAGGGACGGAAGCCTGTGTTATTTTATTAATCTCAATCAAGTAAAAAAGTACAGAGGATGGGCTGCAATATTTATAGATATTGCACAGCCAAATACATCCGGGAAAATGAGTTGCACAGGTGCAACCAAAAACCAGAATAAACAAGCTTCCAAATCACCCGGGAAGCAACATTTACATAAAAACAAATATATTGTTTATAACAATATAACAATGTGCATACAGACAAATATGGTTGATTAACCATATAACAATATAACAATTTATTATTTAATTAATAAAATTAATTAAATAATCTAACTATGCATAATTAATATTTAGGATAATAAAATTTATCCTAACATGTTATACACACGCACTTAAGGATCTTTGGTCAATAAGGGTTTTGCGCATGAAGGTTTCCAAAGTTTTTCGCGTAGGATTGAGTGCGGAGGAAAAGTGTTGAAGGTTGGCATTGGAAAAAATCCACCTTTATTGCAAAAGTACATTGGTAGGTGGCATGGAATTTATTGCGGAGAAAAGAAAAAGTTATAAATAGAAGATCAGGGGTGCATTATTTCCTACCTTGTGTTTTAAGTTATCAAAGATCTCTCGTGAACTAGGGCATCCTTACGAAGAAGGTTTGAGAAGAGTTGTGAAGATTTGCATGCATAGCTAGTTTGATTAGTGAACTAGAGTGGAAAGGAGTACACGAGTGTAAGCAAAGAAGGTTGTGTGGAAAAATCCCACGGGTGTTACGCCATCTTGTGGAAAAATGATTTTTCTAGGTTAGGGTTGCATAGCTAAGGCACGGGGTTTGAAGGAAGTTTTGAAAAAGAGTGGAGCCACAAAGTTGAGCAGAGCTAGGACCAGGAGAGAGGAAGAAGTTTTAAAGACTTGATGAAGGAATGGAACTAAGGAAAGTATAAAATGTTTCACCAAAGAATGACAAGGGAAAGGGAAAATAATCCGTTTACTAGTTTGATGAATAATGGTACATTGAAATGAAGTACCTAGATGACGTATTACTTAATAAGGAAAGGGTGTCTCATGTCCAAAAGATGGTCGTAAGTGATTACAACCATCGCACAAGCACCAAAAATAATGAGATGACCCTAGAACCTGGTTCACCTTACAAAGAAGAGGACACCGGATGGAATTCATATCTATGATTACAAAGTAAAGATGAAAATGGAGAAGGTTGGGTTCTTGTAACTCTACAAGTTTCCCTATTTGAGCAATCTTTGAGTGACTATACCAATGGTTGATGTCGTGAGTGCATTAAAACCACTTCTTTTTCATAGGTCGGAGGATGCGCATAACTTCCCACTAATTTCTAATTTGACCGGCCTTATTCAACAAAGGAGAATCATTGAACTATGATTTGGGAGACTAGGAATCCATTAAGAAGATTGTTGAGGCTTATGACCACAAGAAGGGCTCACACTACTTTGACATTTTTTTAATTATTGAGCCGGTGATAAGGATGGACACACACTTGGTAAAAAATTTGAATGGGCAAGAGAGATGAACACGAGACCAATAAGGCCTAGTTGAATGTATGCAGAAGATTTTGGAGGGTACCATCTATAACCTCTCATATTTTATTGCAAAGGAGATTATAACGTCACACACAATGGAAAGAAGATCATGATTGGTAATGTCCTCTCTCACCATTATCTTTTTAGAGATTGGAGTTCCCGATGGGACGGATAAGTTTTTTTGGGAATACCCAGATGAGAACCCCTCCCCCACCAAAAGGTTTGAACAATATAGTTGTGACACCATGATGGCCACTCATAAGGCACACCTGGAAAAGTGGTATAAGCGGATGTGCGATGCATTTGGGGATGAATGGAGAATACATGAGTTGTTGCATTCATTAATACATGGAGAGGCTGAGTTTTTTGTATACCAACATTTTTGTATTGGCATATTTACTTTAGTGGATGGCACCAAGAGTCCTTGGTGTAAGTTTCCTTTCTCCTTCACGGTCTGATACTTATAGGTCGGGGTTAATTGATTTAAAGAGGTGAAGAAACTCGGTCCTGATCTAAGTGTAGTATATCAATATTACTGTGAGCTGTGTCACAGAAGTTAATATACCCCAAGAAGTGTGCCTATGTGGAGAAGTATGTTTCCCATGACATGCACATGTTAAGACTAGTAACCTTTCCTGTTGTAGGGAGGACAACAATGAGGGTATATTTGTGCCTAAGGCCTAAGTATGAAAGAGGTGCTTATATTGAATATGATGTCTCCATTCCTGAAAACCCCACGATGAGGAAAAAGGGTGTGCTAAGGATAATATAAAGAGGAAGATCTTGAGAAAAAGGCATCGAATGTGTAGAAAGTACAAACATTTGGGTGCGGGAGTCGAGCATGGGCACAAGTACTTAGGTCTACCGAAAGAGGTCTCCCATTAGAAAAGAATCACCGAAAAGGAATAGTTTTTGGTAAAGGAAGAGTCACTCGAGAAAGAAGAAAGAGAGAAGTATCCTGAGTTGGAGTCACCAGTAAGGAAGAAGAAAAGGGTGATAGAAGGGTCGGACTTGAGAGAACAGAAAAGCATGGAGGCCGAAAAGGGCGATGAAGATGGTGAAGAGTGCGGTGAGGCTAAGAATAATTCTTTATACGATGTACATGAGTAGGAACAATAAGGAAATGAAGAGATGGATTGGAATGAGGAAGGTTCTCATGAAAAGGGGGAGTGAGGAAGTAAACATGAAAGATCGAAAGATCCCGACCTTGACTGCAGAGAAGATGAATAACACTATAGAGAGGGAGGTGGCAGGTATTATCCAACAGTTGGTGGAGCACTAAGTAGATTGAAGCACCGAAGAAGTGCTAAAGGATGATGAGGAGAATGCAAGTGTAGGAAAGGAGTATGAGAGCATGTACGAGAGAACCCAACTTAGCGAAAGCTTCCCAATGGTAGTGTGCACAAGTGGAAAGGGCACAATAGTGGCGAAGGAACATGAGATGAATTATATTAATGATCCAAGCAAGGTACTGCATGCACGCTTCCAAAGTACCATGCACACCAACCAACTCCTTTATTTTTCTTATTTTGATGAAGAGAGTGTGTACCGTGCATAAGGAAAATGTTATCCTTGGCTTTTGAGTCCCACGTTTATAAACACGAGTTTGAGGTAAACCAAGATGCATTGATGAAGATACTATATGCCAAGGAGTAAACCATCTTTTAAATGCCTAGTAAATGTCGGATGATAAAGTTTTCAATGTGCTCAACAAGGTATCAAGAGGTGGAAGAAAGAATATTAGGTAGAAATGACAGAATAAGGGTCTTGGAGGAAGAGCTTGAGAAAAAGAATGAGGATATCATTGAGTGGGACAAGTAGATAAAATAGAAGGAATTGATCGGTGCGCATTTGAGGTGTGATCTAAGAGATGAAAAGGTGAAGGTGCACAAAGTCCACAAGAAGATAGGGGCCATTTTAGATGCCATTATCTTGAAAGACCCGACCTAGCCCCGCCTACGCAGAAATACAAGCCAACCATGAGCTTCTTGGAAGACTTGACACACATCCTCACCATGGAAAAGTGGTCATTCACATTAGAGTCAAGAGAGGAGGTGATGGCACACCATAAGGAGCAATAAAATATGAATATTGGGGAGACGGTGAATAGGTACTCTAAGATCCTTTCCACAGTAAATACCAAAAAGTGAGTTTTATCCTAGTGCCTTTTTTATCCTGGTGACCTTTCAACTAGGGAATTTTCTAGGAAAGCGGGAAAGGGAGTGAGAAAGTTAGAAAAGAGAAAACTAATGCTACAAGTAGAAAATTAGAGACTTACATACACCAGCAAAAATTTCATTACATGCACTTGAATTTAGAAGAAAAAAATCCACATAACAACAACAAGACCAAATAGCGTTTAATGAGCACAAAGTACCACTAAACTCCTTAGTCAAAAAAGGCTAAAATTCCTTCTTCCTTTATTGAAGCTCAAGAAGAAATTGTACATAACATAGAAATGGAAGACATTTTAGAGTAGGGAAAATGGAAGAAATTTTCTATCTCTTTTCTCTCTTCACAAGGATATCTCTCTCATGAATTCACAAAAAAAGCTCCAAAATCTAAGAAGTCTAAGAAGTCATCTAAGAAGAAGCTCAAATGAGGAGCTTGTTACAATTTATAGAAGAGAAAAACTCTCTTCATCTTCCCGGTGACTTTTCAAATACTTTAATCTGACTTTAGACTGTTCATATTCCACTTGAATATTTAAGTCCCTTTTATAAAAGCAAGGTGACTTAAATTTTACATTATGTTTCTAAAGTCACTTAAAGTTATATTAAAAAGTGCAAACCTCAACAAAAAAATATAACATTGATGAGAGAGAGCATTGGGTGAGAGAGAGAAGAGAGAGAGAGAGAAGAGAAGAAGAAGAAGAAGAGAGAGAAAGGAAGAATTATGTAGAAGAATGAGCCACTGCATAATGGATTTGATCTCACTTCCTGACTAGTTTCCACCTCACACTCCTAAGAAGGCCTCTGTCCCTCCAAGCTCCTTGCTTGAAATGAGCTACTACGCAGTTCCACTTTGTCGGCATGAGGAATGCGAATGCAACTCAAGGTATCTGTCCATCCATCAACCACACTGTTGATGTCTTTGCACTTCCGAACCATGATGAATGTTTCTCTGTGATAAGTGCAATAGAGGCCCAAATCTCTGAGAGGAAGTCGAGGGTACCCTTAGTGAAGGAAAATGGATTTCCTACCTCTTTCTTGACATATTATTCAAATGGACCAATCAACTCATCAAGTAGTTGTGTCCTCACCCATTGCAGGTACTCCAAGTTTCTGAGTTTTCCATTTATACTATCCTATAATTTGTATGTTTGTTCCTCTTTTTCCTCCAGCTCTGTGATGGCCCGATTGATTGCCTCAAACCTTATTTCCAAGGCCCTTTCCCCATACATGAGACAAGTCTTCTAAGGAGTTTCAAAATATTCTTTTCGATCAACTCCTAGTGATGAGTGTTGCTCATTTCATCTACTACTGGACCCAAAGGTTCCCAATAGTCCCTTTCTTTCTCCAAGTCCTTCCTTAGTGCCCATGTCCTATTTTTTGTCACACACATGTAAGAAAAGAGTTTGACCACTTCTTGAGCACTAACTTCCCTTTTTTAGAAATTGAGTTGATCCATTCATTATTCACTTTCCCCTCATATTGTGAACTCGTGTGTCCTCCTGATGGATTCTGGATTGAAGCTACTGATGGGCAAACTTCCTCAATGGGGATTTCATGGCATTGGGATCAACTAGATGTTGCACATAGAATGAAAAGAGTTCATACCTGTTCCTTTAGTTCATCAATCTTCTTCTTATACTCCTTATTCCTTGCCACCATGCGAGTGGAAGATTGCTTGATACATGTGCAAATCCCCTTCATGAGTTTTCCGGTCCCAGTTGGATCGTGCTCATCTCATAGTCATCTAGTGTCATCTCATCCATAGGATTTGATTACCTTTGGCCAGATACTTCAATGTATTGATTACCCATTTCCCCACTATAGAACCATGAGGCCATATGTGTGAGATTTCTTGATCTTTTTTCTTTAGCCAATGAGACAATCACTTGATAGATCAGGGGATGTCACTTGTTGCATAGTGTGGGTGTCAGGGAAAATCATTTCTTGCATCCAAGGAAACATCTCATCATTCGGGCTCAATGATAGGGGCACCAACCATTCCTTGCTTCTAGGAGGAGGAGGAAAATCCTTGAATGAGAGAGGTATGGGTGTCAACAAGAGGTGAGACCTCCTATGGTGGTTCAAGACTAGGTCTTGAACCATGTGTTCTTCATCCACTTGTGTTTCTTCCCACTAGATTTTCTTCCTACATTTTTGTGATCAAGTCATCCTCTCGTAGTGACGTAAATGAGTCTTCTTCTACCCTATTTCTTTTTGGCATCTTCTCATGAGGAGAAGCTTCCAACTCTGTGGCCTTCCTTTTTTGAACTTGCTCTAGAGTGTTTAGAACTAGAAGTCACCTCTATGAATTTTGAAGATGACTGATGGGAGGCTTGCTTCTACTTGGAGGAATTCCTCATGACTGGATGATCATGGTTCTCTTCTTCTAAAACCAATTTCTCATTCTCCTTACCACTTTCTCATTCCACTCCTTTATATCCCCTGATTCACAAACATACCAATTGACTTGAGGCAAGGGGGACATCTTGACTACCACATACTCAAGATCATACATCTTTGTCCCATCATCATGTAAAATATCTTCATACCAAGAGAACTTGAATTTCTTCATCTCACTAATTGTCATCCTCATATGGTCCTTTTCACGCACTTCAAATTCATCAAAGACAATTGGCCCAGTAGTCCTCAACTTGTGGCTCATGTTGTAATTTTGGGACATAGAAAGAGTCGGGATCTTCTCGTATGTCAAAATTAGGCCTAGAAATGTAGGAATGCAAAGTCAAATGAGTGAAAGTGGCCTCCAGATGAGATGCATCATTTGAGCTCTTGCACGTGAATACCCCAAGAGAGATAGGAAATGAAATCAACTTCTTCCTCCTACTCCTAAGCCTCCTATTATTCACTTGAATGATCTACCTACGAGAGCTCGAACAATACAATTTGGTCACTAAGGTACTTGGGCAGCCTTAACGGGCTTGGTCAAGCCAACAACTCATAGGTAGGAGAAGGTCGAGAATTGTATGAAATAAGAGCCATATTTCTTAATCAAGGATGCCACTTGTGGTGACATCCTAGCTTCCAAATCACCTTCTAAGCTTCAAACCACATACATTGTGAATGCATCATTCATGTGAGTGAAATGTCTATGGCTTTCCTCCATTACCAATTGTGGAAGCTTCTCGAAATGCAGTACCTTGGTAAATATTTTGCATGAGGGCCAATCCTTTGAAATGATCTTGAGCTAGCGAGGAGATAGACCAAGTAAGAATTCATGTGGAAATTCTTCATCATGGGTACCTGAGTAGTTACAGATGGAGATTATCACTGATGATCTCCCCCAATCAATTCTCTTTCTTTCCTTCTATCAATGTCAAGATGAAAAGGCCCATCCAGTCTTGGAAGTCTCTTGTGCTTTCTTCTCACCCATAACTCTACTTGAGGAGAGTGATGGATGGCATCTAAATATCCTTCTCAAAACTCACACCTTGGAAGGTTCTTGGGCATCCTTGAGGGATTTCTCCCTGTTTTCAACCATGAACCAAGTATAACCCCTTATACGTAGGCATCCATCATTTCCCAATCATGCAAGGCCTCTTTTCCTTTGAGATGATGACCATGTTGGGTGATGTAGGTATCTGCAGAGAAAGTGAGATGGTTCTAGGGATAATGACCACCATCATTGTTCCATTTTAATGCATAGATTCCATCTTTAAGTATTTTGATGGTTCATGTTTGGGAGAGAGTGGTGAGAATATCCTTATCACTCAACTCAAGGTTTTGGAATCCTTGAGGGACTCCTGGTTTCAACCATGAACCAAGTACAACCCTTGCACATAGGAATCCATCATTTCCCAATCATACAAACCTCTGTTTTTTGAGATGATGACCATGTTGGGTGATGTAGGTATCTGGAGAGTGAGATGGTTCTAGGGATCTGACCACCATCATTGTTTCCATATAGCTCGATGGTTCATGTTTTGGGATCATAATGGTGAGAGAAGGCTAGGACCAACTCAAGACTTTTCACAGACACTTAGTGTCTACTTGAAAATGAAAAATCCACTTGTGAATATTTGATCTTCAATCTTCTTTCGGTCTTTGGTTGTCATCATGTGAGTTCTAAGGTCATTCAAGTCCATGTACAAGACATCATTGTCTTCTATCTCATACTCACAGGTGAAGGGTTATGCCAGCTTTTCCCCATCCACTTCTGCTTCATGTTTTCCTTAGAAAGAGCAACTTACTATTTTTAGTAAGTATGAAAAAAAACTCCCTCGAACCTCAACTAGATGTTGCGACTCTGATTTCCTCTTCTCCCTACGCATTCCTCTCACCTTCTGGATCAAATTTCTATTTTTGGTAGGTGCTCATGGGACCACTTACTATTTTTAGTAAGTTCCAAAATTGACCAAAATGCCCATTCTAATGAATTCTCAATTACAGTGCATCTTCAATGTCTCGTCTCCTTCGCAAGTTCTTCTTTGTTGATGACTTTCCCAAAATAGCAGTCCCTATGTGCAGAGGACCTACTATTTTTAGAAAGTGGGCTTCTGGAGGTCAGATTGATGTGGAATGAATTTTTTTTTGATATGGGTTTTTTCCCAATATCACCCCTCTAAAATTTTAGACCTACCCGCTCAATAGTTTAGGAGATTTTAAACTTTTAATTTTTCGACCTAGAGTGCTTTCTAGACATGACAACCATTAATGGACCTCAAAATTATAGGTCTTGGTTTTCTCCTCTATTTGAAATGAAATTTATATTTTTGATATGGGTTTTTTCCTCTTGTGCTTCTGGTGAAATCTCGTTTTGATCCGATTGTCGGTTTGACGAGAAATCCAACTTTTTCTCTCCATTGGGCCGAAAGAAGATTTCTTCATTGTGAATGTTTTATGGCATGAGAGGAGGGTCTGAAGGTATGTTTTGATGGTTTTGGATAGAGGAATGAACAAAAAAAATGGTTTGTCAATCCGTGCATCTGTTTGCAAGATTTCTTCAAATTTTGATTTCACGACAATGGGGATTTCTACTATTCTTCTTCTTTGTTCTTCATTTCTTCTCCTTAGCTTGATGAAATATTCTTCTAGGACCTATGTATCACCATGAGAAATAGGATTTATTCACTTTGGTGGATCTGGTTTGAGCTTTGGAAATGGCAGAGTGGTGGTAGGAAGTTGCAGAGGAGTTGCAGATATGGTTGTGCACGGGAATGTTAGAAGTTAGAAGTGGGAAGTAGGTGGGGATTTTTAAATTTTGAAATAAATTTGAGAAGGGATGAGGTGAATTTTCATGTCCCTGACATCCCTCACCTCAAAGGGATGTGAGGGACATCAAATTCCATGGAGCAAAAGGTGAGTGACGACACATGTGGCGGAGATCCGACGACAGGGAATGAAGGCTAAAAATCAGCTTTAAAGCACTGAGGGGTTGGAAGTTGGTCATATGGGTGACCAGAAGTCTCCTTAGGGGTTGGGAATTTTTTCCATGTTTTATGTCCTTGACCTCAAAGGGACATGAGGGACATCAAATTCCATGGTGCTCCAGGTGATGACACGTGGCAACGATCTGACGGTTGAGGCTTTGAGCTCCCGCAAGCACCTGGGGGCTGAACTGGCGATCCTGAGGTCATATGAGGGTCCAGAGGTCTTATGGGGGCTAGGAAAATTTTTCCATGTGTTATTTCCTAACCTTGAGGGATGTGAGGGACAAAAAATCCCACCAAGCTCCTGGAGCTGAACACATGTCCTCCCAAAATTTGACTAACTCCCAAACTCGCTCCAAGAGGGCAACTTGAAACAGATGATAACTTGAGCTCCCGATGGAATTTTTTTGATGAAATTTTATATGATATTGACTATAAATATCCTTTTAATCCAATGGTGGGGGTATCATGTCTTTTCTTCCATTTGATCCCTAAAAAGTGGATTTTGATCTAGTGCTCCACTTGTGCATGAGAAAAACTGACTTTCAAACCCATTGTGCCAAAGTGTTGAGAAAAAATAATTTCACCATATTGTAGGGATTGGAATTCCCTTTTAGATGTTTTTTTTTCTCCTAACTCCATCTAGAGCTCTAAAATCACCTTCAAAGCTCAATGGTTGTTTTGGCCTATGTGCACTTTGCTAGGCCTGTGAACCCTAATTTTGGTGAAACTACCCCAAACTCTCCAAATATTTCCTAATCTTCCTGAATCACTTCCATGATGTCCCAAGGCCTTTGAATCACCTCCGTGTCTAGTTTTGGATTTTTTTTCCACTCCATGGGGTTGCTCCAGTCCTAGGAAGGCTAGTGATAGCCCTTCCCACAACTTCCTGAAGCTTGCAATTTTTAATGAACTCCTAAAATCACCTAGGGGGTTGATTTGACTTTCCTAAATCACCTAGGGGAATGAATTAACACCAATTGGGAGGTTACTGAGATCTGATTGGTAGACCCGAGGTGCCTCGAATGATAAAACATGAAAAAATTTGTACAGGGTATAGTTGTCATGCTCTTGAAAATTGTCAATTTCCTTGTTGCACATTTGCAAGACAACAGTTGGCTCTAGCTTGGGGACATGACATGGACTAAGTGCAGTGAAGACATGACATGGGAATCTAGAATCTCAACTTTAGACCATATGATTCATTGACCAATGCCTTATCCATTGGGCCCTATAGAGTCATGTACAATTTACAAGAGAGGAAGATAACGAAGAAGGAAACACACACACACAAAATGATGGAAAAGGAAACACACGACACACAACAGAAGGGAAACACATGCAACAAAAAGGAAACACACCTAGTAATCACCTATGGTACAAGGTGGGGACAACCCACTTTCACTTGATGATACAATTTTAGGTATTTCCCACTACGAGGCAATTCCAGCAGCGTTCCATCCAAATATGAGAGTAGAAAAACATTCTCACCACAAGCTTCACGAACCTAGAATGGGCCAAGCCATAATGAATCAAAATTTCCATGGCTTCCTTTTTGGTTCCCTTCTCTTGTCCCATAGTAGGACGAGGTCTCCAACTTTGAATTCTCTCACTTTGCTTTGGCTTTCTTGTCAAAGATCTTCTTTACTTTCAATTGGTGCTCCTTGATACGGTCCACCACTCGAGTCTATTTTCTTATAGCTTCTCAAGAAAGAGGATCCTCTTGTCAATGGAATCCTTGTACTATTCATCTTCTATTCCTAGAGAAACTTGAGAGCTGAGCATCTCAACCATGATGGGAATTTCTACTTTGACTCCATACAATAGTTGGAATGGTGACATACCTATTGCCTTCTTGGGGGTGATCCTATCCACCCATAATGCATCATACAACTTCTTGTGCCAATTCCTTTGGTTTTCATCCATGAGCTTGCAGAAAATGGTCATGATGTTCTTGTTGCTTGATTTGGCCTGTCCATTTCCTTGTGGATAGTAGTCTGATGAATGAGACAAGGAGATTTTGTAGCCATAGAAAAACTCAGTCAACTCCCTTGAAGAGAAATAGGTAGCATTGTCCGCTACAATATTCTGTGGCACTCCAAAACATACTATGATATTCTCCTTGATGAAGTTGCATACTATTTCGTGTTGGCTTGCTTGGTTAGAATGGCTTCCACCCATTTTGTGAAGTAGTCTATTCATTGTGAGCACATAGGTGTGCCCCATGCTTGAGTGAGGATTCAAAACACCGATGAAATCTAGTCCCCACTTTGCTGAAATGGTTCTTCAATAACAACTAGCCTGAGTGGTAGTGCTACAAGTTGTGGTCTCCCAATGAATTGTTGACATGCTTCACATTTGGAAACCCATTCTTGAGTGTCTGCAAAGAGGGTGGGCCAATAATACCTTCCTCGAGGATCTTTTGTGTAGTGACCATCACTAAGAAATGTCCACCACATGCTTGGTCATGGTATGCTTTAAGCAATTTTTTTGTTGTTGCTCTTTGTCTACACATTTGAGGAAGCATCCATCAAGACCTCTCTTATAAAGTGTGTGGTTCCAGATTACAAAATTTTTTCCTTCAGCTTGAGTGTTCTCCTTTTCTTATAATCAAGATGAGAAGGGCATTCTCCATAAGTTAGGTAATAGGAAATATCAACATACCACTCATCAGTAGTGGTTACAAAGAGAACCTATGGATTATTTTCAAAACAAGTTGGGCAAGCACAATTGTCTTCACCATGTTGAGCCTTGAGTGCTTCATCTTCAATGATCAACCTACACAAGCCATTTCCTCATACCAAATTGAGGGCTAGATATCCAAATCATACTCTTGAATTTTTGTAACCCATTTTCCTCTTTTAGCTCTAGGATCTTGTTGTGTCAAGATGGACTTGATTGCACTATCGGGTACCATTACCATAGTATGAGAGTTTAGTATGTAAAATCTGAAATTTTTTACAGCCTTGACTACGGCATAGGCATGTTTCTCCAATAGATGTAGTTTAGTTCATGCTTCTTCAATGGGAAGCTCATGAAAGCAATGGGTGCCTCCACACCTTCATCATTCTTTTGGACTAGAATGGTAGAGAGCGTGTGTTTCGATGCATAACAATACATGATGAATTTTTTCTTGAAATCTAGAGACACAAGAGTCGAGGCTTTGGAAATGGATTTCTTGATTTCTTCAAAAGCTTATTTTCCTTCATTATTCCATTTGAATTTTAATTGAGGTTTCATCATGGTAGTGATGTGCTTTGTCAATTCAAAACTTAGGAAAGCGAAGAAGAAGGAAGTTTACCTTTCCAAAGAAAGAATGGACTCCTTTCTTGCTTTAGGGGTAGAGATAGTGCTTGAATGGCTCATACTCTCTCAGGATCAATGTGTGCTCCATGTTTGTTCACAATGTGCCCCAACAACTTTCCTTCTCATGACTCCAAAAATGCACTTTTTTGGTTTAACGATATGTCATGTTTTCTACACCTTGCAAGTACTGTTCCAAGTGATGGATATGGTCTTCCTCTTTTTTAGAAAATACCATGAGATCATCAAGATATATGATGATGCAATGTTTTAAATATTTGAATGCCAAATCCATTGCCCTTTGAAATGTAGCTCTGCATTGATTAGGCCAAAAGGCATTCTCGATGTATTGTACAAAAAGTTCCCCAAGGCATTGTGAAGGTTATCTTGGTGTGATCCTCCTCTACCACTTTGATTTGATTGTACCCTAAGAATCCATCAAGAAATGAAATCATTTTAGATCTAATGACTTCCTGCAAAATATGGTCCATGATAGGGAGAGGATAATTTTCTTTTAGCAATGATGTCTAGTTTAAGTTGTGGAAATCTACACATATTCTTATTTCACCATTCTTCTTCCGCACTAGCACAATGTTGGCCACCCATGTTGAATGATGGATGGGAAAGATAATCCTTGCATTAAGCATCTTCATTACCTCCTCTTTGATGGTATCAACAATCTTTGGGTTATATGGCCTTTGTTTTTCTGAATGGCTTGCCTCCTACTTCAAGGGAATCGAGTGATGCATTTCCTTCGGTTAGAAGGATTTGAGATAATTATAAGAGTAGGCCAAAACATCTGAATATTTCTTGAGTAATGCAACAAACCTTCTCTTCTCCTCATATGAACAACACTTTCCGATATTGACCATCCTTGGCTCCTCCGGGGTGCCGATGTTTTCCTTCTCAAAATCAGATTCATGGCACCAGAATATTGTTTTGATTTCTTTTGAATGAATCTATCGTGTTTGTCAAAGAGGTCCTCCAATGAAACTAGGCCTTTGGGAATCTTGTTCCTTTCAATTTGATCACTCCTTCATCGATACCTTTAATTCCTTCTTTCTCTTCTTTTTTTACCATATTCTCCATGTGGATTGTCCCTTTGTTCTAAGAATGCCAGGATCGTATTATCATTATTGAAGACCATTAATGATTTGCATTATCTAGTACACTAGGCCTAAACACCATCTCAATGGTTACTTTATGTTTTCCAAAAGAAGGATGAGATGTTACTAGGGAATCGACATTGTAAGGAAATAAAAATTTCATTCTTCTCTCTTGGGATAGACTCAATGGAAAATGCATCAAAAGACTCGATGCAGTCCCATAAACGTGTTTCTATAATGTCGAAGTCTTGGATTTTTCCCATGATATTTGCTTTTCATCGACTTACTTTACTGTCACTTTTGCATCACCACGACATCTCATCTTCTTAATTCCCATATATTTTTCCACACCCATGCCTAAGAGGAGCATTTTATACTCCACCATGTTATTTTTATTATCAAATCAAGCTTATAGGAAAATGGGTACAATTCATGTAACATCCCAAAATTTCTTGAAAGTTAAATTAACTACGTTAAGTCTAAACAGATTAGGCGAGATCATCATTAGGTGTAAAATTCATTTGGTTCATCGTATCATGACCCCTCACATGACTTCTTTTGTGGGGCATGGCATGCAGAGAATGAATAACCCCGTAACCACCTACCTTAATGATCCTTCCTAAAACATGATTAGGCCTTAATCATAGGTAAAACGATTCATTAATGATAGTGAATCTTTCGATTATTTATTCCAGTTATTTTGTTTTAATTGGTTTGGTTGTTTTATGTTTTGTTTGACCTTTAAATATTTACTATCCTAGATGAATAGATTTTAGATATTTTTATAATGATAATGCTATATCAAACTAGATTTACTGAGAATATTCGAATTATTATTATTTATGGACTTGGTGATTTTTCATTTGTTTGAATGTTTTATATGGAACATGGGAGTTCGAATAATTATTACGATAACATATTGTTGGCAATATGTGGACTTATATTATGATGGTTAATTTTACCATTATAGTTAGGTATCAATTAAAAAAAAAAATTAAAGAAAAATGCATTATTAATTTGTGAAATTATATATTTAAATCCTAAAAGGATTTGGCATGTAAATCAAAAGTTAAAAAGTATAACAATAATAATATTTTAATATTTAAAATCGAGAGTTTTGAAAGGGACACACCTTCATCACGAAAATAAAGAGTATGTTGCATGGCGGCATGCATTGACGCATGAAGCAACATTTATATGGCCCAAAAATTCTCCATTATAGTATAGTTTTTCATTATATTTTCTTTTATTTTTCCTTTGTCTTTTTCATTCTTCTCCTTCAAAATACCTTGCATGAGTTTTGGAGGAAAGAAGGATTCAACTTGTTAGAGTGGAAAGAGTAAGAAGTCCTTGATTCGTTTTACTTTAATGAATATCTTCTCCATTCTTTATAGCATTATTTGTAAATAATGAGGAAATACACATTCTGATTTAAATAGCAATTAAATGAATTTGAGGATGGTGAACTTGATTTAATTTCTTGGAAATTAAATCTAAGAAGGAAATTGATGGATTATGGATTCTCTTAAGTTTCCTTTGTGTGGTTTTAGCTAAACCTAGAAAAAAACGCAGATGGGTGTTCCTAATCAATTTTTATTTTATTTTATTTTTATTTAAATTTGATTTCTAGAAAACCAAATCAATTTCTACCTCTGGGTTACATTACGATCAAACAATAATTTATTTGTATGAAACAAATCGATTTACGGGTAGTGGGAAAAATGTTTCTACTAGGTATTTCATCATTTTTCCTGATATATTTACTTCAAAATTCTAATAATTTATAAACGAAAAAGAAATTAATGATGGAATGAACTTATTTGAATATGTACAAGTTGATTTTCATATAGGTATAATTTTATTACCCGATCAAAAATAAATTAGTGTTAAGTCTTATGTAAGATGACTTAGTTTTTCTTAAAGGATTTCATTCTTGGAAGTGTTAGAAACTTATTGTTGTTATTCTATGCAAACATAATTCAAAATTATCAGCCTATGGTATGTTGGTTATTTTGTTTTGTTGATCTGTTATATGCATGGTTACTGAAAGAACATTTTAAAATGATTTAATAGAGGTGTTTTTACACTATTTAGTTGGACTATTCCTATAAATATATATAAATGTATTTTGATTGTTTGGAATAAATTTATTGTCCATTTTATAGAGCTGCTCATTACCTACGGGAATATGTCTAATTGGTATTTGGAAATGATGATTTCAAAAAAAATTTTGTTAAGTTGTTTGTTGATTGGAAGTTAAGAAAAATAATAGTTGAATCTGTACCATGTGAAGCATGATTTGCTTGTGGTTTAATCGAATTCGGATGTTTGAATGATTATGGTTTAATTATGTCTTGATCCTTGTGATTAGAGTGAAACATGATTGATGAAATAGAAATTGGTTGTTTCTATTTGTGTACATTCATAATTGTATGTTGATGAAAAACATGTAATAATACATCCTCCAATGTATTACCATACATTTGTTGATAAAATAAATTGTATATCGTTTCATATTTTATTAAATAATTGCATCAGAAATTGGAGTTAATATTCATGCTAGTTCATTTTAAACTGACAACATACCACTACTCCAGTCTTGCAGGACAATTAGCCATCATGTTCGGATATGTGGAAACTCATGTCTTGTGAAGTTTTATCGTAGCATGGATCTAAATGAGATACTTGGATTTCAATTTGTAGAAGGATGATATCCCAAAATTTTGACTAAATTTATTGGGATCTTGGACCCATTGTTAATATTCAAACCTCACTATGTGAGAGTTACCATAATAGTTATATATTTTGCCTTAACGGCATATGTAATTTATGATTTTAATAAAGAGATGATTACCTTGTATGTAATAATATCTCCATATGAGCAAATGCTAAATATTAGAAGTGAGAAATCTTACTTATCATAAATTGATATATTTATTTATTTGATATTTGTCAATATATGAAGCCAATAGTTGACAATTATTGTAGGATTATAAATTGTCTTTAATTTCTAAATTAAATAAGCTATTTCATTGTGTAGCTAATCGAAGGAATAATTAAATATAAATTTTTTAATATATATTTGTTTCAGCCTTTTCGGTAAACTTGGTATTAATATGATAAGATTGTAAATCCTATTGTATAGAGAATGGAAGAGTATCGTTGTAAAAGGTAATTTAAGGTTAAAAAAACAAGCATCAGGAAAAGAGAGACTAAATGGGATGGTAAATAGATGAAAAGATCCATTAGACTTATCTCATGATCTAGTTGGCCTTTGGAATTTATCTCGATATAAACTCTTGCAAGATAGGTTAAATTGGAAATAAAGTAAATACAAACTATAAGATCTAGATAACTGTGAAAGGGATAGTTGTGAGGTGGCGGAAGACTTAAACTCATAAGACTAGTGTGTTGTCTTGAGTTTGCAATAACTCATGGCGGAAAAATTTGGTCAAAGTAATGCATTGATGGTTTTGCATTTCTCGGTCGATCACCTAGTCCTCCAATTAAATTAAAATTTCCAGTAACCTAATCATGGGAATTTGAACACTGAACATGAGGTAGGCAATGGTCGAATACCGAAATATGAAGTTGGAAAAATAGCTTTGTGGTAGACCTAAGGACTTTCACATAGTTCCCATGACCTTTAAAAAAATTGAGCTGAAATGCTAGTAAGCATTGTCTATTTCTAGTGGCAAAGGGAGATCGTGGAGTTATGGATACACCCTTCTCCTCTCGCATCACCTTACACGGAAGTTATTAGATATATCAAAAGAACAAAATTGATGTAAAGAATTTGATTAAATAAATCTGTATGAATGTGGCTACGTAATCTATTTTTATGTTTGTTTAAAAAAAAATCCCCATTTTCCAGTTCTAGTAATTTTAAGTGTTACAATTCACCGTAAAGGAGAGTACAACACCACACCCACTCCCAAACTTGCACTAGAGTGACTACCATCAAATTCCATTATCCAAAATTGATCTTCTTCTTCTTCCATAAGAAGTGGAAAGTTATCATATTTTTCTAATGTGAGGAAGTAGTTGCCTAGCCCGCTGTCTTGAAACAAAATGTTTGCCTTTGGATCATCAGACTTTCGTACTATGTACTTCATCTTCCTCACTGTCAACAACTTATTCATCTCACCTTTCACTAGAATAGTTGCAGATGACCAATCCATTTTTATTTATCCACCCAAGTCTCTAAAAGATTCAACTCAAGTAGCATGCCAAAGGATGTTGGGATGTCTGCCACCAGGATGGTTAGAAACACCTTCTTATCTAGAAAATCAGCTAATGCTACATGTGCATCTTTGATTCTTCCTACCAATGCAACTTATTTGGATTATGTTGAATAACAAGTGCCATTTACTCGGTCAAGATGAGGCCTAGGGAATTTGTAACTTTGACAGGCATCACATTATCTAAGGCTCCAGAATCTATGATGTAATTATTTAGTTGGAATCCTTTAATGAGGAGTGATAGGTAGAAAGGTTCAACCTTGTTAGTTTTGAAGCACTGAGGGCTAACATGTTTTAAGAAGGTGGTGTGGATGGTGTGGGGAGTAAGCCTTTGGAATTGGACTTGAGGTTATAGGATTACCACCACAGACTACATCAATGAACCTATCAAATTGGGCGGGATGCGTTTATAGGTATTCTATTTCGTGAGCTAGACTTTAGTTTTTCTTACGTGTTCCACAAATTCAAATGGGGTTATGGTTGGCAAGGAAGAGGTTCTGGAATGATATAATATTTACATGGTGAAGGTCTTGCTAGTTTGGGGATTGGATTTTCTTCACGAGTGCATTAACTAGCTTGGAAGGAGATGGGGATGTAGGTTTTGATGGAACCTTAGATGTTTTTGTAGAAACAATATTTGAAGGAGAATTATTTTAACAATTTTTGAGCTAGGAGAAGGACTAGATGACTTACTTGGTATGGTAGCATGATCCTTGCTAACCATTGGGTCTAGTTTTCTTTAGCCGACTCCATCGAAGGTGGTAGTGGTGATCCTCTATTGATGATTTTATTTTGTGGAACCTCCATAGAAGAATATTATTTCTTCTTATTTTCCTTCACTGCAGCCATTGAGGATGGAACACCTTTCTTGGATGTGTAAGTGAAAACTACACATGATAAGCTTGGAGCTTCTTCATCATCATCATCTTCATCATCAACATAATCAATTAGGTAATTGTGCATATCACCATCAACTTCCTCAACCTCAAGATAGTTTTCATTATCACCCACATTTTCTTCTTCAGGTTCTTCAATTTCCACTTCCTCCTCTAGTTCTTTAGTGTCACAGGTGGCATTGAACTGGTGGTGCTTTGAGAGCAAGCTAGAGAGGAGGTGGAGAATCCTTGGTCTATTGGGAGGATTTGGCTTCCTTAGATTATTCACATTGTGATCTGGGACAACTGTTTCTTCAAGGAAACCAAGTCATTTACCATTTTTTGGAACATTGGGTCTGTGGTGATTGAGCCTAAATTTTGGCCTTTTTCTTTCCATTTGGGCCTTTCACTTTATTGGATAGGATTAGATCATCATTAGTTTCTATCGCGGAGTCCTGAGCTTCCCTCAATGTTCTTGGTTGGGTTCTTCTGAGGAAGAAACCTACTTCTGAAGGTAAGGCATTGATGAAGAATCTCTTCAAATTATTTTCAAAAGGCACCACATCTTCAGGAATTCTTCTTATCACCCTGTTGTATCTTGCTACAAATTCTCTCATTGATTCGGAGATTTCCTTCTTCATTTGCACCAATTGGACTAAGAAAGATCTAACAATCTTCCATGGTCTTAAACCCGTGTTTTGAATGAAATTATTATATCTTCCAGATATGACAGACCTCGGGGCTAGCATGTAGAACCATACAACAAATTTTTCTTGAAGTGAATCCAAAAAAATGGACACATCTTCGTGCCAAATTCCTAATACACCAAGTGGTGATAAACGTTGTTAAATGTTCTTCGGGAGTTGATAACCATCCCCTCTGAATTTTGGAAAAAAATTCTTGAGCCTTTTGGTAGCTCATGAAGTGGTTGAGCAAGGGAAAGTGGGCTGGTGTTTCGCCCCATGGTACATTAGGCCTACAGGTCCTCATGATCACGATCCACCATTCCATTTTGGATTCTATCTTCCAACCTCTCTAAGGATGCAAATTCTATTGCTTCTCTTGTGTCTACTTTGGCTTGAGCTCTTTCAATTTCTTCAATTTGAGATCTTATTTTGGCTTCAACTCTTACTTCTCTTTCTCTAGCTTCTTTTGCAGTCTCTACATGTCAGTGAAATCTTCAAGATTCTCATTGATGTATGGGAACTCAATGTCTAATGGATTGAAAATTCTTGGACTCCCAATGTGACTAGCTATGTGATGAAAAGGATACCTCTAAATTTGGAGAAACTCTTGTCTTCTTTGAATTTCTTCAAAAGTAGGATTGGTTTGTCCTCCTTGTCTTTATTGTTAGGTGTATCTTCTATCTTCCAGCTTGGAGATTTATGCTCTTCTCTATGGTGCTTGAATTTGTCTTTTTCTTTCAAATTTAGCAACGCATTATTCTTCAAGGTCGAGTATTCTTGTAGCAATGAAGTAATGGTTGACACTTTTCTTGTTATGCCAAATAGCCTCTCACAAATCTGAAGCAATATCCTCTTGAATGTGGAAGAGTAGCTTAGGTATTTCAATAGGAGGATTTCCCAGAATAGCCATGGTTTATAGACATGAGGCTCAAATAGCTATTCAAATTCCATAAATTTTCTCTTTTTTAATTTTTTTTTTTTGAATTTTTTTGAATTTGTTTTTGGTATTTTTCTAACCTTCTGGTCATATTCAGGTGCAGATGCTACTAAATCTACCCCATGGTGGGCGCAAAAATTGTTGGTGAGAAATTTTTTTAGGAAATCTTGGTGGTTATCTTTCCAATGCTCGAGAGTCTAAGTCCCTCTACATAACCGGTTCGAAATTTTCGTACATGCATGCGTGAGTAAAAAGTGAGTTTTATCCTGGTGGATTTTTTTACCACAGATCTAACAGGGTACTCCACTTGAACTTGCAAAAAAATCTTGTAGATATCTGCAAGGGAGAAATTTTCTAGGAAAGTGGGAAAGGGAGTGAGAAAGTTAGAAAAGAGAAACTAATGCTACAAGTATAAAATCATAGACTTGCATACACCAGCCATAAATTTCATTACATGCACTTGAATTTAGAAGAAAATAAATCCACATAACAACAACAAGATCAAATAGTGTTTAATGAGAACAAAGTACCACTAAACTCCTTAGTTAAAAAAGTCTAAAATTCCTTCTTCCTTTATTGAAGCTCAAACAAAAATTATATATAAGATAAAAATGGAAGACATTTTAGAGTAGGGAAAAATGGAGAAATTTTCTATATCTTTACTCTCTTCACAAGGATATCTCTCTGATGAATTCACCAAAAAAAGGCTCCAAAATTTAAGAAGTATAAGAAGTCATCTAAGAAGAAACTCAAATGAGGAGCTTGTTACAATTTATAGAAGAGAAAACAACTCTTCATCTTCCCGGTGAATTTTCAAATACTTTAATCTACGAATTTAGACTGTTCATATTCCACTTGAATATTTAAGTCCCTTTTATAAAATCAAGGCGACTTAAATTTTACATTATGTTTCTAAACTCGAGTTAAACTTATATTAAAAAGTGTTAACCTCAACGCAAAAATATAACATTGATGAGAGAGAGTGTTGGGTGAGAGGAGAAGAGAGAGAGAAAAAGAAGAGGAAGAAGAAGAAGAGAGAGAAAGGAAGAATTATGTAGAAGAATGAGCTATTGCAATGGATTTGATCTTGATTCCTAACTGGTTTCCACCTCACGCTCCTGAGAAGGCCTTTGTCCCTCCAAGATCCTTGCTTGAAATGCGAGCTCACATGGTTCCACTTTGTCGTTATGAACAATACGAATGCAGCTCAAGGTATCTATCCATCCATCAACCACATTGTTGATGTCTTTGCACTTCCCAAACCATGATGAATGTTTCTCTACAATAAGTGAAATAGAGGCCCGAATATCTGAGAGGAAGTCAAGGGAACCCGTCGTGAAGGAAAATGGATTGCCTACTACTTTCTTGACATATTCTTAAAATGTAACAATTAACTCATCAACGGTTGTGTCCTCGCCCATTGTTGGTAATCCAAGTTTCGAAGTTTTTGATTTATACTATCCTGCCAATTTGTATGTTTGTTCTATTTTTCCTCCAACTCGTGATGCCTGATTGATTTCCTCAAACCATATTTCCAAGGCCCTTGACCATACATGTGAAAAGTATTCCGAAGGAGTTTCAAAAATCTTCTTGTCGATCAACTCCTGGCGATGAGTGTTGCTCATTTCATCTACTACCGAACCAAAGGTTCCCAATAGTGCCTTTCTTTCTCCAACTCTTCTTTAAGTGTCTGTGTCCTATTTTCTGTCACAAAAATGTAATAAAAGAGTTTGACCATTCTTGGAGCACTAACTTCCCTTTTTCAGAAATTTAATTGATCCTTTCATTATTCGCTCACCCCTACATTGTGAACTCATGCATATTTCGATGGATTACGGATTAAAGCTACTTTGATGGGTGTAACTTCCTTAATAGGGATTGTCATGCCATTGGGATCATACGATGTTGCATATAGAATGAAAAAGTCTGTACCTATTCCTTTAGTTCATTAATCTCATTCTTATACTCTTTATTCTTTATCACCATACGAGCAAAATATTTTTGATACATGTGAAAATCCCCTTCATGAGTTTCCGGTCCCAGGTTGGATTGTGTTGATCTTGTAGTCGGCTAGTGTCATATCATCCGTGGGCTTGATTACCTTCAAAGTGAAAGATACTTTAATGTATTGATTACCCATTTCCCCACTATATAACCATGAGGTCGTATGTGTGATCTTTCTTGATCTTTTCCTTTGCCAATGAGACAATTGTGGATAGGTCACGGGTTGTCACTTGTTGCAAAGTGCATGTGTCGGGGAAATCATTTCTTGCATCCAGGAGAGCATCTCATCGGATTCAAGATCAATAACAAGGGAACCAACTGTTCCCTACTCGAAGGAGGAGGAAAATTTGAGATGAGGGAGGTTTGAATGTCAAAAAAGGTAAGACCCTTTGTGGTGATTCAAATCACTGGGTCTTAAACCATGTGTTCTTCATCCATTTGTGTTTCTACCACTAGATTTTCTTCTATATTTCGTGATCAAGTCATCCTCTGCAGATGATGTAAATGAATCTTCTTCTACCCTAGATTTCTTTGGTGTCTTTTCATGAGGAGAAGCTTCCAACTCTTTGGCCTTCCTTTTGAACTTAATCTAGAGTGTTTAGAACTAGAAATCACCACTATGACTTTTGAAGATGGTGATTGGATGCTTGCTTCTTACTTGGAGGAATTCCTCGTGGATGGATGATCATGGTTATCTTTCTTGAAACCAATTTATCGTTCTCCTTACCACTTTCTTAATCTGCTCCTTTATATCCCCATATTCACGAACATACCATTGACTAGAGGAAAGGGGGACATCTTGACTACCATGTACTCGGGGTGATACATGTCTGTCCCATCATCGTGTAAAATATTTTAATACTAAGAGAACTTGAATTTTTCATCTCACTTGATTGTCATCCTCATATGGTCATTATCATGCACTTAAAATTCATCAAAGACAATTGGCATTGCGAGTCCTCAATGTGTAGCTCATGTTACAATTATGGGACATAGAAAGAGTTGGGATCTTCTTATATGTCAAAATTAGGCCTGGTAATGTAGGAATGCAAAGTCAAATGAGCGAAAGCAGCCTCCAGATGAGATGCGTCATTTGAGCTCTTACACGTGAATACCCCGAGAGAGATAGAAATGAAATCAACTTCTTCCTCCTGATCTTAAGCCTATTATTCACTTGAATGATTTTCCTGTAGAGCTCAAACAATACAATTTGGTCACTAAGGTACTTGGGCAACCTTAGCGGGGCTTGGTCAAAGCCAACAACTCGTAGGTAGGAGAAGGTCGAGAATTGTATGAAATAAGAGCCATATTTCTTAATCAAGGACGTCATTTGTGGCAACATCTTAGCATCCAAATCACCTTCCAGATTCAAACGACATACATACATTGTGAATGCATTGTTCATGTGAGTGAAATTTCTATGGCTTTCCTCATTACCAATAGTGGAAGCTTCTTGAATGCGGGAACACAGGCGGTAATTTTTTGCATGAGTGCCAATCCTTTGAATGATCTTGAGCTAGCGAGGAGATAGAACAAGTAATAATTCATGTATAACTTCTTCTTCATGGGTACCTCGAGAAGTTACATATGGATATTGTCATGATAATTTGTGCCTAGTAAATTCTCTGCTTTCCTTCTTTCAATGTCAAGATGAAAAGGTCCATCTAGTATTGGAAGTCTCTTGTGTTTGCTTCACCCATAAATCTATTGAGGAGAGTGATGACATCTGAATATCCTTCTCGAAACTCACACCTTGGAAGGTTCTTGGGAATGATTGAGGGATTTCTCCCTATTTTCAACCATGAACCAAGTGCAACCCCTTGCACGTAGGAATCCATTGTTTCCCAATCATGCAAGGCTCTATCCTTTGAGATGACGACCATACTAGGTGATGTAGGTATCTGCAGAGAAAGTGAGATGGTTCTAGGGATAATGACATTCATCGTTTTTCCATTGTTAGCTCGGATGGTTTATGTTTCAGGGCTCATAGTGGTGAGAGAAGGCTAGGACCAACTCAAGACTTTGTACAGACATTGGGTGTCATGCGGAAATGAACAAGCCACTTACTAATATCTTATCTTCAATATTATTTCATTCTTTGCTGCCATGCAATTTCTAAGGTCATTCAGTCCATGTACAAGACATCATTGTCTTCTATCTCATACTTGTAGGCGAAGGGCTGTGCTATTTTATGTCTCGTCCACTTATGCTTCATGTTTTCCTTAGAAAGAGAAACTTACTATTTTTAGTAAGTATGAAAAAGTAACTCCCTCGAACCTCAACTGGATGTTGCGACTTTGATTTCCTCTTCTCCTGTGTTCCTCTCACCTTTTGGATCAAATTTCTATTTTTAGCAGGTGCTCATGGGACCACTTACTATTTTTAGTAAGTTCTAAAATTGGACCAAAATGCCCATTCTGGTGAATTCTCAGCTGCAATGCATCTTCAATGTCTTTGTCTCCTTCGCAAGTTCTTTTGTTGATGACTTTCCCAAAATAGCAGTCCCCTATGTAGAGGACTTGCTATTTTTAGAAAGAAAACTGGAGGATCGAATTGATTTGGAACAATGTTTTTCGATGTGGGTTTTTTTCCCAATAACACCCGTATGAAATTTTAGATCTACCCGCTCAATAGTTGAGGAGATTTCAAAGTTTTGATTTTTCAATCCTCGGTGCTTCTGACACAACAACCATTAATGGAGCTCAAAATTTGCATCTCTAGTTTTCTCCTTTGTTTGCAATGAAATTTATATTTTTGATATGGGTTTTTTCCTCTTTTGATTCCATTAAAATCTCATTTACATCGATTCTTTGGTTTGATGGGAAATCCAACTTCTTTCTCCGTTGGGCCGAAAGAAGATTTCTTCACTGTGAATGTTTTATGGCATGATAGGAGGGTATGAAGGTATTTTTCTAATTTTTTTGGATAGAGGAACAAATAGAAAAAAATGGTTCATCAATCCGTGCATCTATTTGAAATATTTCTTCAAATTTTGATTTCACGGAAATGGGGATTTCTATTGTTCTTCTTCTTTGTTCTTCATTTCTTATCCTTAGCTTGATGAAATATTCCTCTAGGACCTGAATATCAGCATGAGAAATATTATTTCTTAAATTTTGTGGAACTATTTTGATCTTTGGAAATGGTGGAGTGGTGGTGGGAAGTTGTACAGAGGAGTTTGCAGATATGGTTGTGCATGGAATGTTAGAAGTTAGAAGCGGGAAGCAGGTGGGGATTTTTAATTTTGAAATAAAGATGAGAAGGGATGAGGCACATTTTCACATACATGATTTCCCTCACCTCAAAGGGACATGAGGGACATCAAATTACACAACGCAGCAAGGTGACGACACGTGGTGGAAATCCGACGACGACAGGAATAAAGGCTAAAAATCAACTTTAAAGCACTAAGAGGCTAGAAGTGGTCATATGGGTGACCAAAAGTATCCTTAATGGCTGGGCACATTTTTCCATGTTTTATGTACCTAAATTCAAAGTTACATGAGGGACATAAAATTCCACGCTGCTTTAGGTGATAACACATAAAGCAGTGATCGGCATTGAGGCTTTGAGCTCCCGAAACACTTACCGGTTGAACTAGCAATCCTGGAGGTCATATGAGGGTTTAGAGGTCATATGGGAGATAGGTGAATTTTTCCATGTGTGATTTCCTTTACCTTGATGGATGTGAGAGAAAAAAATCCTGCTAGGCTCTTGGAACTAACACGTGTCCTCCCAAAATTTGACTAACTCCCAAACTCACTCCAAGATGGCAACTTAAAACGATGATAACTTGAGCTCATGATGGATGTTTTTAATGAAATGTTATATGATATTGACTGGAAATATACTTTGGAATCCAATGGTGTGGGTATAATTTCTTTATTCTTCATTTGATCCTAAAAAGTGGATTTGTTTATCGGTGCTCTACTTGTGCATGAGAAAAAATTGCTTTCAAACCAATTGTGCCAAAGTTTTGAGGAAAACATAATTTCACTATATTTAGGTCTTGGATTTCCCTTTATTTAAATGTTTAATTTTTCTCCTAACTCTATCGGGAGCTCTTGGAATCACCTTTGGAATCTCAATGGTTGTTTTGTTTTATACACTACTTAGGCCAAATGAACCCTAATTTTGGTGAAACTTGCCCCAAACTCTCAAACATTTCTGAATCACTTCCATTATGTACCCAGGCCTTTGAATCACCTCCATTTCTATTTTTGTTTTCTATTCCACTCCATGGGGTTGCTCCAGAGTCCTAGGAAGGCCAAGTGATAACTCTTCCCATACTGCATAAATCTTGCAATTTTTAATGAACTCCTAAAATCCCATAAGGGGGTTGATTTGACTTTCCTAAATAACATAGGGGAATGAATTAACACAAATTGGGAGGTTCTTGGACTAAATGAGTAGACCTGAAGTTCCTCGGAATGATAAAACATGAAATATTTTATGCAGGAGTATAGTTGTCATGCTTGAAAATTGTCAATTTCCTTTTTGCACATTTGCAGATAACACTTTCTTTATTTATCACAGTTCCACTATTATTTATTTTTTTGAAGATGAAGAATGTCCCTAAGGATGGAGAAAATGCGTAGTATGGGGTGATGTTGGACCCTAAATATTGGCTACATGAAAAAAGCATGCACGCATAGGATTAAAAAATAGAAGGACACTTAGGGAAAAGCGCATAGGAAAAAGGGTTTACGAAGGGTTTAAGTGAAACCATGCCACAAGTGGGAGGTAGAAAAAGGGTTTAAAGGACTTAGCCATATTTTGCATCATGGATTCACTTGAGGAAAAATGTGAGGACCTGACTAGGTGTGATAAGTGGATAAGGTGCCATCCTGGAACCTTGGAGGCCAAGAAAAGGATATTCCACACGGAAATATTACCGAGAGGCATCATTACATTTAGTGGAAGGTTTTTAAGGAGGATGAGCACTCATCAATGGAGGACCACATTGACACATGGCACGTGATCTACTCGGGAGATATTTCATGGTGGTGGACGCTGATCCTATTTAAAGAAGTGCTTGGGACAGAACAAGGGAGAGATACAAGAGAAGGGAAAAGGGGAGAAAGAAGGTAATAAGGTTTTGCATGAATGTTAGGAAATGATAATGGTTTAGAGCTTATGATGCTAGGGTGTAGATTTCTTAGTGATAGAGTGTTGTAAGGGATATTATTAAGCGTATGTATGGGTACTGGGGTCTGTAACAAGGGTTATAATGGGGAAAGCATAGTTAGGATCTCTGATCGATTAGTTTTCACGGGTTAGATCTTTATCATTTGATGTATATGGTCCGAGAGATGACCCTTTTGAATGTAGTATGGCTACTGAAAACTCTTTTTAAATCAACATACATGGTTCTTTTCTCAGCACATCTTGTTTATGGGTGTAAACACTCATATTATTTGGCTTTTCATGACTCAAATATGGTTTCTTGTGCTTCATACAATGTTTATTTAGCTTTTTGATGTATTGATGTGTGGATCATTTAGTTATATATTTTTCCTTTTTGAGTAAATATGTGTACTTCTGTTTCTATAAATAATCCTCCATTAATGGAAAAAATCTCTTGCAAAGCTTGCCTAAAGGAGGGGCTCGGTGCCCATGAGCACCTAGCGTATGTTGAGTGATAGGCTAACGCACTTGGGGTTAGAAAGAAGTATCAAGGGTAAAATAATGACTACAGTAAATCATAAAAATATAAAATAGGTGTTTGTTGATGGCGAGATCAATTCTAAATATTTGTACTTTGAAGTGGTTCAACAACTGGGCCACACTGATGCTGATCTAGAACCTAAAGTCATCACCATCAAGGCCTATGATAATGAGGAATGCCAAAAAAAAAGTATGGTCACTTTTCCTATAGAAGTGGGGCCTACTACTCATGACACCAAGTTCCATGTTTTAGACTTGGAACTTCCTTATAACATGCTCCTCAGTCTCCCATGGATTCATGCCATGTAGGTCATGCCTTCTACATACCATCAGTGTCTAAATTTATACCATGAAGGAAAAAATATTACCATTCAAGGGGATCCTCAACCCTTTTCTCATTGCAGATAATTATCGGGTTATTTTCCCACCACATTTGAATGTCCTTCTACAAAAATGGTCATTTAGGTTCAATCAAAGGCTCTCACCTCAGTGTTGATCCCGATATGTTGTGTTCTCATGATTATGGTGCTTCTACATCTGTATCTCCTTTTGGTACATGGGACATGAAGACCATTCCAACAAGCTTTGGAGAGTACATCCTCCAATGTATCCTCTTAATTTAAAACCTCCCCTATCACCCAAAGTGCATGGTAGGCATTGATATAAGTATCAACGATCCCGTGAAAATCATAACATCAATACTTTTACTCCTGCTTTGGTGGCTCTGTTGGTAGATGAAAATTTTATTGAAACCTCTACGATACTACTTCCTACCGATTAAATGGCGTCATGTTATCAAGAACCCAAGTATGTTATCCCCAATAAAATAATGTACACCATGGGCTATTAACGATATGGTTGTGGCACTAATGAACAAGGTGTTAGTGCGAATCATAGCACCCTAAATGTCCCGAGTCTAAAATAGGGCATTCGGTGTGTTTGTACAACATTGGACCATCTCTCAAGCTATGGGACTTGCGGACTTGAGATGGACCTCCGTGATAAGGTTGGTTCCTTCTTCCTAATCTACCTACCACAAGCTACTCGAGTGTAGGAAGAACCTATCCTAATCTAACCATTCCAAGGAGACATGGTAAGAGAGAAAGGGTGAAAGAGAGCCTACACTAAGAGGTGATACAAGAAAATGAAGTGGCTAATCACGAGATCCGATTTCTGAAGTGGAGAGAGGTGAGCAGAGGAGGGGGTGGACAAGATGCACCACAAACCAAATATGAAGTTCACATGGAACACCACTTCAAAACCCATTAAACACAACTCCCAGAACCTAAAATAAACATCAGAGTATGCACAGTATACCTACGCAACGATGAGAGGTAAGAAGAGATAGTAAAATGATCCAAGGATGGATAGATGCATCACGAAATAGATTATATTGCTCTAAAATTTACACGGTACATCATCAGTGGGAAAGGGGTAAGGAAATTCCATTACAGAGCCATGGGAGGAGGCTTAGACTCCACATTCTACCCTAAGGAAGAAAGAGAGGGGGATAGAAGAGAAACAATGACCAACCATTTGAAAATGCCCCTCCTTTACAATATATAGAATGAGAGAGAAAGAGAGGGAAAATCAAACTCTGTTCCAACCACCCCTGCAATGCATTGAATTCTACCTACTGAAAGAGAGAAGGAGAGAGGGAAAATATGAATCCTACTTCAACCACCTTAAGATATGCATTGAATTCTACCTACTCCAACCACTCCAGAGAGCATTGAAATCCACCTGCCACAATGAAGAGTCTCACTGCAACACCCATGCCTTTGTCATTGTCCCTTATTGGGCAAGAAAGAGACTTTCTGACCCAAGAGATTAGCGAGGCTGAAACATTAATGGAGGTAGGTGAGAATTCAGTACCGAGATCTTTCCAAAAATTCCTCTCCCACCCAAATCTGAGTTTCCAATCGAAAGATATGGCTGTCTAAAATTTAGGGGCATGGGTGCACAATATTTAAAAGATTATGTCCATACAGGTACATGTGGTAGCCTGTGCATCTTGAAGATTCAGCTCCTTCCTTTCACTCTTGAAATTGCCCAGGATTGACACTTAGTGGCGTCTGCGAGACTCATTAGTTTCCTTTGTATTCTACCCGAGTTCCTTTTGTTGGCGAGAGACACGTGCAATCGAGACACGTGGAGGCTTCGTACTTGTTTGGAAACCTGTCCTAGTTTTTACCTTTGAAGTTGTGTGGTCGAGACACATGAAGGTCTCTGTAGGCTTTTGGAATTTTCAATGGCCAAATTTACCTCTTCAAACTTTGGGACACATGGCGAGTTGGCACTCGTTTGGGAACTACCTTTTGGGTCATGCCTTGTGATTGCGCTAAAGAGACACATGGCTCTTTCCACAGCTCTGCCCTATTTCTTTGTGTTTCAGCTAAGTCCTCTTTGCTTGGCGGAGCCATAAGTCTGACCATGGACACGTGGAGGCTCAATGCACATTTAGGAACCCACTCCAAATTTTACTTTTGAAATTGTGTTGTGTCGACACACGGTCCCTTCCACTGCTCGCTTGCTTAGACTTTTCAATTACCACTTTCTCCTTTTCGGATTTGGACATGTGGAGGGCCGATTACTTGTTTGAGTCTCTACTTTGGGTTACACCTTTGAATTTGCACCGATGTGACACATGGCAATGTCCACTAGCTCACTATACTTAGCTGATTTAGGCCTCTATCCATTTGACCTCTGTTGGACCCTAGACACGTGGAGAGTTGGTGGTTGTTTGGGGAACCACCTTTGGACTTGATCTTTGAAGTTGCGCCGAGTAGACATGTGGCTCCTTCCACCTGACTTTGCCCCATTTTGACTTTTCGGCTATCGAATCTATCCCTTTTCGGACATAGGACATGTGGAAGTGTGGAAATTTTTTGGGGTCTGCGTTTTGGATTCTATCCTTTGAGTTGCACCGATAAGGCACGTGGCACCCTCCGCGGGTATATGACTTTTCAACGGCCAATGAGACCCCACGGGCTCGCGGGCCCGCACTTGAAAACTGCACCTTTTTACAAAAAGTGTAAAAGTTCCAAAGTCCCCTGAGCACTGTTGGCCCGCATTTATACTTGGGAAAAATTTCCTCTGCGGCCCCGCAAATCCATTTTTGGTAAAAATTCATCCTTGGGCCCGCCAACCCATATTTTCCAATTGGACAAAAAGTAAATCCTTCCCGGACTACTAAGCGTGTAATTATACTTGTTCCTTTTTGCGAAAAGTGCAAAAATGTCAAAATGTCTTCCTCCGCCCTACCGGTCCACAATTTCCATGGGTGAAAAGTCTTCCCTAGGCCCGTCAACCTACTTTTGGCAAAAATCCTTCCAAGGCCCGCCAGCCCGTAACTTGCAAAATATGAGGAGTTAGAAGGACTTCTTTATATCTCTGGAAAGGGGAAGAAATTTCCTATCTAATGGAAATTATTTTGGGGGCCTTAAGTTCTTAAAATATGTAAAAATTCAGATTGAATCACAAAAGGGGGAAAATGGTGTCAGTTGACCTAAAATAAGTGTGAGCTTATTTTGGTCAACCATTTAGCGACTCACGGGGATCACCTACCCGCTAAATGAAATGATCGATTACATCTTGAACAATCCATTGGGCATGGAGTCTACCTAGTAAACAAAAATCTGATCTAAAATTTAAAGATCTGATCTCTGAGCCACTTGGAACACCGCTGGAACCGAAGCTGACCTCACCAAATTCCACTTCCAATGTCATGTGCATGAGCAACAAAACACCACAACACACACTATGTACAAAACTGAAAATCATACATGCTCCAAGTGGAACATGTAGAGTGTGCACAAGAACTTCTTCTATTGAAAACAAACCTAATACTAACCTACACTAACCAGAGAGAGAAAGGGGACTCAAACAAATCCTGTAATTGGCAGGGAGAAGTAGCTTCCCTTTCTCAAAAGGGGCAGCCATGCAAATGATTTGACATTGAATATGGCTACTTGTATGAGTAAAAATGACAAGAGGTTGATCCTCCACCCATATCATCAAGGTATCAACATCAATCAAAAATACCTCCTCAAGCTTATTGGCATTGGACTCCTAGAGGTGTTGATGGTGACCCTTGGTGCTTTGATACTCAACCTCATGCCCTGAAGTGGGCATGACTTGTTTTGGCTTCTCCCTTGGCTCCAATGAATCCAAGTACTTGATTGGGCATGGTATGGTCCTTTGGATGTTCCCTTTGCTCTGAACTTCAACTCCAAGAATGGAGTCTTCTTTCTGACCTTCCTGGGTGGATGGTGTGAGAGAGATGATGACATCCTTTTCCCTTTCCCTTCCTCCTCTTGAGAAGATCATGGAAGATTAAGATCCTCCAACCTTAGTCCGGAGGGTTGTTATGAGGTGCGGGACAACTCGTTCTTGAATTCTCTCTTTCATGGCAGTAGGCTCATGTGCTTGGAAGGTGGATGATGGAGGATAAAATGATGTTATCTCCTCAGGATCCTCTCCATCAAAGTAATATTCCAAGTCTGACAAATAATCTGCCTCCTTGTTGTCCTATTGCATGTGCTCTACCTCCTCCATGGTGTCCTCTTGATCTGCAACTTTCTCACCATGGTTCCCTTCATCCTCAAACATGAAGTTTGAAAGATCAAACTCTTCTTCAACATTAGAGCTTGAAGGGGATGAAGTGGGAGGGAGAACCCGAAGGCTCTTTTGTTTCCTACTCTGCACTTGGAGCCTCTTAAACCATGTGGTCCTCCTCTATCATGGGTTCATCAATCAAATGAGGCCCTTCAAAAAAAAATTCTTCAATAATGCTTTCTCCACTAAGTGGCCTCAACTCGATATGGTCTCTCCCAGCCTACTCCTCTTGAATGGGATTTAGAGTTGGTTGTTCTTGCTCCTTAATTGGTTGTGCAAATTTAGATTGGATTAGCATCCTCTTCGACATAGTGCCATTATGGACACTTTGCACTCGAGTGCAGCGAATGTTGATATTCTCCTTCTTGTTGTTATTCTTCTTCTACTGCAAACTTAGCCTCACCCACCACCGGTTCTTCAACTCGACCTCCTCATTAGGCTTAACCATTAAGGGGAGTTTTGTAAATCCAAATATGGAATCCCAACTCTTGATTTTCTATCATCTCTTCTCTATTGGGTTCCTCTTTTCTTTGTTGTTCTCCTTGATGGGATTCTTGAGTCTCTTCCCAATAGGGACTTGGGAAATCAAGAGGAGTGGTAGGTTTGGGATCAAAATTTACCATTGTTTTTGGTCAAGAGGTGAGTGGAACTTCTTATTTGTTTAGAGGGAATGAATACTTGGGAAGGAAAAGGGTAGAAGAATTGAAATGAGATGGAATACTAGGAGATGGAGAAGGGGAATTCGCACTGGGGGAGAATATGGGGAGCTAGACTCATGACACTGCTTGCTAAATGATAATGATCGAGGAAGAGGAAAAGAAAAGGTAGGAGGTGGTGGACTTACCCATTGACAAGGTTTTCTTGTGTCAAACTCGTAAGCCTTAATATCCTCAATCCATTGTGCAAGTTGAGGAAGCATTTCAGTCATGAAGTCAACCTTCTCCCGAGGGTTGTAATGTCTTGGCATAGGGCCGGCCCATGGACAAGGTTCCTTATAGCCAATTCTAAATTCCTACATTTGTTGTAGCCCTAGATAGCACCATGCGTGCCTCCATCCCTTGAATCTTCTCCAGTAGATCAAAATTTTCCATGTAGCTCTTATTGGTATCCAAATTGATTCTCCTTGCAAGTCGAGCAACATCAAATATTTAACAATAAAATGATTTGATCTTTCCTCATTACTTTAGGCCATGCCTTTCACCAGGGTGAAAGGACCCATTTTCTAACCTCTATTGGTGAAGGAGAATGAATATATCCTTCTTTGCACAAATTTTAAAGGAACCCTTAAGAAAATATGATCAATGCACCACAATTTAACTCTCACGAGTTGTCACTTCTAAAGAATGGTGATATTTTCTAAATAGGGTTAAGGTTACTAAAGACATTATGGAATCCAATTGCTTCTACATATTTTGGTAGTAGAATTTATTCATTTGTGGACATACAGGGAAAAAAGGGTAGTTCGGTGGGATTCATTGTTTTTGAATAATTTTGGTGGGAGATTAAGCGGATAAACTTGATTTTTCTATATCTTTGAGAAACTTCACAACAATTGGAAAACTAAATGACAAAATGCTTCAGAATAGCTAAAATATTCCTTCAACTAAAAGGTGTGCATCAATGGAGGCCTATATTTGCATGGTTTCACACAATCTCCAAGAATTTAACATGAAGGCTCGAGCTAAAGACTCAATTAAACATCAAAGACCCCTGGTTCCTCATGCCTAAGATACACTCAAAGGCTTACAGACAATCTTTATCAACAAAATGACAAGTAAAGTGATTTTAAATTGTTTATCTCATTACAGATGAAGGCTCTTCTCATAATGAAATTGAAAATGCCACTAAACTATCACAAGGATGAGATCCTGTGTGATTCGAGAGGGATTTTAACACAAGATTGCAATAGGAACAAGAAAAACTACTTGCAGACATTCTAAAATAAGCAGACACAAATTTTCCCAAGATTAACACAGATTAATTCAAAGTTGATTAGATTCATCAGCCAGGGAAAGTTTCTTTAAAAGCTCTCGAGCTTGTCAATGGTTGTACACTTGCAACCAACTTGACATGATCAAATCTAAAACATAAGAGATTAATAGGTTTCTCATATGGTCTCTCAAGAAGATGGGATTTCTCAAATTTTCTCGTAAGAATTCAACCCCCACCATTTTGCACTAAAGCATGATTTTTACAATAACACTCATTTATCATTAAATTTTCTTTCCCCAAAAAAGAATATTCGAGGAACCTTTGTTTGTTACAATATTCGATCATGATTTTAAAAATTTACATGTTTAAAGTAGAATTAAAATCAAAAAGTTTCAGTTGTTCTCAAAATGAAGGGATGATGCCATAAATGTTTTGAAATATTTCCATCATTATTTTTCTATCATGGGCAATCCTCATTTTAATCATTTGTGGCTCGTAGCACATTTTTCACATCCTTTTCACCCTCGAGGCATTCTCCATCATTTCATCCTTTTCAAACTCCATCATTTCATCCTTTTCCCATTCTTTCTCTCACAATCTCTCGCATCCATCTTCTCTTCTAGTAATTCACATTTTTTTGCAGTGCCCGAGCAATTCCAACTTCAAAATATCAACCTTTACAATCCTTGACTCACAAATTAAGCTCTAAATCCATTCAATTGCACTTTGAGAGAAAAAATGACAAGGAATTTCATCAAAAATGATGAAAAACAATGCATATTCACATCTCCAGAGTCTTGGAGCAAAAATGGTGGAAAAATCAGATGCAATGCACAAAACCATTGATTCTCCCCTTTCTCAACTTTAGATTAGAGTCATCCACATGTTTCCTTGGCACAACTACAAAGGTGAAGTATAGAGGCAAGTTTCCAAACAAGTGCAGGGCCTTCCACGTGCCCTGGGCCCAAGAAAATTACCTTTTGGCCTTTGAAAAGTCTTAGTATAAAAGGAGCTAGCAGGAAGCCTCCACATGTCTCTTTAGCACACTTTTGATATGGTGCCCAAAATCGAGACCCCAAACAAGCATGGGCTCACCACATGTCTCAGTCCGGAAGAGTTGTTGAAAAAGTTGAAGGACTAGTGGAAGGCACCATGTGCCTAGGGTCTAAGAGAAGTTTCTTTGATATGGTGCCCAAAAGTGGAGACCCTAGGCAAGCGTGGGATCACCATGTCTCACCATCTCAAGTCTTCAAAAGTTAAAAAAATGGTTAAGGACCAAATAGCGGAAGGCACCACATGTCCTAGTGCCTTAGAAATTTTCTTTGCTTTCATTGAAAATTTTAAGTATGGGCAGATCCCAAATAGGCGTGGGAACTCCATGTGTCCTCAGGCCTTAGAAAGTTGCTTGAAAATTTTAAGTATAGAGAGGAGCCAGCGGAAGCCTCCACGTGTCTCCCTGGCACAACTGCTAAGGTAGGACTCAGAGGCGGATCCTCAAATGAGCATCAGCCCTCCACGTGTCCATGGTCCAAAAAGAAAAAAAATCTGCACCGGCCATGAAAAAAATGTCTAAGTTTAGGCGGGGCTAAAGTGTGAAACCTCCACGTGTCTCCTTGCACAACTTCCAAAGGTCAAACCAAGAGGTGAATTTTCAAATGAGCACAGGCCCTCCACGTGGACAAGACTTGAGTTAAAGTGGGCCTTAGAGTTTCAAAATTCCCCATGAGCCACATCCAATCAGAAAGGACCATGTTTCCATAGATGTTGGGACAAAATTGATAGGAAAACAAAACATGACTATGGAAAAACAGAAGGAAGGGAAAAACTCAATTTACGCCCAAGTTACAAATTCTTTCACATGGACAAGAAATGGAAAAACAAATTCTAGACTTAAAGTGATCCTCGACCAAAGGAAAGGACTGATCATGGTAACCAAATGAAGGAAATTTTCACGCATCAATACGGGAGATAGAAAATATAATAGAGCCCGTAGATTGAAGAATTTTTAGGAGAAATGGGGTGAGATCAAATTGAGCACCAACATCAGGCTCCGACTCGGGATGGGCACTCCTAACGAGTGCCACAAGAACAAATAGCAGACCAAGTGCCAAAAATAAACCATTGGGCAATGGAGTCATGAGCCAACCCTCTAGGAAAAAACTAAGAAACCAACAAAAATGGCTGCCAAGGACCAGGATGAACCAAAATAGAAAAACACGAAAGCAGAAAGAAACCAAAAGACTATACACTTCTATAATGGTGCATACCTTGATTCTAAGAAATCAATCAAGGAAATGTTTCAAATGCCTACCATTAACAGAAATTCAAGCAACTCCCATCTAGGTATTTTAAGAAGAAGGTATGTTCACCAATTCAAATGTCAATTGAATAAGGGCCCATCCACAATGCATCAAACTTTCCATGTTTTCCCTTATCCTCATGCCTGCTATCCCACAATAGCACAAGATCTCCCACACTGAAAGCTCTTAGAGTCACCTTCTTATCAAACAAATTCTTCAATTTCTCTCTAAATTTTACATGCCTCTGATGGGATGCCCTTCTTTCTTCATCTAACTCAACAATCTGATTGATGCAGCATCATAGGGACTAACCTCTTGATCTTCCAGTTGTTGAAGAAATTGAAATGAAGACAATTACATATGCAGGGGCAGAGCTTGAGTTCCATACACCAACTCAAATGGGATTTTTCCAGTAGCTCATTTAATAGTGATTCGATCAGCCCAAACAAAAACTTCAACTACTCACCCCACTTCCTTTTGTTCAACTCCAAAGTTCTTCTAATTATCTTCAACATATTTTTATTGTTGACTCTTTGCTTGTCCATTTCCTTGGGGATTATAATTGAAGCATATGTCAAATTGATCCCATATTCATGGCACATGGCCACCAAAGGTTTAGCTCAAAGCTCATGGCATTATCAACAACTATCTTAGCAGGCACTCCAAACCTGCAAATGATATGATTCAGAATGAAATCCATGACAATTTGGTGAGTTGCTTTCTTGGTGGGGATTTCCTCCACCCACTTGGTGAAGTAATCAGTGGCTACTAAAATCCACTTATGGCCAGCACTTGAAGGATCTGAAATCTCACCAATGAAGTCCATTCCCCATTGCCTAAATGGGGCTTCAATTGATACAAGGCTTGTAAAAGGAAGGGAGCCTAAAGCTTTTAGTCTTCCAGAAAAGCATTGGAAACTTTCACATTTTCTTACCAACAGAGTTGTATCTTTGAAAATATTTGGCCACCAATAACCAACCCTTAAGATTTTATGAGTTGTGACTCTTCCAGCAAAATTCCCCCACAAACTCCTCCATGGAGATCAAAATTATTTTAGGGGCTTCATCTTCAGTAATGCATCTTAAGAGAACTCCCTCAGGGTTCTTCCAAGCTAACCCAAAATCAGTAATGACATATTTTTGGGAAGCTAACTTAAGTGCTCTTTTCTAATTCTTGCTCAAATGTTCAGGGCACTATGTAGATGTTTGAGATAAAAATGATGTCCTTGTACCATTCAAATTTATCAGTTTTTCAAGGACATTCAACCTTTCTTCTTCAACTTCATTTACCTCAATTGTCTATAGATTTCTCTCTCCATATAAGTTTTTCAAGGCCCAAACCTAACCAATTTTTTTGTTTGGATATCCATATCATACTCTTGCAATTTTTTTACCCATCGGCATCTTTTGCTTGAAACCTCCATTTCTGATAGGATATCTTTCACCATGGTGTGGGGAACATAAGCAATGACTTTGGAACTCATAATATATGGCCTGAAGACCTTTGTTTTGCTTTTACCAAAGAAAATGCTTTCTTCTCCATGATAGTATACTTTAGCTCAGCTCCTTGTAATGCCTTACTGAAAAAGGCAATTGGTCTTTCAGCTCCCTCATCATCCTTCTACAACAACACATATGCAATAGTACTTTCTGAAGCAAAAGAAAACATTTGGAAAGCCTTCTTATAATCTGAGCTGCTAAAATAGGGGCATTCTTTAATGCTTCTTTGATCCCAAAAAATCTTGAATAGTTTCTTCTTCCCATTTGATACTTTGGTCTTTCTTCAACATGCTAGTGATTGGGATAGTTAGTTCAAAAAGTTTGGAGATAAATCTCCTAATAAAATTAATCTACCCAAAAAGGATTGAATTCCCTTCTTGGTTCTTGGAATAGGACTTTACTTGATGGCTTCTACCCTTTCAGGATCAATCATGACCCCTTCCTTTGACACAATGTGTCCAAGCAACTTTGCTTTCTGAACTCCAAAATGGCACTTCTTGGGATTTAGTGAAATACCATACTCCCTACATCTTAACAACATTTTTTCTAAGTGTTATAGGTGGTCACTCCTTTTTCTAGAGAAAACAATCACATCATCTTGATATACAACAATGAAATCATTAATATAGCCAGAGAAAGCTACATCCATTGCTCTTTGGAAAGTGGCTCCAACATTCATTAGACCAAAAGGCATTCTGACATATACATATGTTCCCCAAGGAGTGGTAAAGGCAGTCTTGATTCACTCTGATTCCTTCACAACTACCTGTTATATCCAGAAAAACCATCCAAGGTGGATAACAATTCCAAACCAATAACCAATTGTAACATATTGTCCATATTTGGTAGAGGGTAGTTATCCTTCATTGATGCTCTATTCAAGTTTCTAAAGTCCACACACAACCTTATATCTCCATTCTTCTTTCTAATAGTACCAAGTTTGCAACCCATGATGAGTACCTTGTGGGCTGTATGATTCCTCCATCCCTCAATTTTTTCAATTCTTCTTGCATCTTCAGGGAAAGGAGTGGATTGATCGGCCTCTGTTTCTACCTAAATGGCTTGGCAGAAGCTTCCAAGGGAATTTCATGCTAGAAAAGATCCTCTCTGTATGCTTTCAGTTTAGAATAAGACCATGCTAAGCAGTCCTGGTATTTCTTCAACAATTGACATACGACTACTTTTCTTCCTTTCTCAGATTGCTACCTAGCCAAGATCTTACGTGGTTTATCCTTCATGCCCAGGTCATGCTCTTCAACATCCCTCGAGGCTGACATGTGTCTATTGACAATGCAATCAACATTATCAAAGTTTGATTCAAGTGCTACCAAACCTCTGGGAATAGTATTAGTCTTCAATTGAATGATGTCTTTTCCAAATAAAGTCTCCTTTCCATCAACCGCACAAACCATTGGCTCCCAATCTATATGTTGATCAAAAATTCTCCTTGGTTTATGCAAAAACCTTTGCACCTGGGTGTCATCTTCAAACACTTTCTAGTGTTTAACATTGTCAGGAATAGATGGCCTAGTTAATATCTCAATATTATACTCACAATAGGGGATACAATACAATTTTCAAATCTGACCCCAATACAACCAATTTGTCTACTAGAGTATTGTACTTCCTATCATGATGTATTATGTTGAAGGAGTCAAACATTTCAATGAAATCCTAGACTACATGCTTATACTGCTTCATTCTCTATTTTTTGTTGCATATAGTTTTCTAACCTGCTTGACAATTAGCTCTAATCTCCTTTAACAATGATGTCTCTAATACCATATTTCCAAGCAATTCTTAAACCCAATAACAATGCTTCATATTCAACAATATTGTTAGTGCACTCAAAGTTGAGTTTAAAAGAAAAAACAAACTCTTCCTAGCCTGAGATATCAGAACAATACCAACACCATTTCCAAATTTAGAGCAAGCCCCATCAAACAAAAAATTCCAAGGAGAACCTACTTGATTAAGAGACTTGCATTGATCAATTTTGTGCTCTTTACCATCAACAAATCCAACAAAGTTATCAACATCAATGTTAGTGTATAACACTTCATAGAAGCATTATTGGGATCCTCAATGAGATGTAGCATCTTCTTTTCACCATACAACTTTACAAGGCTTCCCTCAATAGGTATAGTGGAAAAAGACATATCCATTTGCACACTCCCACCCACACTAGCAGCCCATTTTCTTGATAACAACATTCCCCATTTGGCAGGGCAATCAACAATAACAACATCTAGTTTTAAGTTCTTTCCTGGTAAGCTACAAGTTACACTATCAAACCCTTGACACATCCAACCACTGGCACCTCTCTAGAATCCATGGTAAGTGCACTTCCCATAAGTTGTTGTCACTTTGATATCTAATTCATTCATGACCTCAAGAGGCATAACATTGCATGATGCTCTAGAATCAAACATACAGTTGTGTAACAACATGTCCCTAATAATCAAAGTAGTGAAAAATGGATCTACATTCAACTGGGACTCAACCAAGGATGTTCCCAAATATACTTCAGGTGGCTCACCTAGTTCTTCCAACGTACTTGGGGTTTTTCCAACTCTACAATGGTAGGAGGAGTCTCAACATTGTTTACATTTCTACCTTGGGTAATATTTTCTTCTTTCAATCCCAAATACTCAAAGGCCCTTTTCTTGTGCTCAGGAATCCTAAGAAACTCAAAATTGGAACAAAATCTTGATCTAACTCAAGACTTGGGAAATGTCATAAGGAACGTATTTTGGGCAAGGGCAACATTTGAGGAAGACTAAAAACTCATCTGACAATAAAGGATTTTTCATGGTCTTGAGCATGGGCAGGGATACCAGTTTTGTTTGGGGAAACAAGGCCTTTTCCAGATGTATCTTTCTTAGGAGTTTCTTTTGAGATATTGGTGAGAACTAGAGTTTTTGGTTTGCCTAAGGCCCTGCCCTTTGACAACTTTACTCCTAGTGTTATATTCTTTTTCTTGGGAAACCACAACATTCATTAACAACTACCTATCCTCCTCAAAAGGGATTCCTCCATCATACTTTTTAATCATTAATGCCCTTAAGTATTCAAAATCATTATTAGGAATTCAAAATCTTGTACCATATCTATTTCAAAAGTATGAGAGGGAGGAAGGGGTAATACCCGATGGATGCAATCCCAGAAATCTACAGCAGTTTCTGCACTGATTAATTCAATCAAAGTTTCTCCTTTCGTGAGCTTGTAGAGCACCCCATCATGCACACATCATCATCAGTGTCATCATCAACTTCCTCAACTTCTTTGTCTTCATCACATGGGGCATGTGGCAAGAAACATCTATCACACCACTCAATTTCATTGCTTCTTCCACAACAAAACTCGTAAAGCTAAAGGATCAGGCACCAATTTGTTTTCCCAGGGTTGGGGCTATCTATTTCCCGATCCCATGGGTCCTTTTCCCTATGTCATCAGATCTATGATCACCCCTAGGATGATTTGAAAATATTTCTTGACCTTGTGCTTTATGCTGACCTTGGGAACTTTTTCCAATCCCCTTCTCTTCTCTGGCCAGTTTATAGGATATTTCCTTAACATCTCCAGCCAAAGTTTTCACAACCTCTCTAGATCCACAGACTTACTTGACTGAGGCTTCTCTGGATTGATCAGCTTGATACCTTCCTCTTAGGAGGCTTACCAACTACTTTGATATTGTTTTCAATCTGCAAAGCCATGGTGAAGGCCTGCCTCAATGTTGTTTCGGTTCTTATCCTCAAATAATAGGTAGCCTTCTTATCAAAAGCATCAGAGTATTTTATTAAACAAGAAACATCACTTGGCCTCAAGATCACAGGTAGCCTATTCAGGTCTTATTGAACCTTGTATTGAAGTCATGAACAAATCATTAGGATTCTTTTTAATATTTTCAAATTCTGATAAAAGAAACCTAGGGTCTATTTTATCTCCATACTGCAATCTAAAAGCATTCTTCATTTCTATCCATGAATCAATGGAGTTATCTGGAAAATATTTATACTAGTCCCGTGCATCCTCCTCTAGAGTATGAATAAACAATTTTATGTACACATCCTCAAATTCAATCTCAAAGTTTCTTCCATCATATTGAAAAAAATCTTTAAGTGTTGATCACCAATAATAGCATTATTTCCTTGAAATTTAGGTAGTCTATTTCTAACATCTTGGGGCACAACATTTGGATATCCAACCATACCTCTAAAATCTATAGGACCAAAAGTGTTCACAACAAATGGAGGTCTGGGTGGGGGTGGGCCATATTGTTTTGGGAGGTGATCTTATAGAGAAACAAAATGATGAGGAGTGAGGGGTCTGTGGGGCACAAGAATGTAATTCTCAAAATGAATGTTCTCTAAAAACTTTGTTTCTTAGAAGATCCTATCAACTTTGGAGAACACAGGGATAAAATGAGACACAAAATTTTCAAATACAAAAGAAGGACCCTCTCCAGATGGAGAATTTAGATCTACAAAAAGACTACCTTGATTCAAGCACTTGAGGAAGTATGGAAATCTTCAATGACAAGCTGATCAATTTCCACAATTGATAACTCTTTTCTTGATTTCTGATCTCCAATAACTTTCCAGATTCTTCTTCCTTCAGAATTTGTCTTTCCCAATTCTAAACAACCTTCTAAAGAGGGTCTTTAATGAAGAAAGATCTTCTTCCTTCCAAGCTTTGCAAAGATTAGTGATAAATTTCAATTGATAGAGGTTAAGACACTGGCATTTATCAAAAATTAATTCAACATGGAGTCGCCACTAAGGATTTTCACCTTAGTTGTGCAAATGCACTAAAATTGATCTATCAAATGTCTTTCAACACTAAATTCATGCAAAGCTTCACAGATCTGACCTTCCTTTACCCATATTTAACATTGATGATGTAAACTTAGTGCAAAAAACCAATAGAAAACTTGAAATATTACACACAAAACTTGTAACTTTGCTTGATTCTTACAAATTTGGACATAGGATGACGTTTCAACAACGTATTTGCACTTTAAAATTTGTAAACATATGCATTGTTGATATGGTGTTCAAACTATAACACTTCTGCCTTCATGTCCCCTGACAATGGCATCCAATATGTGTTGGTATCCAAATTGATTCTCCTTGAAACCGAAGTAACATCAAAGATTTAACAAGACACTAGAGACAGATAAATCATATTATGAGTCATTTTGTAGCCTCGGGAGGGATTCATCTCTAGCTCTTTGTCACTCATATGTCGAGAGAAATGGATAACACCTTCATTAAGGATTTGATCTATCCTCACTACTTTAGGTCATGCCTTTCAACCAGGGTGAGAGGACCCATTTTGTAACCTTTGTTGGTGAAGGAGAATGAAGATATCCTTCTTTACAAATTTGAAAGGAAACCTTGAGAAAATATGATCAATGCACCACAATTTAACTCTCACGAGTTGTCACTTCTAAAGAATGGTGATATTTTCTAAACAAGGTTAAGGTTACTAAAGACATTATGGAATCTTGATTGCTTCTACATATTTTGGCAAGTAGAATTTATTCATTTGTGGACATACAGGGAAAACAGGGGTAGTTCAGGTAGGATTCATTGTTTTTGAATAATAATTTTTGGTGGAGATTAAGCAGATAAACTTGATTTTTCTAGATCTTTGAGAACCTTCACAACAATTGGAAAACTAAATGACAAAATGCTTCATAATAGCTAAAATATTCCTTCAACTAGAAGGTGTGCATCAATGGAGGCCCATATTTGCACAGTTTCACACAATCTCCAAGAATTTAACACGAAGGCTCGAGCTAAAGACTCAATTAAACATCAAAGACCCCTAGTTCCTCATGCCTAAGATACACTCAAAGGATTACAGACAATCTTTATCAACAAAATGACAGTAAAGTGATTTTAAATTGTTTATCTCATTACAGGATGAAGGCTCTTCTTGTAAATGAAATTGCAAATGCCACTAAACTATCACAGGATGAGATCCTGTGTGATTCGGAGGGATTTTAACACAAGATTGCAATAGAACAAGAAAACTACTTGTAGACATTCTGAAATAAAGTAGACACAAATTTTCCCAAGATTAACACAAATTAATTCGAAGTTGATTAGATTCATCAAAAGGGAAAGTTTCTTTAATAGTCTCAGAGCTTGTCAATGGTTATACACTTAAACCAACTTGACATGATCAAATCTAAAACATAAAGAGAACAGGTTTCTCAGATGGTCTCTCAGAAGATGGGCTTCTCAAAAATTTCTCTAAGAATTCAACCCCCACCATTTGCATGAGAATTAGCATGCATTTATACATTTACTCATTCACATCCCAAATTTTCCCCAAAAAAGAATATTCGAGGAACCTTTGTTTGTTACATATTCGATCATGATTTTCAAAAATGACGTTTAATAAATTTACACCCACAACAAAAAAATTTGAACTTGATCATGTTCAAAAAAATGTGAATCATTGCAAAATTTTGATAAATTCTATCATTCTTTTAACATGGAGCCCCTTTTAATCATTTCCTCTCTCAGATACATGTTTTTTATCCTTTTCACCTCTCGAGGCAACACTCTTTTTGCACTCGCAACCTCCATCATTTCATCCTTTTCCCATTCTTTCCTCTGCAACTCTACTCGCATCTAGCTTCTCTAGTAATTCATGTTTTTACAAGTGCCCGAGCAATTCCAACTTCAAAATATCAACCTTTACAATCCTTGACTCACAAATTAAGCTCTAAATCCATTCAATTGCACTTTGCAGAAAAAAATGACAAGGAATTTCATCAAAAATGATGAAAATGCGTATTCACATCTCCAGGAGTCTTGGAGAAAAAATGGTGGAAAAATCAGATGCAATGCACAACAACCATTGATTCTCCCTTTCTCAACTTTAGATTAGAGTCATCCACGTGTTTCCTTGGCGCAACTACAAAGGTGAAGTACAAGGCAAGTTTCCAAACAAGCGCGGCCTTCCACGTGCCCTGGGCCCAAGAAAATTACCTTTTGGCCTTTGAAAAGTCTCAGTATAAAAAGGAGCCAAGGAAGCCTCCACATGTCTCTCACCGCACACTTTTGGTATGGTGCCCAAAAGCAGAGACCCTAAACAAGCGTGGGCTCACCACGTGTCTCATCCTAGAGAGTTGTTGAAAAATTTGAAGGACCAAAAAGGTGCCACGTGCCTCTGGGTCTAGAAACCTTTCATATGGTTCCAAAAAGGGCAATGTGGTGACCCTAAACAAACCTCCACGTGTCACCACATGTCTCAATCAAAAGTAAAACGTTTAAGGAGGTCCTGCGGAAGGTGCGGGCCCTCCACATGTCCTACAAGCCTTAGAAAGTTTCTTTGGTTGTTGAAAAAGTATAGTAGAGGATCTAGTTGAAACCTCCACATGTCTCTTCGGTGCTCTGTCAAAAAGTAAATTACAGGGAAAGTCCCTAAACAGCAGCGCTCCATGTGTCCCAAGCCTTAGAAACTTGCTTAAAAAATTTAAGTATAGAGAGTAGCCAAAAAGCCTCCACGTGTCTCCCTGGTCAAAACTAATAAGGTAGGACCAGAGGTGGATCCTCAAATGAGCATCGGCCCTCCACGTGTCCATGGTCCGATAAAGCTACACCGGCCACATGAAAAAATGTCTAAGTTTAGGCAGGCCAAGAAACCTCCACGTGTCTCCTTGGCACAACTCCAAAGGTCAAACCAAGAGGTGAATTTTCAGATGAGCACAGGCCCTCCACATGGACAAGAATTGAGTTAAGCAGGCCTTAGAGTTTTAAAATTCCCCACCGAGCCACACTAATCGAAAGGACCATGTTTCCACAAATGTTGGGAAAATTTTGACAATGAAAATAAAACATGACTCATGGAAAAATAGAAGGAAGGGTAAAACCTGAATTTATGCCCAAGTTACAAATTCTTTCACATGTACGGAGGAACAGAAATTATGGACTTAAAGTGATCCTCAACCAAAGGAAAGGACTTCATGGAAACCAAATGAAGGATAGAGCTTTCATGCATCAACATGATGAGATAGAAAATATGACCTCATTGAATAATTTCCAGGACAAACAGATGAGATCAAATTGAACACCAACAATTTTCACCTATATATGTGTCTCCTTATTCTTGATAAGCTCCATGGCCGTAATGGTTTTGACACTACTCATATGGGTAAGCATAATTGTTTTGGATCTAATCATAATGCCTATCGGAGGAGTTGGGAAATGCAATTTATCAAGTGTGATTTTCAGAAGGAAATGAATTCATGATTACAAAATTCATGAATGTTAGAATAGGAAATATTTAGAAAGAAAGATGAATGAAGATGGGTGGAAATGGATGGAAAATGTCTCGCACTCAAAGAAGGGGTCATTGACCGATGGAGTCGCTAGATATGCTTTGATGTGCCTCAAAAGGTTAAATCTTAACAAGAACACAACAACCTCGCTAAGATAAAGTGCTAAGGTGCTTCAGACCTCTCCCACCAGTGTGCTAAAAACTTTATTAGTGTAGAATAACAACACCCCGAATGTCCCGAGTTTGAATTGGGTCATTTGGTGTGATTGCAAAACATTGGACCATCTCTCAAGCTATGGGACTTGTGGACTTGAGATGGAACTCCGAGAGAAGGCTAGTTCCTACTTGCTAATCTACCTACCATAAGCTACTCGAGTGCAATCATAACCTATCCTAATTTAACCATTCTAAGGAGACAGGGTGAGAGAGAAAGGGTGAAAGAGAGCCTACACTAAGTGGTGATACACTCAAAGGAAGTGGCTGATCGCATATCCGATCGCCTAAAGTGGAGAGAAGTGATCGTGAGGAGGGGTGGACAAGATGCGCCACAAACCAAAGATGAAGTTCACATGGAAAAACAATTCAAAACCCATTAAGAACAACTCCTATAACCTACAATAAACATTAGATTATGCACAGTATACCTTGCAACGATGAGAGGTAAGAAGAGATAATTAAATGAGCCAAGGATGGACAAGATGCATCACAAAAACAAATTCTATTTCTCCAAAAGTTACACGGTACATCATCAGTGGGAAAGGGGCAAGGAAATGCCATTACAGAGCCATGAAAGGAGGCTTAGACTCCATATTCTACCCTAAGGAAGAAAGAGAGAGGGGGTAGGAGAGAAACAATGACCAACCATTTGAAAATGCCCCTCCTTTACAATATATAGAAGAATGAGAGAGAAAGAGAGGGAAAATTGAACTTTGTTCCAACCGCCCGTAATACATTAAATCCTACCTAATCAAAGAGATAAGGAGAGAGGTAAAATCCAAATCCTTCTTTCAACCACCTTAAGATATGCATTAAATTCCACCTACTCTAACCACTCCATAGAACATTGAAATCCACCTACCACAATGAACAATCTCAAGCAACACCCATGCCTCCGTCAATGTCCCTTACTTTATGGGCAAGAAAGAGGCCCATTCTTCATCATGGCGGAAAGTGGGAGACTTGAAAACCCCTAAAATTAGTGGGCCAAAACATTAATGGAGGAAGGTGAGAATTTGACACCCAGGATATTTCCAAAATTCCTCTCCCGCCCAAATTCTGAGTTTCCAAATAGAAAGATATGGTTGTCTAAAATCGGGCGTGGGCACGCAATATTAACAAGAGTATGTCCATACAGGGTCCACGTGGCATCCTCGCACATCTTGAAGATTCATCCCCTTCCTTTCACTCTTGAAATTGTGCTAGACTAACACTTGGTAGCTTCCGCAAGCTCCTTGGTTTCCTCCGTATTCTGCCTGAGTTCCTTCATTGCGGAGACACTGTCTAGCCCAAGACACATGCAGGCTTTGCGCTTGTTTGGAAACTGCCCCCAATTTTTACCCTTGAAGTTATGTGGTCAAGACACGTAGAGGTATCCGTAGGATCTTGGACTTTTCAACGGCTGACTTTACCTCTTCTTCAAACTCGGGGGGACACGTGGCGGGTCGGGCGCTCATTTGGGAACTACCTTTTAGGTCACACGTTGAAATTGTGCTAAAGAGACACGTGGTTCTTTCCGTAGCTCTTCCCTATTTCTTTGTGTTTTGGATAACTCTCCTGTGTCATGGCGGGGCCATAATTTTGACCACTGGACATGTGGGGGCTCAATGCACATTTGGGAACCCACTCCAAATTTTACTTTTAAAATTGCACCATGCCGACATACGTGGTCCCTTCCACTAGCCTCGCCTCTTAATAACGAGACTTTTCAATGACCACTTTACATTTTTGGTCTCTCGTACATACATGTGGAGGGCCAAAGGCTTGTTTGAGTCTCTACTTTGGGTTGCACCTTTGAATTTGTGTTGATGTGACATGTGGTGCCATCCACCGGATCTCTATACTTAGCCGATTCAGGCCTCGATCCATTTGACTTCTATTGGACCCTAGACACGTGGAGAGATGGTATTTTTGGGGAACCACCTTTGGAGTTGATATTTGAAGTTGTCTCGAGTAGACATGTGGCTCCTTCCACCCAAATCTGCCCCATTTTGACTTTTCAACTATCGACTCTATCCCTTTTTGACTTGGGACACGTGGAAGCTTGGCGCTTGTTTGGGGTTTCCATTTTGGATTCTATCCTTGGAGTTACACTGATAAGGAACATGGCACCCTCCATGTGTGTCTGAATTTTCAATAGGCATGAGACCCCGCGAGCTCGTGGGCTTGCACTTGAAAAATGCACCTTTTTGCAAAAAGTGTAAAAATTCCAAAGTCCCCCTTGCAGACCAGTTGGGCCCCGCATTTTCCACTTAGACAAAAAATAAATCCTTCCCGGACCTGCAGGCCCACAATTATACTTGTGACTTTTTTTGAAAAGTGAAATAATGTCAAAATGCCTTCCGTCGCCCCACCGGTCCTGCAATTTCCATGGGCAAAAATTCTTCCCTAGGCCCATCGGCCCGCTTTTGGTAAAACATCCTTCCAAGGCCCGTCGATCCCAGAATTTGCATAAATATGAGGAGTTAGAAGGACTTCTTTATATCTCTGGAAAGGGGAAGAAATTTCCTATCTGTTGGAAATTATTTTAGGGGGCCTTAAGTGCTTAAAATATGTAAAAATTCAGATTGAAGCACAAAAGGGGAAAATGGTGTCAATTGACCCAAAATAAGTGTGAGCTTATTTTGGTCAACACAAGGTGTATGGAAATATCTTCCAACAACCCCATCACAAGGTTTGTAAATATGGTATTGGTATCTAACCGTATGGGTCCAATCCTCCAAAGTTTGATAAAACCTCTTACGAATGAGAACATAGTTCATCTAATTATGAAAGAGAAATAAATTCCCTGGTGTATTCTTTATGAAGACCTTTCCTCCACGAACCTATTTTATTACATGTATATCTTAACTATATCCCCTATCATATCCCCTATCATTCTTGAATTAAATATTCTCCACCATCCACTGTAAAATGGGATCAACAATAACACTTTCCAATCGAATTCTTTGAAATTGATGAAGCAATTGATGATTTTATCAATCTCTCGTGATGACATTCTAGTTAGCAACCACAAGAATGGATTCTCCATCAACCTTGATATGTATGCATACTTCAAGGAGGAAGCCTCAGTCTTACGGTCACCAAAATAAAAAAGAAAATAAATAACAAGATATCCTCAGAGAAGCCTTGTAAAATAATAAGTCCAAGTCCCACAGTGAAAACCTCTTTAAGGCACTAGCAGACAAACAAATAGAAAAATCACTGAACATATAACATGACCAGTGGTTAAGGGTTAAAATATCATTTGAGACACTCGTAGATGAATATCTCAATCTCCCCCCAATCCTATGCATATGGAGGAAGAATTTAAATTTCCAGTGAAGGAGACCATATACGTAAACATTAGAATAGAGGAGCAGCCTAGAATGGTTAAGTTGGGAGCTTCACTCTTAGCACAAGAGAAGAAGACCTTTGGTCCAATCAATTATTTATACTAGTTTTCTTTTCTTCTCTTATCTTAAGAAAATTTTCATTTGGATGATGGTTCCAAAGATGTGAATAAAAATGTTGGTGCTAATCTTCTACATGTAATGTATCCAAAAAAAATTCTTAATCCAAACCGTGATATGAATCTAAAATATTTGAAGAAGAACTTTATCATGCTTCTGTGTGAATTTTTAGATATATTTTCTTGGTCTTATGTGACATGTTAGGGTTATATCCTCATTAGTAGTGCATAACCTAGTTGTGCACAAAAGAAGCAAAGCCCATCAAGAAAAATATTAGAAAGATGCATCCTTGTGTTGCCCTATATTAGTAAAAGAAGAACTGGAAAAATTATTGGCGGTAGGCTTCATCAAGCCTATTGATTATTTAGAATGGATTTCTAATATAGTCCCTGTACAAAATAAACCCATTGGTATCAAGATCTGTACATATTTTAGAGATATTAATAAAGTGTGTCCTAAGGATGATTTTCCTCTTCCTAACATCGACATGATTATCGATTCAACTACTAGTTATGAAATGTTATCCCTCATGGATGGATTTTTGGGATATAATCGATTAAAATTTCTCAAGAGGTTCAAAATAAGACTCGATTTTACAACTCCTTGGGGGAAATTTTATTATCAATTCATGCCCTTTGGCCTAAAAAATGTAGGCACAACCTATCAAAGGGATATGACTGTCATCTTTCACGATATGATAAATGATATAATGGAAGATTATGTGGATGAAATCTTGGGAAAATACAAGACTAGAGAGGACCATCCAACGATCTTGTGGCACATCTTTCAGCATCTTAGAGACTATAAAGTCATACTTAACCCAAAGAAATGTGTCTTTGGCGTGTTATCAGGAAAATTTAGGATTTATTATTTCACAGAGAGGAATTGAGGTGGACCCTACAAAGGTCTCAGCTATAATAAAACTTCCTACTCTTTTGAACATCAAACAAATGTTTAGTTTATAGGGAAGATCCAAGCTATCAAAATATTTATTTCCCAACTCAAATAAGTGTCATTCATTCACACATATTCTTAAGAAAGATTTTTATTTTCGTTGGGGTCCGAACAATAACAAGCATTTTATTTTTGAAAGAATATATATGTAAACACCTTGTTCTAATGCCGCATACTCCAAGTGAACCATTGTTGTTGTACATTTCTACCACTCAATTTGTAATTGGTGTGATTTTGGCTCAATATGATATAAATCAGAAAGAAAAATTTGTCTATTACCTTAGTCACATGTTGATCGCTTATGATCTCAAATATCCATATATTGAAAAGGATTGTTTGGTTTGTTGTTTTTATTTTCAAAAACTTCATCATTATTTACTAAATAATAAGACCAAGCTCATTTCCATAGTTGACCCACTAAAGTACTTATTATCTAAACCTGCACTTACAGGAAGGATGGCTAATTGGATCATCCTACTTAGTGAGTTTGATATTGAGTACGTCAATCAAAAATTAGTCAAATGGCGGTGTTTGTGAATCAACTAGATAAAGCCCCTTTTCCATGAACTCGAACCATTGAGTCCGAACTTCTAGATGCTTCTATGATGTATCTTGAGTCCATTACATGGAAAATGTATTTTTATGGATCCTTTACTTTCCATGGTTTAGTAACAGTAGGAGTTTTTTTGGTCAATCCCACATGAGATATGATTCCTCAAGCTTTCAGACTAGGTTTTCCATGTACAAACAATATAGTAGAATATGAATCTCTCATTACAAGGTTGAAAATAGCTATACACTAGGATATCAGGTAGGTCAATGTAATTGGTGATTCTATGTTAATCATCAAACAAGTTAATGATGAGTACAAAGTTAAGGATGAGAAGCTCATTCCTTATAATAAAATGGTTGATAATTTAAAGGAATTATTTGTATAGATCACGCTTCAAAGAAATACCTAGGGGAAAAAATCATGCAAATGAATGTTATGGCCATAGTGGTATCTTTAATACATGTATTACAACCTAATAAAAGTATTACAACCTAATACATGTCCCAAAGATAGTATTTGCAACCAATCACAATGGTGTGGCATTTTTAAAATTGGGACTCGATCTCATTGGAAATATTGCCCCTTTTTCATTTGATGGCCACATGTTCATTATTACTTCCACCAATTATTTCATAAAATGGGTAGAGGTTATTCCTCTTACCTATGTTACTGGTGCAAATATTTCAAAGATAATCATGAATCACCTCATTTTCCATTACATCATTCCTCTTCCATTTTGGATGATAATGGTAAGTCATCCAAGAATAAAACAATGAATGTGTTGTGTCAACATTTTCAAATCTGACTAAAATACTCTACTCCCTATTACCCTCAAGGTAATGGACAGCGAAGCCTTGAACAAAACTCTTATTCATATCATGAAAAATATGGTTAATAATACTTGTCGTAATTGGAACTTGCTTATTGAAAATACATCCGCACCCCCTACCGTGCTACACCAAAGCCATATTACCCCTTGAGATCGAGATCCCTTCTTTGTGCATATCTTTGCGATACTATTTAGACAAAGAGGAGGATTATAGAGTTTCCAAACTTGCGTAGAACTAGAGCTATTGGATGAGAAACACCTTCATACACTAGATCACCTAAAAGTGTATCAGAATCGAGTGCGTTGAGGCTATAATAAAATAATCATACCTTTCCAATTTGAGGTAGGATATTTGTCTTATAAGAAAATCAGTTTAATACCACTAAAGATAGAGAAAATAAAGGAAAGTTTGAGCCTAACTGGTTAGGACCATATGTTGTGGTTACTAAGTTTGGTTCAAAAGCATATAAAATTGTTGATTCTCGATGGTGATGAGCTATGGGAGCCTATGAATTCCATGCATCTAAAGTGGTTATATGCTTAAGCATGGATGACCTTAAATATCATAAAATAAAAAATAAAAAATTAGAAAAAGAAACAAAAAAGTAAAGAGAAATCAATTCATCCAACTATGAAAACTACATAATGGTGTTACTTTGGATAAGTCCTTTGGTGAAAACAAGTTTTCAATGCCATTAGAGGGTTTTTTGTTTATAAGCATCTCACACCCGGGGTACAAAGTGGCTTTATCCTAAGATAATTTTTCCTATGTTTGAGATTATTTCAAGTCAATCCTTCGTAGCCTTGATCCAGCCTAATCCTACACTTATATGTAATGAGTTTCCATTTATACATTCCCATCTAACACTCGGGAAATATTTTTCATCTTCACTTTATTGTACATATTTGTGGTTTTTTCCTCGCTACATTCCCCATCTAATGTTGGGGGCATCCATGCGTATTTTCCATAGCTTTGGAAAACCTTTTGGAAAATCCTAAAAACATTCAAATAACCTTTGACAAAACCCTAAATATACAAAATAGGTTTCACCATAAAACAAACCAAAAATAATACAACATTTTCCCTATACGATGAAAAATCAACACGTGACCTTCTCTCGCACTTGACCTTCCGAGTTCATTCTCGAGACAAAGATGTAGAATGAATGGATGGCTCTGGGTAGTGAAATATAACGAATATGTGGATGAAATTTTGTGAAATGGGATGAACAAGTTATCAAGGAAAAATAATGTCCTCGACGCACAATATCGGGATTTTCTCATCAAGGGAAAGAAAGGCCCTTCTAACCTAAATGGGTCTAATGTATGGGTTGGAAAGGATAGCCACACAAAGACTCCAATCAATATTGAGATCCATGGAAATCCTCTCTAATGGTTGTGGGATAGTGGAAAACCAATGGGCACCTTGTAATGATGTCCAAACAAGGTCATGGAATAAACGAGAGAGAAGCATGGCTCGAGAGATCTATAGGCGGTTGACTAGTTCACCCGAACATGAAAGCTCTATAAGCCTCTTCATTCAAGACATTCAAATGTACAACAATATCGTGGATGTGGGAATGTTCTAAAGACTAGTGAGTGTAATCCAAAGATATAATTCTACTTGGTCTTTGGGCCCATTTGATTGGGGACCACAGGGATCACAACCATAAACTCTCTTTGGTTGTGGTCCAGAAATGGTCATGTGTGTAATTTAATATATGAAAGAAAATAACAAGCTATCCTAAATAAATAAAAGCTACACTAAGTTTTTGTATTTTTCCAATATAAAGAAATAAAACAATAAACAATAATCTAATATGCTTTAAACTAATCTTTTTGTATTTTCCGAGGAGAGACGGTTTAACACTCAATCAATAATTAGAAGTGTAAGAGGAGGTTGATATGAATCATTCAAGATTGAAATCGGCTCAATCAACCTAAAAATATGAGCTAAAAGTGAAGCTCGGAGTGGGTTAACATGTGTCTTATTCATGCCTCGGAAAGTTTTAGACAATTCACGAAACTCGCTTTTCTTCCTACACAAGGTGGAAGAAGAATGAAACCACCACCAAATTAGGATGGTGGTTTCGCAACTACCACCCAAGTAGGATGGTGGTTTTGTAACTAAAGGAAAAAACTAAAAGGAAAAACAATGCAGTAAATCTACGAAAAAATAGGAATGTCACATTAAGGAAGCTGTGAATGTGGCTAAGTAAGGTAATCTAATCTATAAATATAAACTACAAAGAGGTAATGAGGCTCAAACACCTTTAGAAAATAAATGTATCATCATTGGAGACTTTTGAATCAAGCTTTGTTTTGAGTACAATGTATCACATGCAAATTTGGGTGTGTACATATTTCTCCTTGAAGAAGTGTTTTAGCCATGAAGAGGGTAAACCATAGTGTTTGAGTATGGCATTCCCAAAATGGGGAGTTAGAAGTTATAACGTAAACGCCCATGTTCTAAGTGACACCATCCAAGCTCCCACTACACCTTCAAAATGTGAAGATGAATCAAGTGCAGATAGATATGATATCGAAAAATAAACACTACAAAATGACATGAGGACTTACCATTTGCGCAAGGATAAAAGTATACATGTGTCATTGCTCTAGCCTTGCAAAGCACACATACTCAACACGAAGTTAAAACAAAACAAACACACACACACACACACACACACACACACACACACACACACACACACACACACAGATATATATATATATATATATATATTATATAACGATTAATTTTTAAATTCATTTCTACTATCCCTCATAGTGATTTTGGAGCTCTAGATTACATGTACTCATTTTGAGCACTTGATATAGTAAAAATGAAGATTGTGACATTGTGATCATGGCCCCATGAGTGAGAGTTCTAGTGGCTAGGTGAAAGGTTAGTATTTTGCATTTATTTATTTTAAACCTAAAATGTGAAAAATTGAAAAATCTACACCTAGGGGTAATTTTACAAATATTCTAATCAAAATGTTCCCTAGGGGGTCGTCTAGGTGGGTCTAGCTTTTTTGTCCAAAATGATCATTTTTGTATTTTTTTGCATTTTTGGGTCAAAGGGGACAGCTTGTCCATTCTGGATGTGACTACCACCTCGCACAGGGAAACAATTATGAAAATTCTGCCATACACATATGGTGGCGATTACATGCCATTGTGGAAATTATGCAATCATCACTCTACACAAGGCGGTGGTTTTGTAATTGTCAAGGCAAAACCTTATTTTGAGCAACCTAAGTGATTTTTTTGGATTTTAAGTTATTTTATATTATTTTTGATGAGCTTATGTATTGAACCATGTTTCTAACTTGCTATTTTTCTTGTTTTGGTGAACACAAAGAACCTATATGTTCATTGGATCCGGGCCGAGAGTTTGATTGGCTCCTTGGGATTATTGATTAGTTATCCCAAGAAGAGAGGGACATGTTACATAGATCTGGCATATGGAGGATCTCTTAGATGCCATTGATAACACCAACTAGCCACATATTGTGTGATTTACTAAGCTACTAGGATGTCAACCAGAATACTTTCTAGTTTCTGGGGTTAGAGGAGAGTGGACTATCACTCTCGAGGATGTTTACAGGATCTTGGGTGTTCCTGTGACTAGGAGATGGTTGACATTGGAGAAAGGTTCTCCATCTATGTATAGATAGTGGGCATCATATATGGGGGATTATAGGGCATCCAATGTGGGTGCCAAGTAGGGTATGTAGTTATTTTCAATTACCTTTGCACCTATCCCTGCTCTATGTAAGGCCATCATCGATATTTTGGCTTCCTGTTTAATGGGACATAAGGCCGGGGAAAAGATTTTGTATTATTGGGATCCTATCATTATAGCTATTGAGAAATATGGGAGGATATTTTCTTGGGGTGTGGACATTCTTGGGACCACATACCATGACTTGTACCACATTGTTAGGCTTCAAGGAAATCCACCGAGCCATCCTACCTTGGTGATGTGTTGGGTCTATGAGTGGATCATTCCCTATTAGATGAGAGTTGGAATATTAGATCTAGGGGCTTCATACCCATCAGATGGAAAATTTTGATAGTTCTCATAGGGGTGCACACGGTTGTTTCCACACCGACCACAAATGACTTCATTGTGAGGCAATACTAGGATATGGTTTTGATATGGGGTGATGAAAGAACTATTCTACTTACTTGTGGTGGTGTGAGATAGTTAGTAGATAGGACAAACCAAGGTGGAGGTACACCCCTACGAGATAGAGTCCCTTAGCAATCTAGGCTACCATATGATGATGAACTCCTATCATCCTTATTTTTTTTATTGTGGGATTAAATAGGCACGATTCAACCCTATGGGAAAAATAAATTGACAATTGTTACAATCGGGGTACCTATTAGTGTGAAGAAGGTCCCAGTCCCTAGAGCACTAGTATCCCTCCTCTAGATTGAGGTTGCACCCACTCACAAAGTGGGGAGGAGGAGGAGGCCCATATGGATTCATATATTGAGCCCGAGGGTCGATATCGATGAGGAGATGGGAGAGGAGGCAGGAGGGGAGGAACATGATGAGGAGGAGGAGAGTGATATAGAGTGGTGGGTCACATAGGAGATCTCTATGATTGAGAGAGAGAGAGGTGGAGGCATAGAGGGAGACTCTTGTTTCAAAGGACCCACTTTCTTGAGAGGGAGGTGGTGATGAGAACTCTATGATGGCTTAATGTGTTACACCAGGGAGAGGATGCTCAATGCAGTGCCTGTGTAGTGGCTCCACCACCACCAATTGTGCCAAATGACCCTTCCTGGATGCCAGAGATCCAGTATGTACATAATATTCTTTTGACCTTGTTATCTAGAATTTTTAGTATGCCACACATTGTGTTTATTTTTTAGTTTTTATAGTTTTCTAACTCGTCATCATTTTCTTTTTGTTTCGCAACCACTACTGATGGATGGTGTGATTTTATTCATAAAATCATGCTTGATACACTACTTATCCCTATAGGTAAGACATGGGATGAGTTCTTAGAGATGTGGGGTAGCCAATAAAGGTTGGCCACCACACTGATGTCTTTGTGCCACTTTGGCAAGCTGCAGAGATTCTCTTTGAGATGAGGACTTGAGATCGCTGCATTTTGTTTAACATGGAGGTTGCGAGGTAGTGTCACTCAGTAGCGAGGCCATGACTAGTGACATATTACATGGTCACTTCCATCACTCGGTGCATGGAGGATCCCATTCACATCATAGGAGTCATAGTTGGAGTCCTAGCCACACACCCTCTCAGGGATCTCGTAGGGAGGGATAGGCCATGGGCCTTTATTACTTTGATGTCATTTTGTGAGACATGTATATGATTTTTTTTATATTTTTGTGCTCATTTCGAGTGTTTTGACCACACCTAGAGTGTGATGGCATTGTATACAGACTTGACTTATTATGGATATATATACAAATACTTATTTTTGTTTCATTCATTCTTGCATAAGAGTTGACTCATTGATGGTTTATCTCACTTGTGTACTCTTAGATGCTCAGAACTTCCAATGTTTTTATATGCTTTTTGGATGCATGCTATGGATGATGATATGCTAACAGAATGATTTCTTTTTGTTGTTTTTTTATATGATGCTAATGCAAACACAATGTAATGTCAAAATTTTGGTTTTTCAAGCAATATTTGATACTTCTTGTTTTTGGAAAAATGTGATGAATGTAATAGGTTAAGGGAAAGAACCCACTCCAATTATAACTCCATGAAACTACTAAGATGTGAGGAATCACCACCGAGATCCATAAGGTATGTGAGTTATATGATTTTGATGAAAGAAAGACACGATTTTGACATAAATCCAATTAGGAACCTACAACCCAACTCTACACATAATTTACTACATGGCCTAAAAGGTGATTTAGTTGCATGTTTATCTAGACTTAGATCTCGTAGATAACAACTCGATTGAAAAAATATAGTTTTAAGGTTTTAACTCTTTTGGAACATACACATCTAATTCACTTTTTGGGGGTATTTAAGATTTCAAAGCAATTTTTATTGAATGAATTACTTACAACTTTCTAACTTATTTGAAGAAACCCCTATACCTTGCCCCATGCTACCAAAGAATAATCATGGGCTCATCATCAAGAAATGATACAAGTGAGTAAGGAACTCCCCCTTTCCCAACCTCATGCTACTAGTAAGAAGCATGGGCTCATCACCGAAGATTGGTGGGGCAAGGAAGTGTAGTTTTATTTGTAAATGAAATATTTTTACATTTATTTTGTTTGACTTGTTCATTTTTTAATTTTTACTTTGAGTTGTGATTTTGGGAGGGAGAAATTTCCCCTAGCCTCAACCCCACGTAACCAATAAGAAGTGGGGACTCAACACCGAAGGATGAGGCAAAAAAAAGTGATTTGGGTAAAATAATTAGAATGTTTTTGTTAGCAAAGAGGTTTTTCTAGGAGATATGTGACACCAAGAAGCTTATAGAACAAACTATGGGAAAAGACACCTAAGCTGGAAGAAAACTATGAATAGAACCAAGTATGCAGGCCTTGGTAGGATTAGTGTCAAAAAATTGTCATAACTTGTTGAACTTGATGAAATAGTTCACAAATGTTGATGATAATATTGCGATATTTGAAGAAACGTGATTGAAATTTTTGCCAATGTTTTTAGAATTTTTGAAAGTTGTTTGAAATAGAAGTTCCTTGATTAAAATTCATAAAATGATCTCGTGGATGAAAATGCGGTGTGGATGCGGTAATGTACATGTGGAAATGTAAATGGATCATGCATATTAATGTTTTAGGTGAAGTGAATTAATGAGACTCACCAAATTATTCACCCTCTAATGTACACAGGTGAAATGCCCCATTCTTGTAGTCCTCCATGACTTCGATATGGGCCCAACCACTTGGGCCTAAATTTCCTTCCTTCATCGGTTTTCTTATCTATCAGATATCAAGTCTCAATACCAAATCTCCTTCACTTATTTCATGCTCGTAAACTTCGTATTATACAAATGAGCCATCTTGTTAGGATAAACTTTGTGTCACTGTTCAACATCTAGCCGAACTTCATCGAGGGTTTCTAATTCAACGAGTTGTGCCTCGCGATATCCTTCTTCACCTAAGATGCCTTGTAATGATATTTAGAGACTAGGTATCTCAACTTCAAGTAGTAAAACCACTTCAAAACCGAATACTAAGGAATATGGGGTTTCCCTCGTAGGTGTTCTTACCAAAGTTCTATAGGCCCACAAGGCTGGAAATAGCTTCAAATGCCAATCACGTTTATTCTCCTTGACCATTTTTAGGAGAATGGATTTTAACGTCTTGTTCATAGCCTCGCCATCCATTGGCTTGAGGATAGTATAAAGAGGTTGTGTGGTGGTTTATATGGAACTTTTCACATAGCTCACACACCTCTTCATTCTTAAAATACGTTTCATTACCCATGATAATGACCTATGGGAGTTTGTACCTAAAAATGATCTTAGTGAGGATGAACTTTGCAATCACATACCCACGAACGGTGGTAAAAGGCAAGGCCTCAACCCAAGCTAAATATTCTATGGCCGTAATTATGAAATTTTGGCCATCCATCGATGAGGGATAAAACTTCCCTATCAAATATAAAACCCATGAGAAAAAGGGTCAAGGTGTTACAATAGGTTGTAGAGCCTAATCAGGTATATGAATCTCATGAGAGAATTATTGAAATTTGTGGCACCTACATATATAATCCGAAGTGTTGTGTTCTAAGGTGGGCCAAAAATAACCCATTTGGTGTATCTTGCGAGCAGTAGCATGCCCTCCGAAGTGACCCCACAAACTCCAATGTGGGCTTTGAAGAGATTCTTTTCTAACTCTTCCTTATTGACACACCTTAAGAGAATTCCATTAAAGTTTCTATGATAGAGCACTTGTTCTATGATCGATATTTCTTTTGCTATAACGCATAGCCGTCTTCTCTATTGTGAGTTCACTCCCTCGGGAATTTGCAACCCATAATGAAATTGACAATGTCTCGCATACCACAAATACACAGAAATGGGAGGCATGGTTTTATGTAATACACACACTCATCGGGAAATCCAAGTTTACTAAATATCCACTATATAATGAGTTATCTCTAACCAATCTGCAATGATTTCTCCCTTGAAAAACTTTTGATTGATAAAAGTTAACTCAAATTCACCCATTAGGGTGATGAAGTGTCCAACTTTCTTGGACAAGGAACCTTGTGTTAGAAACGTCTGAAGGTGATTTATTTTGACAATTACCCGCATTTCTTGTTTAAGCATATAATGCCTTAACCATTTCATTACAAAAACTATAGCAAGGCATTCCTTTTCTACATGTATAACGTGTCTCATAGTCTAGCAAGGTGTGACTAATGAAGTAAACGCACATTCACATTTATCATCATCTTCTTGTGCTAACATACAAGCTAGAGAGACATCTGTAGCTTGAGAATATAGAATGAGAGGATGATATGATTTAGGTGGCATGAGTGTGGGTGGTGATAATAGGAAATGTTTCACTCGACTCAAATTCTTCATCACACTTTGATTCATTCAAATCCTTACAGTAATCCTTCTTTAACAACTTGTTGATTAGATGAATGACACGAGATCAAATCGGGAATGAACCTACAAATTTATCTTATCTTACCGAAAAACAACCTAATGCTAGACTCGTTTTATCGTGGTGTCATTTCTAGGACCACCTGAATTTTTTTCCAAATCTACATCAATCCCTTGTGAAGAGATGATGTAACCCAAAACTTTCCTCTCGTCACTCCAAATACACACTTTTCTAGGTTTAATGTGATGATATATTCAATGAGATAAGAGAGGATTACGTGAAGCACCTCAGGGTGATCGCACACTTCCTAGCCTTAGCCAAAAGATCATCAACATATGATTCCACAATCTTGTGAATAAGATCATGGAATATATAGGTCATTTCCCATTGATAGGTAGCACCAGTGTTCTTAAGACCAAATGACATGACCACGTAGCAATAGGTACCCCAAGGAGTAGTGAAAGTGGTCTTTGTCTGATCCTCCTCAGAGATCCTAATTTGATTGTAACTCGATGAGTGACAATAACGTGTATCCATTGGTTGCATCCACGATGACATCGATGGAAGGTAACGGGAAATCATCCTTGGGACATGCCTTGTTTATGTCCCAAAATCAATGCATATTCAAATTTTCCCATTCTTCTTAAGAACAGGGACTATGTTTGATACCCGTATCCAAATTTTTACACATGAAGAAATGGGACAACAAGGGCCTATGGGACCCTAGGACTTAAAAATCCCATTATTTTGGAAGCTCATGATTCACTCAGAGTGCAAAAAATAGCCAAAGCAGGCCCACATTCATCCAACATGAGAAAGGAATCATCAAAGTTGGTAAACCATTTTTAAGTGGTCCTACTATGCTTCTATAATCCTCTGGTTTCAAGAAATAGCCTCAAAAGATCAAAAATCATGATAGGGTCAGATGTAGGAAACAACATGGCACTGAGTTAGAAATAACTCACAGAGAAGCTCGGCGAGCTACTCGATGAGTTCACTCTATGCATGGGGAATTATAACCCAGTCGAGTTATTTCTTGGCTCACCGAGTTACTCCCAGGTAGCGATGAGTTGTTCTATATGGATGGACCAAGATCTATTCGAAAGGATGTGATCCTAAGCCACTTGCATCATACACAAAGCTGGGAAACATTGCAATAATACGTGGCTGTTGAGCTAAGTAGGAAGCATGACCGGGGAACCCTAACTCAAACCAATGTGAACATGATGGAGTAGGTCTTGTAGAGCTTGGTGTCAACCAGAAAGAGCTCAGGTTGTGTCAATCAAAGTGAGAGGCTTAGTCTTCAGGCTGAGTTAATAAGAAACATTGAAGTTGAGCCATCATGTGAAGATGGGGGCTCGATTTTGGAAGATGGTTCTACGTGTTAAGTAGTGTGCTAAGGACTCAGCTCACTAATAGCATTAATACGAAACGAAGGTAGTGTACCACGGATGGCTCAATGAGCTGAAGGGAAATGTTGAGCTCGGTACAACTCGACAATGAGATCATGAGTATCATGATGAGTTTATTGAAAATCAGAGATCAACAGCCAACTCGACCGTGGAACAACTAGGGTGAGCTCAGATCAAGCTCAAAAAGGATCACAGGAGCTCGGAGTTGAGGAAAAGCCAAGAGCTTGACGAAGAGTGAGTCATAAGATCAAACCAAAGATATCTGGGATTTCACGAATGTAAGTAAGGATATTGAAATGTTTCGTTGATTTGAGCTCGAGTTCGCGAGTAAACATATAGAATTGAGAACAGAAAAAAGGACCGAGTTAATTGGAGGAGCTTGCTAAGAAAACATAAGAACTCAAACATAGTATGGAGGAGATGAAAGGGCTCCTCTCAATTGGTTGAGTTAGGAGCCGAGTCACTTAGAGGGAGGCACAAGCTCAACAACATGGAAGAGGAGCCATCGGTGAATCAACGGGTCCAATGGATATGTGAAGCTCGTGTGAGCATTACTGCTAGGAATGACGAGTCAATAAGATCTGATCGAGGTTATTCTGAAGCACCTCAAAAAAATCACGCAAAGGAGATCACACATAGAAGGAAGAGGAAGTTTGGGTCATCATGGATGAGTTGATGAATAAACGATTCGGTTTGGGAAACACCCGCTAAGGCATGGGTAACAAGATCATGCGGTGAGCTTGGTTTGGGATGATTTATGCAGAGACAAGGTGATTCAGACACAAGCAAAGGCATCAAGAGTGGCATAGGATAAATGGATCTTGTTGCATGGTGATGAAAAAATGAGATATGTGATGGAGCCCTATCGATGGGAGTCATCGAGCATGATGGATAACTCGAGGCAACTTGGTTCGTGTGAATGTATTGAAGACGGTTGCTATGCAAAGTGAGCTCACTCAAAGTTGGCATGTGACAAGCTATCAAGGAACTCGGTGAGTTTAGCTCACCTACTCAAGCTAAACCATGTCATGAATCCTAGGGAGCTCTCAGGAATATTTTGGTCTCTTTCTGGTCGAATTGGCCAAATGATGTCCAAGTTCCGTGGTTTAGTCTTCAACGTGGGATATTCAGATGAGTTTTTCCATGCAGGAAGTTTGATGGTGAGCCATGTTGGGAGATCCAGGAGAGCATTTCCAGGGGAAATGTTGAAATGGAAAACCAAGACAAGGATTCCACAACATTGGGGATTTCGAGGGGCCTCTGTCCATGGTGAAAATGTCAAGATGAAAAATCAAGCCAATAACTCCGCGTAGGGGAAGTTTGGGAAAACATGGCCAAGCGGGGTATTAACCGTGGAAAACCAACATAGGATTTCTACATGAGCTATGAAATGGGAGAATCAGAGAAAATTGGAAAATTACCACCCGAGTCAGAGTGGCCATAGGAGGATTGAGTCAAATGCTAAGCTAGCTGGGTGGGAGTTGTTAGAGCACGTTGGAGTGGTTGATGGACCGGTAAATGTGTAATGTGGGAGACCCAGCCGAGGTGTTTGGGCTCAACCAAGTCGTTCAAATGAGTTAATGTGATGTTATGTAGAGAGTTCGGTGAGGATCCATTAAAGTGAGTTAAAGTATTCCATGTAAATATCTCGATCAGTACGTATCTAGTGCTGAGATCAATCCAAGTGGCTCACAAAACAAAGGGCAGTCGTAGAAATATGTAAAGGAGACCCGTTCAATGTGGAGTGTGGAGCTCGGTGCTAGGTAGCAACGTGGCATGAGAGGGATCACAAGGAGGAGTACCTCAGGTCATTTAGGGTGAAGATGAAATGGTAAGCCGACGGTTCATTGCATAAAGATTGAAGAAGTTAGCAGTAAGATTAAATTTTGAGCTCCGTGGTAAAGTTAAAAACTAGCTAGAAGGGATGGAATGAGTCACAAACCTATGTAACTATGATTCAAAGAAAGGGGTCTAAGTAAAATGTCTGCGGAAGGTCAAGTCAAAGTGGGTAACCTGTCACGGATCAATGGAAATGCAAAAATGGCGAGTAGTTCATTCTGGTTTAAGAACAAGCCTAGGATGGTCATGATGAAGAAGCTATTATTGGTGACCAAGTTGATCATGGAGTAACTCATTGGGGGTTCAACACGTGAAAATTTACGAATGGCTCATTATTGATCGATCCAAGCTCAAGGCGCAATCGTAGTAAAAGAATAGTCACATTGGATAACTTAAGTAAACTTGTCGGGTGTTGTGGAATGGCTTGGTTAGGAGAGGAAAGTGCTTGGCCTGATGAAGGTGATTGGATCAATGGCTTGGCATGTGAAACATATGCATGATCTAGCTTGGAGAAGATGGAGACGAGGGTTATGATAGTGCCTCGTGAAGTGGTTTAGGTGAATCATAGTTGATCACATTGGTTTACTCACCAATGTAGACATGATTTCGATGGATTGGAGCTCACTAGATTAATCAAGGGATTGGCATTGAACTCATTTTGGTGGGCTAGCGATGAAGTGACTCGGCATAGCTGAGTTGTGGTGAGAAAAAGTAAAATATAGCTCAGTTGAGATCTGAAGAAAGCTCAATGAGTGATAGATCAACGTGTCCATCGAGCTAGGTTTGAGATCATTGATCCGCACAAAGAAGGTAAAATCCTAAGTTATGGGAGCTTTGTAAATGTTGGCGAGAAGGAGTCATGTGTCAAGCTCAAATCGAGTAGTTATTTTTCATAGGACTCGATGTTGAACCGAGTTGACATGGGTAGAGTTGTCAAATATGACTGAGTTACTTTGAAGTATGTGGATGAGCTTGAGCTTGTCGGTTTGGATGTTGCGGCAAAGGGCTTGGTTTGGATGCGGTGAGGAAAAGGAGCTCGGTGGATGGAACTCGCCTTAGCTAGGTGCGGTGGTGGAGAGTAAACTCGATGGAGTAGCTCATCACCCAACTTGGTGAATTGGCTCGGTGATCCAACCACCGAGTTGGGCTCTTTTTGGCCTTTTCCTCATAATTCTTCCTCCTCATTGCAAACTAGTCAACAAAAGGGTCCCACATTATTTTTTAATTAATTTAATATTTTTATTTAAATATTTTAATAATAATTATTATTATTATTATTTAAATATTCTTTTAATTAATTAAGGAGAACTAGGTCAATTGGGTATTAATGATACATGATGGAACCTTCTCAAGTGGTTCAACCAACTGTAATAAATACATCATGTGCCTTTAATTTAGGAATGTAATTATGACCTTTCCTCTTCTCTATCACATATTATTCTATAAATGTAAGTTGGAAGCTCATTCCAAAGGGATCCAACAGTCGAGATAGGTTGGATAGTTAGATATCCGAGACAAGTGTGTATTTTTCAAGAGTCCTCTCTCTCCGCAAGTTATCCTTGTATGTTGAGGGAAATTTCAAGCCTCCTTTTCAAGATTGTTTGAAGTAATACAAGTGTGTTTTTGTGACTAATCTCGGTCCTTTCATCCTTCTATGCTTCTTTATTCCTTTTCTCATGCTTGCAGTACACCATGCAAGTTCACATTTCTATTGAGGTTATTGGATTTATGTGCTTATCAAGTGGTGGAGTATCGCATGCAGTTGAGTTGTGGTGCTTGTTCACCCTTCTTAAGTTCATCCTTCTTCACCGGAAGACTGATAACTTGTTTGTCTAATCGAGTTTAATAAAGTGAATGTGTGCTTCCTATGTTGTGTTTTGTAGCCTCTCTAAATTGTAGTAGGTTAAGTTGACTTGTGGTGCACACACCCTCTTAAAATTAACCATTGTTATGTAGAGAGTTTGGTGAGGATCCATTAAAGTGAGTTAAATTATTCCATGTAAATATCTCGATTAGTACCTATCTAGCGCTGAGATCAATCCAAGTGGCTTGCAAAACAAAGGGTGGTCATAGAAATATGTAAAGGAGACCTGTTCAATGTGGAGTGTGGATCTCGGTACTAGGTAGCAACGTGGAACGAGAGGTATCACAAGGAGGAGTGCCTCGAGGTCATTTAGGGTGAAGATGAAATGGTAAGTTTGATGGCTCATTGCATAAAAATTGAAGAAGTTAGCAAAGTAATATTAGATTTTGAGCTCCGTGGTAAAGTTAAAAACTAGCTAGAAGGGATGGAATGAGTCACAAACCTATGTAACTATGATTCGAAGAAAGGGGGCTAAGTAAAATGTTTGCGGAAGGTCAAGTCAAAGTGGATAAATCTGTCGATCAATGGAAATGCAAAAATGGCGAGTAGCTCGTCCTAGTTTAAGAACAAGCCTAGGATGGTCATTATGAAGAAGCTATTAGTGGTGACCAAGTTGATCATGGAGTAACTCAATGGGGGTTCAACATAGTGAAAATTTACTGAACCACTCATTATTGATCGATCCAAGCTCAAGGCACAATCGTAGTAAAGAATAGTCACATTGGATAACTTAAGTAAACTCGTCGGGGTGTTTTGGAATGGCTTGGTCGAGAGGAAAGTGCTTGACCTGATGAAGGTGATTGGATCAATGGCTTGGCGTGTGAAACGTTATGCATGATCTAGCTTCCATAATATGGAGACGAGGGTTGTGATAGTGCCGCGTGAAGTGGTTTAGGTGAATCAGAGTTGATCACATTGGTTTACTCACCAATGTAGACATGAGTTCACGGATTGGAGCTCAGTAGATTAAGCAAGGGGATTGGCATTGAACTCATTTTGGTGGGTTAGAGAATGAAGTGACTCAAAGATAGCTGAGTTTTGGTGAGAAAAAGAAAATATAGCTCGCTTGAGATCCGAAGAAAGTTGAATGAGCCGATAGATCAACGTGTCCATCGAGCTAGGTTTGGAGAACACTTATCCGGACCCAAGAAGGTAAAATCCTAAGCTATGGGAGATTTTTAAATGTTGGCGAAGGAGTCATGTGTCAAGCTCAAATCGAGTAGTGATTTGTCATAGGACTCGATGTTGAACCAAGTTGGCATGGGCAAAGTCGTCAAATACGACTGAGTTACTTTGAAGTATGTGTCCGAGCTTGAGCTTGTCGGTTTGGATGTGGTAGTGGAAAGGGCTTGGTTTGGATGCGGCGAGAAAAGGAGCTCAGTGGATGGAACTTGATTCTCGCTAGGTGCAGCAGGTGAGAGTAAACTCGATGGAGTAGCTCATCACCCAACCGGGTGAATTGGCTCAACATTGAGCCAACCACCAAGTTGGGCTCTTTTTCACCTTTTCCTCATAATTCTCCCTCCTCATTTCAAACTGTTCAACAAAAGGGTCCCACATTATTTTTCAATTAGTTTAAATATTTTAATAATAATATTTTTATTATTATTTAAATATTGTTTTAATTAATTAAAGAGAACTAGGTAAATTGGGTATTAATGATACATGATGGAACCTTTTCAAATGGTTCAACCAACTATAATAAATACATCATGTGCCTTCAATTTAGGAATGTAATTATGACCTTTCCTCTTCTCTCTCACATATTCTTCTATAAATGTAAGTTGGAAGCTCATTCCAAAGGGTTCCAATGTTGTCGAGATAGGTTGGACAGTTTAGATATCTAAGACAAGTGTGTATTTTTCAAGAGTCCTCTCTCTCTCGCAAGTTATCCTTGTATGTTGAGGGAAATTTCAAGCCTCCTTTTCAAGATTGTTTGAAGTAATACAAGTGTGTGTTTTGTGACTAATCTCACCTTTCATCCTTCTATGCTTCTTTATGCCTTTTATCATGCTTGCAGGTACACCATGCAAGTTCACATTTCTATTGTAGGTTCTTGGATTTTTGTGCTTATCAAGTGGTGGAGTATCGCATGCGGTTGAGTTTTGGTTCTTGTTCACCCTTCTTAAGTTCATCCTTCTTCATTGGAAGACCCGATAACTTGTTTGTCTCGATCGAGTTTAACAAAGGGAATGTGTGCTTCCTAGGTTCTTGTGTTTTGTAGCCTCTCTAAGTTGTAGTAGGTTAAGTTGACTTGTGGTGCACACACCCTCTTCAAATTAACCCTTCTTGAGTCTGAAAACACCCTTTATTTGGTGCATCACCATCCCTAGTATATTTTCATTTCTGCAAAATCTCTTTCCCTAAAACCCATGAAAATGTTAGCATAGGACTATATAGCCATTTTATTACACTAAGAGTAGTACAACACTTAGTTTAGGAAGAGGAAATTGGCCTTCTCCGTGAGGTTCACCTCGATCCCAAGTACCACACTTGAGAGGTGATCCCATGTGTTCTAATCATACCGAATGTCCTGTTCACATTTTGGTCATTCGAGAGGGTGTAGTGATTTGGCGACAACAATACCCACATGGAATAATCTACAGGTTTGATGAATCCCACTTGTAGGAGTTTCATGACCTCTTCTTTGACCATAAGTGCCACCTTTGGCTTCATAGGTATGAAATTTTGTTTTATGGGATCAACGTCACGCTTGGTTATGATGTTGTGGACTACAATGTGAGGAAAAATTCCCGTCATCTCTTTTTATCTGAATGCGAAGGATTTTGAATGTTCCTTGAGAGCCTTCGTATGAATTTCCACTTCTTCCAGAGTTAAAAAAGAACAAAGTTTCAATATCCTAGGGTCTTCCTCCATTCCGATATTTATATCGATGGTTCCTTCGATTAAAGACACATTTCCTCCTTCAAACTCAAGCGGGAGCAGAGGTAGTTCTAGTTCTCCTTCCTCTTCTACTTCATAGACCTCAAGGCCCTCCGATGAGGAAGGATCTATTGTACAATCTCAAAAATAGGAGGAAGAGTGAGGTATGAGAGCGAAACCCTTCTTGTGATGTGTATGATGAAGGTCAATGTATACATTAAGGTATCCTAAGATAGCCTCATCATTCTCCACATAATCTAGTGTGGCAGGTTCATTCTCAATCTCAACGTATGCTAGGATTGGATTGGTAGGCATTTTTCAAACTAAGGGTTCAATTTGGATTAAAATAGTGAATTTGGTATCTTCAAAATCTCTGCTTGGACAAAAGTGAGAAGTGAAAGTAGCCATGGAATCAGCTAAAAGGTTATGTTCATGTGGGATAGCTTCAATGGATATGAAGTCAAAACCTTTTCTTAGGTTAAGTATGGCAGTCTTATAGAGCTGCAAGTGCTTTGCTCTAGTCCCGTAAACTTCTGAAACTTGGTTGGTGACTAGTTGGGAATCACCCAAAACTCTAATATTGCAAGCACCCATTCTCTTGGCTACAATGAGACCAAGAAGAAGATCCTCATACTTGGAACCATTATTCATGCATTCAAAATTGATCTTAAAGGAAAAAGGCATAACCTTCCCTTTTAGGGAAGTGAGGATCACACCTGCCCTTACACCAAAATGACACTTCGCTCCATCATAGTTGAGCATCCAATAGTTTCTAGGGAAGATTGATGTTTGATCATTTCTATAACTTCATTCCTCCACTTTTGAGACCTCAACCATGAAAATATCATCGGTTGGAAGAGATCCAAGTCCTAGAGCATGTCCTATACCCAAGGAGTCGAAAGGGAGGAGAATGGTAAAATTATTCTCTAAAAACTTGACAATATTAGTTGTGGTTTCCATTGATATTGTCTCAATGATATTTTTTTCATATTTAGTAGTGACAACCCCTTTAATTAAACTAGTGGTTTCAAGTTCCGTTATTGGAACCAGTTTAGACTATGGCACCGCATCTTTAGGTTTTTTTACTTGATTGGTGCGGAGTTCAAACTCAAAGATCGACCCTAGGTTTTCTTTTAAGTTTTCTATGTGAATATCAAAAGGCTTTGGTCACCCTCCAGGTGATGAAGACTTTCCCCAAATGAAATAAAATGACTTCCTCGGAATAGTTTGGAAGGGATTTCCTTCATTCAATGGATCTAAGTTCGACTAAGATTCATATTATATTTGATTTCCTTGTCTATAATATAAAACTTGGTTATAATTTTCTTGGGCCTCATACTGTCTGCATCAAGAAAACCCTTCGATTTCTCAAAGACATCTATTAAAACTAATGCTAATAGGTGATGCACCAAAGGAGTGGTGAGCATTTCTCACTTCTGTAGATTGACACAGTTCATAGAATGCAACAAAGACAACATGCACAAACTGATAGCTGTAATGAAGAACCAGAAATTAGTCAAACAACACTAGCAGAGGATGAAGGATTAATCACAGGGCCTGTATTGTTATTTTAACATCAAAATCACTTACATTACAACACCTGAGAGGAAAAAATAAGTTGCAGTTCTTAGAAAAGGTCTGTTATTCCACCAAAATCACTACCAAGGTGAAAAAGGGGACCTGCAATACACAAAAAATGTTCAACCTTTGAAAATGAGCCAAATCTGGCTTTTACAGTGCAAGGGATGAGCCCAGGAGAGAGAAACATGGGAAAACATGGGAGAGGTTCAATCATTGACCAAAATGCATTCAAAATAGCATGGGCATCCTTACAGACCCATTCCCTGACATTTTTAACCATGCTGGGAGAGAATGCGAGCCATTCTTCATTAAAAACGGTGGTTGAAACGTCATTTCTGCTCATCACCACGTGCGAGACATTTTTCAATTTTATCTCTCCAAACTCCATCAAAATGAAAAATTGACCTTAGAATCTTGTAGATAATTTCACCATCTTTCCATTGATATAAAGAACATGAAAAACTGAGCTCTGGATCGAAAGATATGGCGATTTGAAATTTTAGGGCAAAACAGGGCCAAATCGGGTGGCGGGCAAAAATTTGAATTTTTACCTTTTTGGTCATTTGGAAAATTTTCCAAAATTTCCCCATGCTCCACCTTTCTAGGTGCCACATGGCATGCATTTTATTGGGCATGGGGCCCATCTGCTCCATTTTCCTTTATTTTCCTTTGGAAAATTTTCCCAAAAATTCCCCGCCAGGCCGGTGAGTTTGGGACACGTGGCGAGCTTGATTGGATGGGCCTTTCTCTCTCCTAAATTTTCCATGGGTCACTTTGATAATTTTCACCTGGACACGTGTCAAAACCCCATTGGGGTTTGACCTTGTGGGCTTGACCTTCTTGATTTTTGGCGCCCCTTCCGTGGGGCTTGAAATTTCCTTGGTTTCCTTTATTTTTCCTTGGAAAATTTTCCAAATTCACCTTGGCGAGATTCTACCATCCGGCTGGCGATATAGGGGGTCGCGGCTTTCCTCTCAAATTTTCCTTTATTTTCTCCTTGGGAAAATTTCCCAAATTCTCCCCTCACTCCGCCACTCCAGGACACGTGGCGACATATAATTGGTCGTGGGCGGCCAAAATCCTTTTTGAAATTTTGGCAAAACACTTTGCCAAAAAAATCCAACTTTCCTCCACCCTCCCACTTTCTAGGCTCCTTAGGACACGTGGCATGTTTTTATTGGCCGCAGGGCCATCCCTCAAAATTTCCATGCGCCAACACTTAGCCAAATTTTCCAAATTTCACCCCTTGACACGTGGCAGCTTCTGATTCGTCGGCGGGCCTATGGGGGAAAATTTTCCTTTTGAAATTTTTTGCCAAAACACTTGGTAAAAAACCAAGTTCTCCTCCGACCCCCACCACTTCCCTGGACACGTGGCGGCATCTCATTGGCTGCGGGCCTTGAAGGGAAAATTTCCCACAAAACTCCACCGAGCCATAACTTCAAAAATACATGGAGTTAGGAGGAAAACTTTACCTTTACGGAAAGTGAGAAAAGAGCTCTATCCAATGGTGTCATTTCCAGAAGGTTTTGAGTGCCTAAAAAGTAAAATATTATGTCGAGGCACAAGAGAAGGAAATAATGAAAGAGGAGTTAGCCACAAAATGAGTAGGGGCACATTTTGGATAACAATTTTGGTGACTCAGAGGGGTCATCTGCCTGCTGGATGAAGTTACCAGTTTCCTGAAGCAATCCATTGGGCATGGAGTCACCTGATTTTCTATTTGATACCCCAACTGACTAGAACATTGCAAGGAGGAAGATGGAATATCACCTGATGGAGCAAGGCCTGCAAACACATTCCCAGGAATAGCAAGCTTGTGCCAAAGCACTTAGGGAAAGCAAAACTAACCTACAGACAAAACAATGTGCACAAGCACTTGGAGGAATGAAAACCTAAGCTAATATTTACAAGGTGGAGAATTTCCCTTTAGTAACAATGCTTTAGATGGATCCCATTGACTGGAATCTGCAGTTCTTCACCATCCAATGAAGACAATTGGAAGGCATTGTTGTCCTTACACTTTGTGACCATGTATGGGCCACTCCAAATGGCATCAAATTTTGAATGCCTTCCCGGTTTTGCTCTGTCTGCATCCCATTTTAACACTAGATCTCCAACTTGGAAGGATCTATTCTTGGCCTTTCTATCAAAGGTCTTCTTTATCAAAGCCTGATCCTTCTCCATTGCTTGGGATGCCTGATTCTGATTTCTTGGAGCTCCATCAATTCTGCATATCTAACCTCCATGGGCTCAAACTCCAACAACTCCAACTGTTTCATGAGTTCCAATGTTGGCAACTCAAGTGACATGGGAAAAATTGCCTCTCTCCCATAAACAAGCTTGAATGGAGAGTTACCTGTAGATCTCTTGGGAGTTATCCTATCAGCCCATAAAGCTGATTTCAATTTAGTATGCCAAGACCTCTGATTTTCATCAAGAGTCCTCTTAATGATCTCAACAAGTTCTTGTTTGTAGACTCAGCCTGGCCATTACCACAGGGTAATAGTTTGATGAAGTACTTAGGTAGATCCCATTCTTGACAGCCCATTCAGTCACCTTGGACCCGATGAATGCCAATGCATTATCTGATATTATTGTAGCTGGTATGCCAAACCTGGTTACTATTCCCTCATAGAAGTCTAGGATACTAGCTTCATTTGCTTCCTTGAGTGCTACTGCTTCAGTCCACTTAGTGAAGTAATCTGTGGCTGTTAAAATCCACTTGTGCCCTTGGCTTGAATTGGGATTAATGACTCCAATGAAGTCTAAACCCCATTGCATGAATGGCTGGTCAACTGAAATTGGATGCGATGGAAGGGCTAGCTCTCTTTTTACACTGAAGAATGCACAATTCTTGCACCTCTTGATCCATGCATAGCAATCATTGAAAATCTTGGGCCAATAATAGCCAGCCCTCATGATCTTTAGAGCTGTCACTCTTGGTGCAAAATGACCACCAGCTGGTCCACCATGGAACTCTTCCAACACCCTATGAATCTGATTTGTACCAATGCATCTCAGCAGTACTCCATTCACATCTCTTTTGAACAAGACACCATCAACAAGGGCATATGGGACAGCCTGCAATCTGAAGTGTCTTCTTTGGGTCTTGTTCATTTCTGAGGGCATAGGCCTATGCTTAGAAAGTGCATTATGTCTTGGGTCCAGCAAGGAATGGGGACACCATTATTTTCTTCTTGAGTGCTTTCTTGCTCATGGCTGTCTTGCAACGCCAAAACAACCTCTTTCTCATTGCATGCTTCCTTTTGTTTGCTCAAAATCAGCTGCTCACACAATCCTTTTCCTCTGACCAACTTGGTGACCTTGATCTCTATGTCATACTCCATGACACGAGTAATCCAACCTGCTCTCTTTTCATTCAAGTCTTTGTTGAGGAGGAAGTCTTTAACTCCCATGAGAAACCAACAATTGAACCTTATTGTTTGAAACTAGATGCTTGAATTTCTTCAAGCTCCTGATTACTACAAGAACATGCTTCTCAATGAAAGAATATCTCACCTCATAGTCCTCCAGGCTTTGGCTGAAGAAAGCAATTGGCTGCTCATCATTGTCTTTGTTCTGCTGTACCAAAATTGCAGAGATAGTATCATCACCCCCAAATGCATAGAGGATGAAATCCTTGGAGAAATCCGGGTTGATGAGAGTTGGGGCTTGAGAGATGGCTTCTTTGATTGCTTCAAAACTCTCCTTGCCTTCTTTGTCCATTTGAAAGCCATGCTTTTCTTTAACATCTTGGTGATGGGCTTGACAAGGGCTGCAAAATCTGGGACAAACCTCCGAACAAAATTTATTCTCCCCAAGAAACTCTGGAGGGCCTTCTTGTGGCTTGGCAATGGTAGTGCTCTTATGGCTTCAACTCTTTCTGGATCAATTGCTAATCCTTCTTTGGAGACAATGTGACCAAGGAGCTTTCCTTCATGAGCTAAGAAAATACATTTTTTAGGATTCAAGGAGACTCCAAATCTTCTGCACCTTTGGAACACTTGTCTCAAATGAGAGAGGTGGTCTGCTTATATTTTTGAAAAAATAGTGATATCATCAAGATATATCAGCACTATGTTGTTAATCAAACCTTTGAACGCCATGTCCATTGCTCTTTGGAAGGTAGCTCCGGCGTTGGACAGCCCAAATGGCATTTTCCTGTATGCATAAGTTCCCCATTTGGTTGTAAAGGTTGTCTTGAACTGATCCTCTTCCTTCACCATAATCTGATTGTACCCTGAATAGCCATCAAGTAGTGAAAACCTTTCGGAGCCAGCAACAACTTGCAAAATCTGCTCCATGGAAGGTAGTGGGTAATGATCCTTGAGAGATGCTCTATTCAAATCTCTGAAGTCAACACACAATCTGATTTCCCCACTCTTCTTTCTGACTGGAACCAAGTTGGCAACCCAACTAGAATGCTTGATAGGGAATATGATTCTTGATTCTATCAACTTATTCAATTCTTTTCTCATGAGGGGCTCCATGTGTGGATTGACTGGTCTTTGTTTTTGCCTGATGGGCTTAGTATTTGGATCCAATTCAATGGTGTGTTGAGCTAACTCGGATTGAAACCTTTCAATCTTCATAGCTCCAAGCAAACACATCAGGGAATTCTTGACAAAGTTGTATAAACTCATACCTTTCTTGCTCAGTTGTCATCTTGCCAACTTGGAGTGATTTTCCTTCTTCCACCGAGATGGACACTGAATCTTCTCTCTTCACTTGGATGTTTGCTTTCTCCTTCCTAAACTGATCATTAGGATTGAAAATGGACTCCAAAGTAATAAGCCCCTTTGGTAGTTTATTGGTTCTCAGCTGTACCACTTGGTCACCATACTTTGCTTGTTCCAACTTTTCCTGATTTTTAGCTGAGAACTCAGCCTCTTCTTGCAAGAAATGGATGATTTGCTGATCATTTTCAAACACTTGCCAACTTACATTGTTGTCCAGCACTGAAGGCCTTACAATCACATGGATGTTTGGTTGTACCTTGTCCTTTTGAATGCTCTCCACAACGTCAAAGGCTGCCCCAACTGCTGCAAGCCTGTCAGCAGCTTGGTTCTCTTTCCTAGGAATGGATTTGATGCCAAAACCCTCAAAATCTTCAATGAGGTCCCACACCCTGTTCTTGTAGCACTTGAGTAGATCATTCTTGACAGCATGCTGCCCCTTGACTTGGTTGACAATCAACTCACTGTCACCAAAGACTTGCAAGTTCTTTATTCCTCTCTTGATTGCCCAATGCAATCCTTGCACCAAGGCTTCATATTCAGCAGTGTTATTAGAGCATGCAAACTGAAATCTAAAAGCTGAATAATACTTAACTCCTTGAGGTGAAACCAGCATGGCTCCCCCTCCTGCACCTTGTCTACTCCTTGATCCATCAAAAAACAACTGCCATACCTCATTGTCATCCTTGTGGTCTGGCTTGGTGATGCTAGGGATAGGCTGATTTTCTTCATGCATGCAATAGACTCCTAACTTAGATTCTTCTATTTCTTGATAAGGATCAAAAGCATGCACCTTGTTTGCCCATTCATCAAGAGTTAGATCTGGGATACTTCCGACCTTGGTGTCAGCTTCATCAGTGCTTGGGTGATCTTCTTGGTCAAATGCTGAACAATTGGCATTTATCTGACTTGGGGTGTAAGGCTCAATGTGAAAGTTTGCAATAGGTTCAGACCTGATTGTGGCTTTGGTTCCATATCTTGTTCTAAACAACATGTGTGACCAATCAGGTAGATAAGTAACCTCGATCTTAGCTATGAAAATCCCTTGACAAACATAGGGCAAAGAGTGGTGGAAGGTCTATTCTTGAGACATCTTGCAAAACAACCACGTTGGGACAGGCATGCAAAAGTAAGACTCAAGTTTTTAATCACTCCAACTATTGTTACTTCTTGTCCCCATCCAATTGTACCACCCCTTTGGATATGGTTTCATCTTGAATTCCCAAGCCCGATCAGCTATTTGCTTGGGCATTCTTGAACTACTTGCCCCGAAATCAATCATGCAATTGTGTACTAATTGGTTCCCAATGATCAATGAAACATAGAATGGAGGGGCTTCAACATCTTACCTTGCTGTCCTCCATGATTCCCCTCAGGCTGGGCAGCATTTGTGAGCACCTTCTCTTGCATTTGGACTTGCTGATTTGAAGTTGACCAGTCCTTCATGGCAGCTTGTAGCAAATCTCTTTGGCCTGGGATAGATAGTGATTCCCACATTGATATGTTTACATTTGTCTTCTTCATCTGATCAATGATATTGAATGGGGATGAAGTATCCTTTTTCTGTCCCTTGGCCTGCACATTCATCCCTTGTACATGGGCAGCAACAACTAGCATTTGAGTTGGCCTAGGAACTGTTTTAGGCAGTCCTTGTGTGCTTGGGATTGCATTTTGCTTGCCAATAGTTTGTGGAGTGATAGAAGGTTGTGAATTACTTGGGCTAATGGTTGTTCTTCACCCAAATTTCTCCTCTTTGACCTTGTGTTGGCTGCAACACTTTGGGAAACTATTTGGTTCATGCCACAAAAATCTTCTGCCTGCCAGTTTACAAGTGTGGTATCATTTGGAGCTGATTGCTGCTGGAATGTTTCTTGTTGCTTGGTCATTTCTTTGACTACCTTCACCCTCCACACCAGTTGTTGTCACCATTAATGCTTGATTCAAGGCACCGTTGAAGCACATGGACTGGTTATGAGGTTCATTGCATGGGAAACACCAATCATACTCTTGAGCCATATTGTTTTGTACTGGCACTAATGCTTTAGATGCAGATGTAGCATTGGGATTATAGGGCTGAAATGGTCATTGGCAGGAGGCCTTGCTTGATTTAGATTTGCAGCTGGATTGGGTGGTCTTTGGGGTTGATATGGCTGCCTGTTAGGCTGAGCTTGGGGCTGGAAAGAAGGTCTAAAACCTTGAGCTTGCTGCCTTTTGAGTGTAACCAGCTCATTACCTAGATTTTGCAATTGCTTCATGACTTCTTGAAGTTCATTTGAGGCACTAGAAGATGAAGTGGAAGCTTCACTTGAATTCTGATTTCTAGGAGTGGGAATAGAAGCTAAATTAGGCACTTGGCTAGTACTTTGGTTCTCTAAACTTGGAAATAATGGCATTGGAGGCCTAGGAGCTAGCTTGCCAGCTTGAATCAAACAATTTTCAGCTCTAATGGCAATGCTATAAGCAATGGGGATAGTTGTGCCTCCCATGGACTGAATTAACATAGAAATATCAGAATTTAAAGCTTTAAGGTAATAAAGAAAAGCACCTTCTGTTGTTGGCCTGACTGCCACTAGAATTCTCTCCCAAGTCCTTTGAAATCTGAAATTAAAATCAGTCAGCTGCTCATTGGGAGCTCTTTTGATAGTTGTCAGCTGCTCCAAAAGGGACAAGTTGTCTCCCTTTTCCCCAAACTGCTCATGGAGGGCTATACATAGCTGATTCCAATTTTGAATAGAACCTGAGGCAAGGCTCCTGAACCATTGTAAAGCTTTCCCTTTGAATGAAGATGCCAGCAATTTGACAGCAACTTGCATCTCATTGATCTCATGGATTGCACAAATGTTAGCAATATCCTTGACATGATCACCAGGAGTGGTCTGATTTTCTCCAGTGAAGTATGGAATGTTCTTGATCTGCAATGGGATTGGATTTTGTGCATTGAGAGCAAGTGGGTGCTTTCTTGCCGGTGAAATTGACATAGGGGTTGTTTTGTGCCATTCTGATTGGCCTTAGAACCCTTGTTGATTGAATGAAAGGCCTACCAGGTGGAGGAGTTGAGAGAGTTCTGTTTGGTGGAGATGGAGACCTTTGGATTCTCCTCCCACTTTTCCTTCTTCTTGGAGATAATTGCGAGATATTCAAACAACACCTCTTCTTCTCCGAGCTCTTGACCTTGTAGTGATTCTTCTCATGAGTTTTCAGTGCTTACTGCTTAAAAACCAGTTGATTCTTCTTCCTTGGAGTCGCGAGATGTGTAATTTATAGCTCTTTTAAAGCAAGAAACTTGCAACAAATGCACATCAATTTTGTTGCAATGAAGATGAAGACTTCTAGTCCCACCGGGCATGCCAAAACTATTGTTGCAAATCAGCAGCACCCCTTGGATGTTGATCAGATTTCTAGTTTGATACTCAAGACATCCAGTGTGATTGCACAACATTGAATCCTCTTCCCAAGTGTGGGACTTGTCAAATGGAAGAGAAATCTCTAGTTGAGAGGCTGGTTCCTCAACTCCTCTGATCAGTTATATCACTTGCACAATTGCAGAGGTTTGAAATTTCCTAATTCTACTCTAAATTCCAAAGGGACAAGGATAGAAAATGCATAAAAGGAAACTAAAACTAATGCTAATAGGTGATGCACCAAAGGAGTGGTGAGCATTTCTCACTTCTGTAGATTGACACAGTTCATAGAATGCAACAAAAACAACATGCACAAACTGATAGCTGTAATGAAGAACCAGAAATTAGTCAAACAACACTAGCAGAGGATGAAGGATTAATCACAGGGCCTGTATTGTTATTTTAACATCAAAATCACTTACATTACAACACCTGAGAGGCAAAAATAAGTTGCAGTTCTTAGAAAAGGTCTTTATTCCACCAAAATCACTACCAAGGTGAAAAGGGGACTGCTATAATACACAAAAAATGTTCCCCTTTGAAAATGAGCCAAATCGCTTTACGGTCTGAGGGGAGCCCGGAGAGAGAAACACGGGAAAACATGGGAGAGGTTCAATCATTGACCAAAATGCATTCAAAATAGCATGGGCATCCTTACAGACCCATTCCATGACATTTTTAACCATCTGGGAGAGAATGCGAGCCATTCTTCATTAAAAATGGTGGTTGAAACGTCATTTCTGCTCATCACCACGTGCCAGAGACATTTTTGATTTTCTCTCTCCAAAATCCATCAAAATGCAAAAATTGACCCCGGAAATCTTGTAGATAATTTCACCATCTTTCCATTGATATAAAGAACGTGAAAAACCAGAGCTCTGGATCGAAAGATATGGCGATTTGAAATTTTAGGGCAAAACAGGGCCAAATCGGGTCGGCGGGCAAAAAAATTTGAATTTTTACCTTTTTGGTCATTTGGAAAATTTTCCAAAATTTCCCCATGCTCCACTACCTTCAGGTGCCACGTGGCATGCTTTTATTGGTCACGGGCCCATCCTGCTCCATTTTCCTTTATTTTCACCTTTGGAAAAATTTCCCAAAATTCCCCGCCGGGCCGACGAGTTTGGGACACGTGGCATGCGCTGATTGGGCACGGGCCTTTCTCTCGAAATTTTCCATGGGTCACTTTGATATTTTCACTGGACATGTGTCAAAACCCCATTGGTTGTGGGTTTGGACCCCTTTCGAAATTTTGGCCTGATAAGGGGTTTTCTTTGAAATTTCCTTTGTTTCTTCTTTGGAAAATTTTCCAAATTCACCCCTGGCAGCCTTTCTAGGACACATGGCGGCTATAATTGATTGGGCTCCCCTTAAATTTTTTTATTTTCTCCTTGGGAAAAATTCCCAATTTCCTCCCTCACTCTGCACCCACTTTCCGGACACGTGGCTTTGATGTGATTGGTCGTGGGGAAACGGGCCAAAAATCCTCCATTGAAATTTTGGCAAAACACTTTGCCAAAAATCCAACTTCTCCTCCGCCCTCCACCTTTTTCCGGCTCCTTAGGACACGTGGCATGTTTTTATTGGCCGCGGGGCCATCCCTCTAAAATTTCCATGCACCAACACTTAGCCAAATTTTCCAAATTTCACCCCTTGACACGTGGCAGCTTCTGATTCGTCGGCGGGCCTTTCAGGGGAAAATTTCCTTTTGAAAATTTTTCCAAAACACTTGGTAAAAAACCAAGTTCTCCTCCGCCCCCACCACTTCCTGGACACGTGGCGGCATCTCATTGGCTGCGGGCCTTGAAGGGAAAATTTCCCACAAAAACTCCGCTGAGCCATAACTTCAAAAATACATGGAGTTAGGAGGAAAAATTTACCTTTCTGGAAAGCTGAGAAAGAGCTCTATCTAATGGTGTCATTTCCAGAAGGTTTTGAGTGCCTGAAAAGAAAAATATTGCACATTTAATGTAATTATTAAAGATCCGAGACCTATAAATATAATGTTGGGTCACCTCTACATGTCATCTTAGCATCAATGGGCATCTTACTTATGTCAATAATGAATCCAACATCTCTTTTAGGATGCTCAAGAGGATAGAAGCCAAATTCTATGTGGTTGATTTGCGTTTAGTAGTAGAGTAACATTAATCAAGTGACCAAGACCCAACACTTGTAAAAAAGTGACTCGATGAGCAAGAGAGTTCTTCAACAAATCCAAGAAGGATATGTGAGAAAAGGTCTTTGTTAAATCCATAATTAGATCATATGCCACTACCAACCTCGAAGTATTGCGGTGTCATTTGATATAGATGGGTATATGGGAATAGGCCACATTGAGTAATCGTGGGTTCTTGTATCTACATTAATTTTAGGTTATGTTCCTAATTCAATGAGACCCATGATCTTTGTTTTCTCGACCATCTAACGGAGGCACTACCAGTGGGTTTCAAGAAGTGGAAGCTTCGTGATTGTTGTCTCCCACTTGGTTACCATTTTTGTACTATGTGGTTTTAATTTTCCATTCTCATGATGCATAAGAATAGGGCCACTAAATATCCTAAGAGGAGTGTTTTGAGGGAAACAAACCCCATGCTAGCATTTTACGTTGGCACCATAGGATTTTCCAAAAACATCTTGATGAAGAGTTTCCTTTGGTCCTCTGGTAGGTGTTGTATGAACTTGTTACAATCACGAAAAGTTATAGCATCATGCCCTCGGACCCTATGGAATCAGAATAAAGGTAGGGATCATAATTCCAAGGTATTTGATTTTCATTTTGTTGCGGTGTAAAGTTACACTGATGTTTAATCTAAGTTGCTATATTTAAATTTTGGAGGCCTTTCTTTGTTGGTTTTGATATTGATTTTGATACCCATTTGGGTATTAATTGGGGCCTTAGGCCTGAACTTGTTGTGGAGGTGGAGGATGGTTAAAATCCACCACGTTGGTGGAAGGTGTAAAATTTTACTCTTATTATTTATGTTTGTGTTGTTATTGGTGTTTTTACGCTTAAAGTGTTAACAACATTTAGCTTTTGGATTAATCGATTCTGTTGTCCGTTGTAACACCACAATTCTTATTGAAGACCTTAGTTCCTTGATTATTATTGGCATTTTTGGTGTAATTTTAATTACCCTAAGACAGAGTGATAATTTTCCCATTTAAACCGTAGGTTTTGACCACTATCTATTGCCACTTGATCAATGTGGAGACTACCCTCTAACACCTCTTCATAGCTCTAAGGGAAAATTTTGGACTTATTCCTTTGTTTCTCGGTTAAGGGAATGAAGCAACAAATTGAAAAAAAAATCAGATCCATATTGAGAGCACTCACCGAAGAGTAGAAGACCCTCCACCACCTCTGAATGAAATGGGAAGTAGATTCGTTATGATCTTGTTTTATATGAAGGAATTCCCTAATTCTTGTTCTTAGTAACTTGTTCATATCAAATTCCTTTATGAACTTAGATACAAGTTGTTTAAAGGAATGTATGGAGGCTTCAAGTATCCTGTAATACCAATCGAGAATGATCCCTCAGGGGCCTTGGGGAAGATCTTAGCCATAACCGCATCCCATGGGAGTATCTCTCTGATGGTAGTTAAGCATACACTTTAATATGAGTGTTTGGGTATCCCACCCCTTTAAACTTTGACAAGTTAGGAAGCATTACGCTTTATATAGTAAATTCTAGGGTCTACTTAAGATATTCAACATATGTTCCGAATGCGTATGACTCTACTATGGATGACCCTTGATGGGGAGGTGGAGTAGGCATAAGAGGCTGGTACGACACAACGTAAACATTTGTAGAGGCATAAGGCATCCCCTGTGGTTGAGCATATGAACTAGGAAAAGAATACATGTCCCCCTATGGTGATTTGGAATACATGTGTACATATGGGGGAACATTATTCTAGTACATAGTAAGAGGTACAATGCTAGGGAACATCACATTTCTAGTTGGGATGACATTTGAGAATGCACTTCTGGTTGGTGCCTATTAAGGGTATCTGTACGAGGTGTGAGGGGGCATACCTAACGTGGCTGATCCGGTGAGGAGATATCTAGAACAAATAATGCCTTAGTAAACTAGAGGAGGTGATGGTACATAAGACACATAACAAGGATTGGGAGCATGGTAGGGTATCTTGCCTTACCTAGAAAAAGGTGAGACACAAGATGATTGGGAAAGTTTGAACTCCCTAACTCTATCTACAGGGTGGAAATCATATTACCTAAAGATAGTGTTATAATTTTTTTGGGTGTATTTTGTGCCTTGTTAGGAGGTAGAGGTACATGATGTCCTACTATAAATTGTTCTCTTGGAGGCCACCCCTCATTGGGTATATTTTCCATTGTAGGGGATGGGTAGCAGTATCATTTTGAAATAGAGATTTAACATAATCCTACATACTTTCAAAGGACTGGTCTATGACATTGAAACACTCTTGGCTTCAAGTGAAGTTCCCATGATTTTTCATGAGAAGAGAGGTAGGAAGTGAAAGGATCAGATTACATGCTGACTTGGGGTCTAGACAAGACCCGAGGATAGAAGCCTTGTCCTCTAGTGAGTGTCATATCATTCAAGTTGGAGAACTCTTGTTGTTTGAGCTCCTCACTCTTGATAGAAGAATTGGTGTTGGTTCCTTACTTGGAGAGGAGTGTGAGGTGAAGGTAGATTGGAAGAATAATTGTCTACCCTCCCGACAATGATGAGGGTGACTGTGGTATGTCGATTTGGTGATAATATGCCTCAAGACCTAAAATAGGTCTGCTCTAATATTCATCGACATATTCGATAGTATATAAATACCCATAGAATAAATGGAGATGATAAGGATGGATGAAAAAAATGAATGAAAGTGGAAACAAGAAAGAAATAGTCTTTCACATCGGGTTCTCCAATTTGTACGCAAAGAAAATAACACGTGACCTTGATTTCTTAGCACTTGACCTCCTAAGTTCATGATGGGACTGACTAATGTAGAATGAATGGATGGATATTGGTAGAAAATATAGTGAATATGTGATATATGGATGAAATATTTAGAAATGGGATGAACAAGCTATCAAGAAAAATAATGTCCTCAACACGCAATATCAGGATCTTCTTGTCAAGGGAAAGAAAGGCCCTTCTAACCTGAATGAGTCTAATGGATGGTTCGAAAGGATAGGCACATGAAGACTCCAATCAATATTGAGCTCTGTGAAATCATCTCTAACGGTTGTGGGATACATGGAAACCAAGAGGAACCTCATAATGATGACCAAACAAGGTCATGGAAAATCGAGAGAGGCGTGGCTCCACTAGATTTATGAGTGGTTGGTGGGTCCAATCCAAAATACAAAAGCTCTATAAGTGTCTTCATTCGGGACATTCAATTTTCTAACAATATTTGGCGGATGTGGGGATGTTCTAAAGACTAGTGAACGTAATCCAGTATCTAATTATACTTGGTCTTTAGGCCCATTCGGTTGGGGACCCTAGGATCACAACCGTAAACTCTCTCTTGTTGTGGTCCGGGAATGGTCATGTGTGCATTTGTGCAATTTAATCTATGAAAAAAATAACAAGCTAATCTAAATAAATAAAAGCTACACTATGTTTTTTATATTTTCCAATATAGAAGAAATAAAGCAATAAACAACAATCTAATCTACTTTAAACTAATATTTTTGTATTTTTGGAATAACAGTGCGTATAGAAGAAATGAAGAAATTAATTGCCTCTAATTTAATTAAAAATCCTATTACATATAAAAAGCTAGATGTAGCTATCTATCCGTGCAATAGAATATTAAATTTATTCTAATTTAAATGTATCTTTTTCTAATTAATATTTTTATATTATCAAATCCTCTCCCTATCTCGAGAGACACGTGAAGATTTGAAGCTTAGAAGTTTTCTTCCCTACAAATTCCCGGATAGAATATGAGAAGATTCATAGAAACCATAGTTTGCAACATATTTTTATTATCTATGGTGATATAGCAATCTTCCTCCGATGTTCTTCCCTCACAAATCCACAAGAGATAGGAAGGGAAGGATCTATCACGAAAACTTCTATAGAATATGTGAAAGCCTCTTGAAATGATCTAACTATTTGCAATAAATAAAATGATTTTTTCTACTCTAGTTGATAAGTGTGTATACGTTCATAAATAAATGAAGAAATTAAAAAACTCAATAACAACCCCCAACCTGGAATTACAATGCAAAGGCAATGCCAGTTGTGGTATCAATATTACCCCTCAATTATCTTTACCAATATTTTGTGTCCACGTGAGTCAAGGAACTGGGAATGCAGAGGAAGCGAGAAAAAAGAAACAAGCTGGAGCAATGGTAGCTTGATGGTAGTCTCGTTTACAATTTAGGAAAAAGAAAGGCAACACAAGAGAACAAAGCTTTGTTGTGTAGTTTCAAAAATATTTTGGCAGCTCAACTAAGAAAGATACACAAATAATCTTCATCCATTTACTTTAGAAGAAGCGATGATTTTACAGAACATAAGCTGGGAAATGGTCTAATCCATTTGGCAATAATGGGGTGCCACATCAAAAAAGCAGAGGTATTTTAACACTCAATCAATAATTAGAAATGGAAGAGGAGGTTGATATGAATCATTCAAGCTTAAAATCAGCTTAATCAACCTAGAAACATGCGCTAAAAGTGAATTGGAGTGGGTTAACATTTGTTTGATTCATGCACGGAAAGTTTTAGACAATTCGCATGAAACCACCACCCTACATAGGGTGGCGGTTATGAAATTTCCACCCAAGTAGGGCTGAAGTTGCACAACCGCCGCCTTGAGTGCAGAAGCGACGGTTTTGTTACTAAAGGCCAAAAATGAAGGAAAAACAATGTAGAAAGCTATAGAAAAGTAGGAAATGGCTAAGGTAATATAAGATACACATATTAATTTCAAAGAGGTAAAGGGGTTCCAACATATTTGGAAAAGACATGAATCATATTTGGGGGCTTTTGAACCGTTTTCGACAATGTAGCACATGAAAATTTGGGTGCGTACTATCGAGTCAACGATACCCAAAATAGCATAAAACGTTTCAAAATTGTCCCACAAAACAACAAAGTAGTGTTTTTCTTACTTAGTAATTTGTTTGTACATAGTTTTGTGTGTTGTCTTACATGATTTTTGGATTAGTTTGTTCTTTGCTTGATTAGATTAATTCTTGTTGCATTGTTCATGTGTGTTTAGAGTAGATTTGATTAAATTTTTCTTTTGTTTGTGTTGTTTTCTTATACATTGTTTTGTTATCATTTCATCATTCACATCATCTATATCATCACATCTAACATCTATGCATCTCATCAAATAAAATTCTAAGCTACATCATCATCAAATGAAAATTAAACATGTATGCTAAGCTAACATCATATAATATCATCAATGGGGCAATAGGGATTATCTTTATCCCCCTCATCATAGACCATAATAAAAACATGGGATAAACATGTTATCTCATAAATCAAAATGTGATAAATAATCAAATTCCATAATCATCATATATCCATATAAAATGTCAATGTCCATATACAAAAATTGTCTCGATGTACATTAGATACAATATACACCATCATGGGCATGGATTAAAAAAGTTCCTTCATCTTGAGGCATAATAAAAAAATAGTACATGTGCATCCACTATAAAATTATGCCTTCATCATGAGGCATACATAAAAAATAGTACATGAATAAAGAGTCATGGATGACTCTCACCGATCACAGGGACTTCCTAGCTTCGACTCGGGTTGGCCTACCTCGATTAGATGGTGGCATCTGAACTGATCAGTAGATCTAGTTATCATGTGTGATCTAAATCTAGACCGACTATTTACAATTTGAGTGTATGGGTCCACCCTCTTGTTCATCCGTACTACACCATGATATAGAGCTCTATAGTGAGTTTCCTCACATGAAGCTCTTTGTAAAATCATATACTACATCTCTAGCTCCATATATATCAATTGCATGATATAAAACATCACACTCTCTGTAATACGAGGCTATGTTAACCCCCATCCGTGTGTCCTAAGTTTCTCCCATGAATTTATGGTCTAATCTCACTCTATTATGTCTTGGTCAAGCTCTGCGGTCACATGATCCAAGCTGTCTATATAGGGTATGTGTTGTAATAATACATATATCAGCCTACCTCATAAGAAGGGCCCTATACACTGTAAAATGGCCAATGATGGTCCACCTCCTCTCGAAATAACCTGAATCCATGAACATGTATTTGTGGCCACCTTTTTGGTGACCTAGGTGGTGATCCCCATCCCCCACTTGTTATAATATGCGGTGGTGACCGTCATACATCTCCTGTAATCCCCACTGCTATAACTTGCATGCTCACTACTCAAGGTGGTGAGGGTGGAACTTATATCAAGGGCACCTAATTTCCTGCACCTATATCATTAGCACTAGTTATGACCATATTTGTGCATCTATACTACTATCTACTATATAACAAGCACATTTTTGCATGTACCTATGACTATTGATCTAGGGGTGCTTGTGGTGGTACATTGTTGTGGACCCTTTGGTTGTACTAGTCCCCTGTATTGGTCCCCGACCACCGTGTGCTCCTAGCCCTATCTCTCGGTAGCACAACACGAAGACTTGTTGTTGTAGTTATACCATCCTCTATGAAAAATTTTAGGATGATGAGTTGTTGTAGTACTATTGTAGCATAACAAGGCCCATAATACGGAGTTGTCCTTGGGTATAAGATTTGTGCCTCCTATCTCATGGATGTGGGGTAGCGTCTTGGAAATTTTCTAGTGCCCTATTTTGTCGTCTGAGCCTAAAATACAATGTCTCATGTTTCTAACATGCATACCGCATCTTGTCTCTAGGAATGCCTTGGATAAGACCTAATTGTCACTGCACCCTATCGATGCGGTACCACTCTATAATTTATATGTGGCTTCCAATCAATAATTTCTCTACCTCCATAGTGATAATATCTAGTGCGTCATCAAACCACTCGATACAATCGGTATGGCCACAAGCTAACCATCTAAATTTGTAAATAATCAAAGGCATGTTTGTAGTAATATGTGTCCCCCATGTGAGATTTGGCATCCTATCCACCTGGATCCCATCCCCTGTAGGATGGCTCATTTGGAGCCCTAGCTCGTAATACCCCAAGAGGGCACCCGATAGCAATGTGGCCCCACAACCAAAACTATAGTAGTGCCATTAGCCCCACGCTCCTCAAACCTCATGTCGATGCAATCATGTAAATCCCAATACGGATGGGCTAGTATACACCGACCCCAGTAAGAATACCTCTTCATCCATCAAATTATGCACCACTCCTATAAAAACAAGTGGAAAGTGGGTACCGAGTCTTGTTAGGAAGTCGGTAGGCTGGCAGCGACAAGTGCCATCAAGTACACGGGTATATGGGAAATCCTCCAATCATCAAAACAATCTGTACAAATGCATTGCCATGCCTAGCCAAAAGAATATTCTCAGAGCTGAAATAGACCCCATATGTGATCCAAGATCCATCCGTGGTGCCCGTCATATGTAACCAAGCTACCCTAGATAAGAACTTAGAGGATCCGATACATGTCCTCTAGGGTCACGGTCATCTCACCCGTAGGTAATTTGAATGTCCAGGCTCTCACTTTTCCATCTCTCGGCTAAGGCCGTCAACAGGATGTGATCCAACATGATGCGTGGCATGTCTACAATATATGATAAACATGTCACATGTAGTATGAAAATTGAACCTTTCTTCTCGCATGAAGGGTTAAGTTCTTTGCGTAGGCTTGAAGGCATCCATGTCACGTGTGCGCCTCCAAGTTACATAAATTTCTTGCAAGATTACCCAAAGTATGACCATTAACATCATTCCTTCTATTAACATATTTCTAAGGTGTTCTACTTACACTTACATTCTTCTAGACATTTCATAAAATATTCTAAGGACTTCTCAAAGGACAAAATTTGTACTAGCGTATATATTTTTCGTTAGCGTAAGCCTTTTAACACTTGTGCTCTCATTCTAACACTAGCGCATCTCTTTTGATTCCCATGTTGTCATTTTGACACTAGTGCATTCCCTATAACTAACATAACCCTAGTTTAATGCTTATGCACATGTTTTAATGCTTGTGCAATACCTTCATGCTAGTGCATCCCCAGACACTCTCAAGCACGCCCAAAGGCTGCGCACTAGCGTCCAACCCATCATATTTCCCTAGCCCTAAAATGTAATAAATGCACTAAAATTTTAAAATTTTGAGTTTTTTAACAACTGGACCATCTGCAAGAAGCCTCTTTTACTATCTAACTTGATCCACATGATGTCTACATCTCTAAATTCAAGCCATCTCTCTCAAAACTCGGAGTAAAATTCTCACAAATCTCAATAGGGTCTAATAGCAATAACTAGTCATGATGGATTTTACCCCTCCCAACCCGATATTTATACCCTCCAAGCCCTATTTAATCATTTTATCACCTCTAGGGGCTAGATAGCTAATGATATCTTCTAATTTTTTCCCTCCATGTGTCAAAGCTCCTTCGCGATGAATATTTTTAGTAAATGGTCATTTTTTTTAGATTTTCACCTTGTTGGGTCATATTTTTGCTTCCCAAAGGTTCTCGTTTCTTCTACAGGGGCATATTTTTGCTTCCCATGGATTTTTATTGATGCCTCACATGAATCGTTATTCTTCTATATCACACTCTTCCTAAAAAAATTTAAATATTTTAAAAATTGGTAAAATTCAAAAATCCAAAAAATGGTAAAAAGCATTCACGCAGCTGGATCATTTACAAGACACAACATCCTCAAACATCGAAATTTTCCTACAAATAATATTTTTGGGTCCTTACATGTTCTCACACATGAATCATGGATCATTTTGATCTACCTCCATTAACAAAAGTTGGTTTTCTTGTTATGTTTGTACTCCCTTGCACAATGAGTTGCTTGGTATAGTTTCATAGAGCACGATTACTTTTTCATAGGACCCCATGTCCTCCATATATTCACCTCGCATGTATCCTTTCTTGGGGTGCCATTTTTAACCCTTGTTATTAACAGAACATTTGGGAATTGAATCTCGATAACAAAAACATTGGTGCAACTATCTTAAATATTGTTTGTTTGAGTACGTTTGTTTGTACTTGTTTCCTTATTGGTTTGTTTACTTTCTCATATTGCATTACTTTATGTATATTGCTTTGAGTTAGTGTTTTAACAATGAACAAATGTTAGTATTATAGATTTTCATGTTATTTTACACTTTTGTTGTATGCTTGTATATATAATAAAGGGTTGATGATGTAGATCATAAAGAAAAATGATGAAACAAAGTTGTTCTTGAGCTAAGATGGATGAAATTTATCTCCATTCTCTTCATCTCCATTCTTCTTCATTATCATTTTCTTCATTATCACACTTTTTCTTCAACAACACCTGGGCAATAGGGATTATTTTTATCCCCCTCCTTATTTCTTCTATCCATTGAAACACATATGGTTTCTCTTTCTTACTCACTCACGTTGCATACTCTCTACTCAACTTGTGTTGAATTTTTCTTTTACTTCTATTTTCGATCATCAATCAACCTCTTTCACCACCCCATCAACACTCGAGGGGCATCCTTAACTCTACTAATTTTTATTCCACTCCTTCAAAATTTAATTGTATGTAATTTTCTACTATCTTTGAAGTGGCATCATTTACACCACCCTAAAGAGGGGCAAATGTAGACACCTAAAATCTGCTTACACAGTTTTAATACTAAGATTACACTAATTACCCTCTTTCCATCATTTCCATTATAATTGGTGATTTTCCACTAATTAACTAATGTTTCCCTCCATTTTGGTCAATTAACGACACTTCATTAATTAACTAGCATTTACCCCACTGGATGCCAATTAACGACACTTCATTAGTTATAATCCTCTTCCAATTGAATAATTAACTATTATTAGTTAATTAAGCCTTTTTAACCTTGTATTTAATCAATAAACCCTCTTATTGGTTAAATCCCCCTCTTAAATCATTCTAATCCTACATATTTCCCTCTAAATCACCTCTAAATAGATTTCTAAGCTTATTCTAGCCTATTAATTAATCCTAGTTAATTAAATAATCTCCAACTCCCATGAGTTGCTAATCACTTGTTAATTCCTCTAATCAAGCTTATCCTTTCTAATTCTCCTTTATCCTTTATCCCACATGCACTAGTTTGCAAGCTTCTCCCAAATTGGAAAGCTATATAAAGGACCCTCCTACCTTCTTTCACACCTACACCACACTTTTCTAGTGATTACTATAGGCATATGATAAAGGCATTCTCCATTGTTGGAATAGCTTCTTCATCTTTGCATCCATTCTCTCATTGTTGAGTAGTAAGGGAAGATCTAAACATGGCCTTGTAGCCATTTCTTGGTGAGATCCTTTCCTCACTTTGGAGAAAAACATACAAATTTGATTGTTTATGATCTAAATATGCTCTGATAATACCCCAAACTTTTGACACAAATTAACTAGTTTAAAGCAAGATCAACACGATAATGATCTCAAGTTAAATGCAAAGCTAAGGAATGAAACATCAATCATTAAAGCTTAATATAACAACAATGGAGATTAAATTAAACTAAAATATAACAGCTAAGCATGTTTATTAGTATGTTTAATTAACTAACATAGACCTAAATAGATCTAGGAGCAATAAAATTGGGAATGGTCATACTCCACAAATGGTGAGAAGATCTCTCTAGCACAAGAATAAAAGGCCATGCTATATATTATCGTACTAACCGTAATGAAGGGTTTAGGAAAATATGAGCATGTGAATCCTTAAAGGAGTTTAGGATCTTTAACATATATCTTAGATGAGGTTATTAATCAAAGTATGGTGTAAAATTGGAAGGTAGTATTTAGTCTTATTTATAGTTTTTCCTTTGAGGAAAACTTGCATCGTGGTGCATATGGGACTAAAATTAGACTAAAATTACAAATAAGACTTATAATTTCTAATCATGATTAGGATTTTCTAATCACAATTAGTGAATTATGAAGTGATTAAGAGGTGTGGATCCTTAATGTGACTTTATGGTCAACTAGGAGGCTACGATAAGATTTTGAAGCTTCTTTGAGATGTTATGGGAGAAGTGGAGTGATTTTGAGTGGTTGAAAAGAGGGTTTTAGGAAAATATTAGGGTATAATGACCAAAACAAGGGTAAAATAGGATTAATTAGCTAATAACGCTAATTATTTCCTGAAGAGGATAACAACTTACGATTTGACGTCGATTAGCATCCTGAATGTGGAAAAGGGTGGATAATTAGAAAAGCAAAGTGCTAATTAACCAAAATAGAGGGAAAGCCTTAGTTAATTAGTGGAAATCACTAATTATAATGGAATTGGTAAGAATGAGAGTGATTTACATGCGTTTTGGCAATAAGATTGTAAAAATCAAAATTTAGGTGTCTACATTTGCCCCTGTTTGAGGTGAAGTTAGTGACTTCACTTCAAATATAGTAGAAAAGCATAAAAAGGTAAAATTTTGAAGAAAAATTAGCAGGATGAAGGATGCCCCCTCAAGTGTCGATGGGGTGATAGAAGAAGTCAATTGACAATTGAAATGGATAGAATAAATAGGATAAAATGGGCGTGAAACCCTTGGTTATTTATAAGGGAAATAATAGGGATAAACATGAGTGTTTATTGTTTGAGGTGATTAGGAAGAAAAATAAGTAGTGATAAGATAAGAAAGTTGAGAATATGAACATGTTCATATTTGTATTCGATGCCATTCAATACACAACCTTATTTCATCACTTTTCCCCTATGACCTACATCATTGGCCTTTATTTAAAATAAACAAAAGTATAATATAACATGAAAAGGTACATTACTAACATTTGTTTACTACTAAAAATATGTAACTTCATTCATATTACATTATGAAATGCAATACAAGAAATTAAAATGACACTTAACTCCATGCAACATACGTAAATGCAATGCAATACGAGAAATTAAACCAACTAACCTAACAAAGAAACAAGCACAATGACATATAATCAAACAAACAATGTTCAAGACAATTGTACCAATGTTTTTGTTATCAAGCTACAATTCCCGAATGTTCGTGTTGTAACGAAAAGGGTTAAAAATATTGCCCCAAGTAATAAAACATGTGAAGGAAAAAAGGAGGACACAAGTAGTCCCATGAAAGCATTCATGCATTATGACACAAGCACTGACAACTCACCATTACATGGGAGTCCGGACATAATAAGCAAACCCAAATTTTTAATGGAGGTAAATCATGATGATCCATAATTTTTTTGAGACAAGAACAAGAAAGAACATCAGAAATATGGTTTTTTGTCCAGGACCCATTTTGGTGTTTGAGGATGATGCAAGTGATACATGCTTTAGTTGCATTGTATGCACGTTGTTTACTAATTTTACAAAATTTTAAAATTTTGTAATTTGTTTTTAGATTTTTAATGATTTTACAAATGTTTTTGAAATTTTTTTGTTGTTTTGAATTTTTACTTTTTACAGAAGAAAATATTATAGAAGAAATAACGAAGTTGTGAGACATCATTAAAAGTGACCGTAAGGCAAAAAAATCCCCATAAATTAGAAAAATCCATCAGAAGAAAAATATGCCATAGCATAGCAAAAATTTGTTGAAAATAATTATTTATTAAAAACAACCATCGTGGAAAGTATTAGAAGAATTTTAGAAGGTACTCATTCAGTTTCACGCATTTCCTTTCACTTCGAGGGTGAGAAACACATTGCGGGAGGAAAAGGAGCTCATGCGGGAGAAAAGGAGCTTACACACAGGACTCGTAAAAGAAATGCAAGGGAACCTAGGTGCCTGGGATGCCTATGCACAACTACAAGGGTGCCTAGGTGCCTATGCACCTCAACTAGAAGGGCACTGGGTACCTATGCACTTAGAAAATTGCATGTATAGCAGTGCAACACTGAGTGCATAACCTATCTTCCGGAGGCCATAACTTTTTCTCCCGACCTTGAAACGACTCCATTTTTTTGTTGGAAAGGTATTGAAGTGAACTACGCAATGGTAAGATAAATTTGGGTTTTTGAATTTTTTTACCATTTTTTTGGGTTTTAAATTTGTTTTACAAGTTTGTTTGGGTTTTTTATGTTTATTTGGATGTTTTGACTTTTCCAACTAACATATTTGAATGTTTTGGGATTTTTGAAACATATTTAAATGTTTTTGACTTTTTAGAATTTTTCTAAAGCTATGCCTACAGAAGCGAAGAAACGTGAATGACCTAAATCATGAGACAAGATGGATGTAGGAAGGGAAAAATTCCACATGCATGTGCAAGAAAGTGAAGATGTGAAAATTCCCAAGCATTAGTTGGTAATATACTAAAGGCAAGATCTTCACTCGTAGAAGATGGATGAAGGAAAATATAGATAGGTTCAACATGACAATGAACGTAGCCCAATGATGTGCAAGAAGGAGCAAGGATGCCCCAGTTCCACGTAATCAAACCAAGAAGCACATGATAGAAAGAAGTGGAAGATTGTATTGAGAAAGGGGACAAAGGTTCCATAAAACATGGAAAAAGGCAATATTATACACATGGATTTTCTAAACAAAGTTGAAGAAAAATGTGAATTTTTGTCAATGCATCTTAGAAGCCTCGCGATGAAGAAGCAATTAGCTAAAGCACAAATTGTGAGACACGATACTTTAGTGATAGTTAGAGTAGGAGTTTGAACAAGGTCCAAAAAAAAAAGCATGGTAACATACTAATCTTGTTTTCTCATAGAGATCCATTGTGTGTACGTATAAATTTATTACCTCTTGGAGGGAAGATTTGATAGAAAACAAGTGAAGACACCCTAGCCAATGTGTAGGAATGATTTATTTTTAGAGTCAAGTTATTGTGAATGGATTGTGGAAGGATAGTTGTGCATTGTTCCACTACCAATCAAACATCCATAGCCCCAACGGAGATGCATTTTATTCTAATCGCAACATTTCTCTACTTCCATTCAAGCGTCCATAGTCTTGGTAGAGATTATTGGAAATACCCCAAGAGAGAGTTATATATCAATTTGATTTTGATTTTAGCTTTTGATTTTTGATTTGATTGATTTTGTTTTACTTTCTAAAAACTTATTTCAGATCTTTTTTTTTTACAAGAGGTTAAGAATCACTTATGGCTTGATGGAAGGATGTGGAAGTGATTACGATGATGACATTTTCTAGTGTCAACACATACATCCAAAATTTCTTCGCAACAATTTTGTTTTTAGATTTTGATTGTGATAGATCTCTATGAGGTCATTCGTTCTTTAAGTTAACAAGGTGCTAAAATACCAAGGTTAAACAGATACCATAGAGATAAATGTCTTAAAATGCATGTGAATTGGCAAATCAAAATATCACTAAAGGGATGAAAATGGTAGGAATACTTGCGAAAGAATAACAAGGAAGGGAAGAAAGAACATCCATGTGTATGCAATACCTTATTGCAATGTTTGATATTTACCTTTGATATTTTTTTGAAATGTTTTCTCATTTTTTTGTATTTTTGAAAAGTGAGACCAACAAGGTCACTCGATGTGATAATATCCAATAACAATGTTAGTGATTTGCTTGATAAAGAATACAAGGCATGTTTTCTTATCAAGATTCATATTATCCCGATCTTGATGATATGGTGAGATCATACTCAATGTATGACTATATTTTATCATGAAACATGGATTTTGTAAGTAGGAGATTGAGTTCCCTATCCATAGGTTTATGTACTTTACACCATACTTGGTGGTTATGTTGATGTAAACTTTTAAATCATGTTTGATTCTAAACTTTAAGATCATCTAAATTGTTGTGAGCTTTGGATCTCTTGAAATTTTTATCTAAGCCTAATGAAGGAACCGTTTTGGTTTCCTATAAGCTACTACGTGAATTTTTTGATCCCGAGAAGTGGGAGAGGAAAACAAATGAATAGAATTGATGTGATAAATTATGGTGGGTTTTCCAAAATTATTGATAGAAGAACAATATGATGGACACAAAGGATACGGTCCAATAATTGAAGAGGATGGGATACTAGGAGGTGTCCCATAGAATGAAGATAAAGGACTACAAGGATTTGGCCCTAAGATTGAAGATGAAGAACTTCCTGTTGCATCCCATAGATAGAAGATGAAGGACTACCTGGAGGTGTCCCATATATAGAATAAGATGGGCTACTAGGACGTGGCCCAAGAATCGAAGATGAGGGACTTCTAGGATGTGCCCTAGTATAGACAAAGAGGGGATATGCAGAGGTGAGCCACATATAGAAGAAAATGGGCTACCAAGAGGTGAGCCACACATAGATGATGAAGGGATACTTGGAGGTTCCCCACATATAGAAGCAGGAATGGGCTACCAGGTGGTGACCCAAGGTGAGAAGAAAATGGGCTACCAAAAGGTGAGCCACAAATAGATGATGAAGGGAAACTTGGAGGTGCCCCACATATATAAGCATACGATGGGCTACCAGGTGGTGACCCAAGGTGAGATTGTGATGGAGGAATCCTGATAGATAAAGAATGATGTGAAGAAAAGATAGGATCTTCCTCAATGGTCTTAGGATCTTCCTTAGTATTCTAACAAAAGGAATCAATTTCTTCTTCCCAATATGCAAGTGTATCGAATTCAAGATTAAATCCTTGATTGTAATCCTCTAGGGAATGCCATCATGTGACCCTAGGAATTCCATGATTGTCTCCTCATCTTGAGATGAATCGATCGGTAGGGGTATTTGTTCTTTAACCATAGGAGGTTGATTAGAAGAAATGGGTCCAACTTGGTGTGGAAGATTGAGAAGATGATGACTCAAGAGATGAAGTATATTTGGATCTAGATGTCTCATGAGTAGAAGAAGACATGGCTTTGAGATAGTTTATTGGTATAGGTTTTCCTAGAAGATGGCATATTTCGGGAAACAATGAGGATCACATAGAAACTCAGAATATGATTATGACATAGGAGTCATTTGAGGTGTTTGCGACATATGCATCAACTTAGATGATTGTGAAATAAGAGTCAAATTAGGTGATTGTGACATGAATATTGATTTAGATGAATGTGACATAAGTTTCAATGAGTTAATTTTGATGTGGGAGTTGATTTAGATGAATGCAACATGGATGTGGACTTAGAATATTGTGACATGGGATTCAACTTAGGATATTAACCTTATGTTTGGCTTAGATGAATTTTGGTCACCTAGATCTTCAATGGAGGAGGAATTTGTAAGGTAGGAAACAAGGGAGGTCCTATAAAGTAAGGGAGGACTGTGGCTCAAGAACCAAATTATATTTTTGATTAGTGAGACTTGGGGCTACATGGATCTTCAAAGGAGGAAGATTCCATTTAGGTGACTGATAAGGGGAGTCTTGCAAAGAAAGGGAGGATTGTGACTTAAGAGTCAAATGAAGTGAATAGCTCTGATGAGAATCTTCAGAAGACGAGGTGAATCAAGAATCAGAATAATAGTTTGGATCAGATTCAAAAGAAGAGTGGGAGGAACCCGAATAATAATTTAGATCAAAAGTTTCCAAACCATACCATCGACTATGAGATGAAGGTGGGGAATAGGGTACCCAAATGGGTTCTCTAATGAAAGAACCAAACAAGGCTTAGTCATGATAGGCATCCTTTGATGGGAATGTAGAAACCTAGGTTCCCTATTGTCATACATATAAGGAGCCATGCGATAGTCAGTCATTGGAAAATGCCTAGACCTAGATAGTGATTTTTCCAAAGAGAATATAAGGAAAATAGGTATCGTAATGACACAATTTTGACAAATCAACAAGGTTTAGACAACAAGTTGTAGCTGTAAATGTCAAAATGTTTGATCAAAATTGGGAAACACAAAGGACACAAGGGAAAAATCTTTTCCTATGTTCAATTCGATGTAAGAGTTGCTTATAGGAGATTTTTTGCTAAGGTTTAAAAATGGACCCTAGGAAAATTTTCACAGTGTAACAACACTAAGTCATCACAAAGAATGGTGACTATAAAATAACCACAAATCCAACAAGTCAATGTGAACCCTAGGATAAATAACAAATAATGATTTACCCTAATAAGGTAATATACGATGCGATTTTTTCTAAGACAATACAATGATGTACAAGACTCAAATCTAGTCCACAACAAAAATTTACTCCCTATGTTTTATCTAGATAGGTTTAAAACCAAATAGTGACAACACAATATCACCAGTTAGGTCAATCTTGAAACAAACAAGACCTAAATGATAAGATAATGTTGACATGAATCTTCTAACAAAATATACTAAAAACTAGTTTCTAAACACTAAAAATGTCTAAGTCTTGTAAACTATATGATACAAATGTGAGCAATGTAACAACACAATGTGGACACATAATCAAACTTTGCAATAAAGCAATATTTTCATATCAAAATGGCATTATAGCGATGCTAACAACAAAGTAACCTCAACACTAACAAATTCAAGACAAGGCTAGGATGTAAAAATATGCCTAAGTATATCAAGGAATTACTATGTGTGCAGCGGTGTAACAACATAATCTAGAGATTTAGGTCAAGTTTCACAATGGAAACAAGACGTAAATATCTCAATTATATGGCTATAATATAGGAAACATAATAACTCTAAAGAAGAAATGATAAGACAACCTAACTACAATGATAATAAGTCTCAATATGGGTATGAGACAAGGGGCCTACTAGAGTCATGATCACGTACCATTCACACTTTCAACACTTGCATTCCAACATTACAACCTAGTCATGCAAGTAGACTACAAAAGTGGTGGACACATTATTCCCAGTGATATCTGTATATGTCATTTACTCTTTTGTCCCAAAATGGGAAACAAGAGAACAAAGGGGTAGACCAAATGAGGATGAAACAAACTAATTATACTTTGCCAAAGTTTTCACCTTGCCTTAAGGTAAATGAAAAACTAGAGCAAAGTAACACCTTGTAAGTCTTGTGATGAAATATCACACAATTCCTACTTTAAGAGATCTTTCCCTTGTTCAAATAACAAGAGTTAGAATCTAACAAAGTAGAAAATTTTTGAAAGCTCTCAAGTATACTATCTAAGACAAAATTGGCTCCAAGCGAGCAAGCTTCCTAATGGTTCTCTCACCTAGCTTGTCACAAGATATCTAGAGCGAGCTCGATTTACCCAAAAATTCATACTGACTAGTTTGGGGTTATCTCGGATTTACTTTACCCCCTTCATTATAACGTGAATCAAAGTGCATTTAGTTATAATTTCACAAGGTCGCGATACAGATATCTTTGACTCTAAATTTTCAAGGAGTACTAGTCAATTGGGTATTTGGAGCACTTTCCTATTTCATTCACAAGGTTCCCTCTTGTGTGAACTACTTTAGGGTTCATAGAACCACCCCTATTGTGAGCTTAAGGCTTATTCCAAAGAGGCTATGTTTTTTGAATGAACAAGCTTTAGCTCTTAACAAACCTACAAATCAAGTGTTTTGTATAGTGGTGTATTTTTTAATCTTTTGGATTAAGTAATGTGGTTTTGTCCACCTTTGGAAACCTACAAGCACATGTGAAAGTTAGAGTTTGGTTTGAAGAGAGCCCTTCTTTTTTTTGTGTACAAGCGTTAGGTCCTTCACAAAATGGTTAGTAGTTCCAAAATATTCACAATATCATAGGAAAATAGCAATGAAAAATTCTTATAAATCAACTAACTACCATCAAAATTTGTAAAAACAAGGTTTATTCCCAATTACTCCAAATGCTTCTTAATGAAAGACTAAACCCACTTTTGGTTCCCAAGATCACACTAGGTGTAAGGGAAGAGCATACACAAATTTTAGCCTTGATTATTTATCAAGTGAAAAATCTCTTAAACTAAAAGATCAAACATATGCCAAAAATGAAGGTTTATTCTCTTAAGCACAAAATGAATGATGATTGTTCCTACTTACTCCCAAGAAGAAAAAAAAATGGTTTAGAGGTGCTTTTGGTTCTCAAGATCACACTAGGTGCAAGAGAAGAGCATACACAACTCTATTCCAAACTCAATCAAAGTATGAAAACATAATCACTCCTCAAACCCTAACCCAATTTACTCAAAAATCCCTTATCAAACCCTAGGACAATTTTGTTAGGAATATTTCTCTAAAATCAATAAATTGACAAAAAAACATCTAAAAACCCTTAAAAATGAAACTAATCCTAAAATTGAAATTTGAAATTTTGAGAAATTTTACTTGATGCATGGGTGCCCTCTTAGTACATGGGCACTCCTTTGAATGCACAAGTGCTCAACTGGATACACACATGCTCACGAATGCACAGATGCCCCCTTATCATTTTCACATAGTCAATGATGTATGAGGCTTCTAGTAAGGCACATGTGCTCTTCTATATGCAAATGCATAATTTTCACTCAGAGCCAAAAATCTAGTATTGCAAGGGTGCTCCTCTAGATGCACATGCGCTCCTCTAGATGCACAGAATATCTTTTCCGTAGGTTCTCAAACTATCTTTGAGGCCATAAATTTTCTCCCAAGCTCAAAATGACTGTTCTTTTTGGCATTGGAAAGGCATTGAAATGAAATACACAATGATAGCATAAATTTGGGTTTTATAGTTACCAATAATTTAGGGTATTCATTTTTAGAAAACTATTCCTTTCTAACATATCTCAATGCTTTGATGAATGTTGTTTTGAGAAGATTTCTTGAAAAAGTCCAATCTTTGGTATTTTGAGGGAATTTTGACAGGGCTTCACCTCCTTATATCCTACAAGGAAACATGAAAACACAACTTCTACCACTAATCTAGTTGAAACAACTATCAAAATATAAATTGATCTACAAAAACTTTGAATTTTTTTCTAAAAACTTGAAATTAATCTAAAAATCTTGAGAAACTAATCTACAAAAGCTTTAAAGTAATCTAGAAATCTTGAAAGTAATCTAGAAAGCTTGAAATTAATCTAAAAATATTGAATTTAAATTTGAAAACTTGAAACTAATCTAGAAAACTTGAAATGAAAACTTTGAAACTAATTTTAAAATCTTGAAAAATGAATGCAATGTGGTTTGTCCCATTTGGGTGTACCAAATGATAACATCCCAAAATTTTGACACAAATTAACTAGTTTTAAGGAAGATCAAAACCATAATGATCTCAAGTTAAATGCAAAGCTAAGGAATGAAACATCAATGATAAAAGCTTAATTAATAGCACAACAATGGAGATTAAATGAAACTAACATCTAACATCTAAGCATGCCTACTAGTATGTTTGATTAACTAACATAGACCTAAATAGATCTAGGAGAAATCAAATTGGGAATGGTTGCTACTCCACAAATGGTGAGAAGATCTCTCTAGCACAAGACTACAAGGCCATGCTATATATTCTCCTACTAACCATAATGAAGGATTTAGGAAAATATGAGCATGTGAATCCTTAAAGGAGTTTAGGATCTTTAACATATATCTTATATGAGGCTACTAATCAAAGCATGGTGTAAAATTGGAAGGTAGTACTTAGTCTTATTTATAGTTTTTCCTTTGAGGAAAAATTTCATCTTGGTGCATGTGGGACTAAAATTACAAAGAATATTTATAATTTCTAATCATGATTAGGATTTTCTAATCACAATAAGTGAATTATGAATTGATTAAGTGGTGTGGAGCCTTAACCATGTTTAGGATCAAATAGGAGTCTAGGATAAGCTTTTAAAGCTTGCTAGACGTTATGGAGAGAAATGTGGGTGATTTTGAGTGGTTGGAAGAGGGTTTTAAGCCAATAGTAGGGTATATTGACCAAAACAAGGGAAAAATAGGCTTAATTAGCTAATAACGCTAATTGTTTCCTAAAAGAGGATAACAACTTATGATTTGACATCGATTGGCATCCTGAATGTGGAAAAGGGTGGATAATTAGCAAAGTAGTGTTAATTAACCAAAATAGAGGAAAGTGTTAGTTAATTAGTGGAAATCACTAATTATAATGGAATTGGTAAGAATGAGAGTGATTTGTGTGTGTTTTGGAAATAAGATTGCAAAAGTGAAATTTAGGTTTCTATAGGCTCATACTTAATAACAATAATACATTAAAAAGAGTAGGAATGGTTTAGCATTAGATGTTTCATTCATGTTTATGCATTAGAGTAGCTATTTCCTTTAATCTCTTATCTTGATGTTAATGGTAGATTAGATTTTTTTGAGACTACTAGGTGTTAGTTTCATTTCAATAGCATATCATTTATCAAATAGTAGGATTTTATTTCAAGGATGAGAGATTGGACTGAGATTATAACTATCCAACAACATGCATGAGTGATAAAATTTCATGTGAAGGAATGATAGGAGATGTGAGATCCACATTGAGAGGTTGAAATTTTCCATTATGAGTGATCATGTGAACATGGGAGGAAGAAGTGGAAGATGAAGATGTCAAGGGCATGCTAGATGTAGATGTAAAATAATTAATAGCTAGAATAGAAGAAGTAACATGGGTTTCTTCTAGAGAATAATAATAAGAAGAAGAAACATGTGGATATGAACAAGAAACATCGCATGGGATATTGATAGAAACATTAGGGGTATTATTAGAAGAAGTGAGAGGATCCATAGCAATATAAGGAGGAGAATCATTATGCATTGTATTATATACTTCCTTAGAAGTAGATGAAAGTGAAGTAAAAATTCACATTCGATAGAAAGCAACATGCTCACTAGAATCATTATTCTTACTAGTAGATAGATTCTCACATGTAATTATTTCATTGATTTTCATCGACATATATAGAAATAGAGAAGAAATATCCAAAAATATATCATGAAAATCATTAGGTATATTTTTTAGAACTAAAAGAGGTGGGAGATACAAATTGACACCCATCCCGAGTACTAGTGTCATCTACAGGTGAATCATGATTCTTATCTAGGGTATCACTAGTAATATCAAGCATATAATCAATAATATTGTCTCCTTTCATTCCTTTGAGAAAGCAGAGATAAGGGTTAGGGCTAGGAGGAATACCTGTTGAATGTTGAGATGGTGTGCGCGTACCATAGAAAGATCGGATCGATTGCGAAGAACTCCTTTTTGTCTTGGAAGGACTACTGCAGTAAGAATACAAGACCACCACATTTTAATTAGACAATAAATGAGGAGTTGCCTTAGGCCCAGAAATATAAAACTTCCTTTTGAAGGTGGTCAGTTCCCCTTTTAATACGAATTAACACAAATGATAACAAAGAAAGCTATTGCAAAATCATGATTTAGGTACCTCGTTACAAAGCAATAGAGGCTAAACTATCAATAATAAAGAGTCACGTTGTTTGTTCGGTTACTGGTCGTTGATACATTCAGGTTGAGTTACAGGGATAAACCAGACTGGACCTGAGGTTGTTAGGTGACAAATAGGCGAGAGGAAGGTTTTGGGGTATAAGTCACAGTGACCGATGCTGGTCACTGGATAACCGACCGCAGTTAGAGAACCATTGCCGGTAGGGGATAACCGACACCGGTAGGGTCAGTAATCTAGGTGCTTCTGGATAGAGGTTGGTTGCAGGGTGATTGTGGGGTTATTAAGACTAGCGGATGGTGAGGGAATAGTGAGAGGGCAGGGAAGACTCGAGTGTGATAAAATGGTCTTACGGGCAATACAGGATGTATGGATGAAGGTTAAGTGCGGGTCTTTGGTAGGTGGTAGATCTAGGAATGAGTTTATAATTACTATCAATCCACAGGCTCAAGAAATGGTGCTTAGAAACATACAAGACACTACTTACTCGTTCCTGATGAAGATGCAGGTTCCACGACTGTGATGACAAAGACAGGGCTCAAGTAGGATGATCTGACAATCCAAGATGTGCTATCTCCTCTTCTGATGCTCGGATGAGTGTCACTGGGCTCTGGTTATTCAGTTGTAGTCTTGGGCTTGATGTCCTTCTCTGCAAACTCTTCTTGTTTCTTCACTTGTCTCTGTTCGGCCAAGCAAATCCGGATCCTTTCAATGATTTCTCCTCCTCCCGATCAAATGAAAATCCGATCCCTTGTTTTTGGTTGGAGGTGGTCATTTACAGGGAACCGATGGCGGTTACACAACTGACGGCGGTCGAGTAGGAACCGATGTCGGTCACGTCAAAGCGGGCTATTTTTGGTAAAATAGCCAGCTTTCCCTCCTTTTCTCCCGAGGGATTAGTTGCGGGCTTGGTCAAGTCATTATGAGGTTGGTTTTAGGTGCGGGTGAGGAGTAATTAGTCATGGGTGTGGATGTGGACCAAGTTATAGGTCTTAATTAGGTTAGTTTAGGGTTAAGACTAGGTTATGATGAGGTGGCGAAATGAGGTGGCAGGTATGGCGATGTGGATTTATTAATTATAAGGTAATTAATAAATAATTGTGTAAGGTTTAGGTGATGAGGTTAGGTTGCGAAATGAGATGCGGGGCACAGGGGGTCGTAAGACACAAATTTGGTGTCTACATTAGCCCCTTGTTGTCGTGTAGCTTGTCTTTGTTAAAGCTGCACGGACAATAATAAGAAGTGGTTACCCCTGTTAAGGGTATAGGTAATCCCCCTCAAATCTATCACAGATTGAGGTAGCGTGAAATCAGGGATAGGGTTGATAAAGGGTAAATGGTGTTTAGATAATGGTAAGATGGTGGGGTAGGTCCAGGAAGCGGAGGCGCACGTTGACATGCAGTAGTGCGACCAGGGTACATGATTTGAAGAGCAAACAAGCAATTCATAGGCAAAGGTCGATAGTTTATCCAAACAAGGGTGATATAATCCTGGTATCCAAGGCATAGGAAGTAGCTCCAGGGGATATAACGGGTAAGGTACAGGAACGTTTAGGCATGTTCGGTAGTACGAATGGTTGGTTTGGTTGAGATAAACGTCACGGTCTTGGTCTAGGCAAAGTTTGTCGACTGATCAAGTCAAGGACCCTAATCATGCTAAAACACGAACAGGTGAGCTCGATTGAACAAAAAGCTACATGATGGGTGGATAAAATTGTATTGTGTTGAGGTTGGGCGAGGTATTTGGTGGTGCGGCCTTAGGTGGGCCAAATGGTTGGAGTGCGGCCTTGGGTCGGGCCAAATGGTTGGTTCGGCCTTGGGTCGGGCCAAATGGTTGGTTATGGCCTTGGGTCGGGCCAAATGGTTGGTTACGGCCTTGGGTCGGGCCAAATGGTTGGTTACGGCCTTGGGTCGGGCCAAATGGTTGGTTACGGCCTTGGGTCGGGCCAAATGGTTGGTTATGGCCTTGGGTCGGGCCAAATGGTTGGTTGCTGGCCTTGGTCGGGCCAAATGGTTGGTTGCGGCCTTGGGTCGGGCCAAATGGTTGGTTACGGCCTTGGTCGGGCGAAATGGTGAATGGGTCGGGCCAAATGGTGGTTTGGGCCAAATTGGTTGGCCTTGGGTTGGGCCAAATTAGGTTAATTGCGGCCTTGGGTCGGGCAAATGTTAGTCGGCCTTAGCGTCGGGCGAGAAGTTAACAAAGGGTTTTCAGCAAAGGTGGATATAGGTGATGTTGTGAGAAAGGGCGATTAGTAAATAAGGGCAGAAATTGGGGAAGAGGTGGGATAAAACCGATATCGATTGTCCATGACCGATATCGGTTAGGTGACCGATACCGGTTCCTTAGGGCACAATAAAACCGATATCGGTTATAGGTGAAAAACCTATAAAAAGAAAAATACGGCCTGTCATTGTCACATTGTCACTTTGAAACACAATTTGAGTTGTCTGAGGTGGAGTGTTGAGATTGGAGCATTTGTCGGTTGAGGTGGCGCTATTTGAGTGGAGAAGTGAGTGGTTAGTGGGCCCGAGTGAGTAGGAGCCAGCAGTTGATTGGTGGAGGACCCAGCAGAGGAGAGGTAGAGCTATGGCACGGCCCGGGAGGAGCGAGGAGTCTTGGACCGGTGGACCACCACCACCCATCCCACCACGACGATGACGTGTCATCATAAATGCGGTAGGTTCGAAACCCTTCATTGTGTGAATTTGATTGTGTTAAAATTTGGATTTGGGTTTTGGGTAGGAATGTAAGGTTTTTAGAAAATAATTAATAAATGGAAATTATTTGAAAAAAGGAGAGGGTAGATAGGTGAAATAGGCCAAGGCGGCAGGGTGGGTAGGTTTTTAGGGTGTTTGGGTGGGTATATAGGGAGAAATAGGGAAAAAATGCATTTGGGGGCCGCGTCGGGTTCGGCTCGGCTATTTTCCAGTGACCGATGCCGGTCACTAAGCGACCGGCATCGGTCACGAAGTTTTGGGGCAGGTGGGGTTTGTGGGTGACCGGTGGCGGTCGAACGTTGACCGGCGTCGGTGGAGAGGGGACCGGGGTCGGTTATGGGTGACCGGTACTGGTCCCTAGCCAGGATTTTCTATTTTTGTTGCATGGTTTTGTTGTGGTTTTGGGTGTTAAGTTCTTGTTGGGGTTGGCGTGTTGTGTTGTTTGTTGTTAGTTATGATTGGGTTTTGTGTTTTGGGTGGGAAGATGGAGGGGGATAGTGTAGAAGATAGGTGGGTGGAGGTGTGTGTTATAGAGTCGGGGTGTGGTCGGGGGATAAAAAAAAGGGGGTATAGAGGGTTAAAGTAGTTGTTGTGATAAAGAGTAGGGCTAATGCAGTTAGGTGGTTTTGCAGGCACGTCAGCAGCTGACGATGCGGGACAGGATGCCCCCGCTGTTGGGACGGATGCGGCCACACGTGTCCGCAGCGCAGTGGGGCATTATGCGTGAGGTGGGACTCGGCGGAGTCCAGCGGTATAGGGCGATCGATAGGGATCACAGTCTGATGGTCGCCCTCATCGAGAGATGGGATCCGGCGACCAATGTGTTCCATCTCCCGACTGGAGAGATGACCATTACATTGGAGGATGTGTATCGCATCCTTAGATTACCGATTGATGGAGAGGCAGTCTTCCAGGTGGACGCAGAGACAGCCATGGACAACATCTTACAGGTATTCGGGGATGCAGCCGCGCTATTGACTTATCACAGCGCGAGCATCACCTATGGAGATATGTACCGTGCCCACCGACATGAGACACGGCTTGCCGTGTTGATGATGATCGGCATCACATGCTTCACCCTCCCGGACTCAGAGGGAGGCCGCTTTCCACGGGCGCTGATGGGGGTTTTACACGAGATGGTTGAGGAGCATACATGTTATGCGTGGGCACCCGTATACCTAGTGCAGTTATACCGAGAGCTGTGGGGCTATCGCCGGATGAGGTGATTCGGGATTTTCTCTACGTTTTTGTTACACTGCTGGGCATATGAGCATATCATATGCATTCGACCAGTAGGGCTGCCCCAGCAGCCAGGGCCACAGGTGATTTACAGATATGGCTTTCAGAGGTGGTTGGGGGTCGTGGGCCAGCCACGAGTAGTTCTCGCCGGACGAGATGTAGCATATTACCGGCATGTATTAGAGGGCTTGACAGCTTTAGATATTGTATGGAGACCTTACAGAGGTCATCAGCCCCACGGAGGAGCCCGATCACAGTTACGGTGGATCCAGTATACATTCTGGATAGCGGGACGGAGGCGGGAGAGTGCAGCGGATACCCCAGGAGAGAGCACGGCGGCAGTGGGCTACGACAGGATGATGAGCCACCTCCCTTCCCTCGATCTGAGGGATGATGTAGAGCTCCACTTCTGCACCACGCCTATGGACCCAGATTGGGTAGCGGTAGCGGCGCGTAGGCGAGGCGATCTGATGGATGACGCCGGGTGTACTGAGATCATTTTGGTATGGTGGGCGGGGAGAGCCGCGAGAGAGCACAGCCCACATGCCAGACTTAGTGGCTGTTAGAGCGAGAGAGGACCAGCTCGGAGGGCATAGGTATAGTTATTACGAGGCAGCTTGCTGCTGCCGCACGACACACATATAGGTGTCTTACGAGGCGGTGCTTAGCCCAGCACACGAGCACCACGAATGCAGTACACGCACACGCACCACCACCACGAAATGCACAGTACCGCCACCAGGCACCACCAGTGGCACCAGCACAAGACAGCACGAGTACAGGCACCACCACCAGCGCGCAGCCACGAGCACCAGGCACACGGTGTCTTGGTAGGATAGGGCCATTGGTATTAGGAGTCGAGGACCAGCCCCGCAGCTTTGGTGGCACGGGCCCGGTATATGGAGGCGAGAGCGGAGGCCGGTACTATCGGGACATCCTTGATGGTGCAGGCTGACTATCAACCATATGTGGCGGCATAGAGCGGAGACCTCGCGTGGCCGAGATCCCAGGGGTGGTGCGGCCACGGCCGGTGGAGTCCATTACGGGAGGAGGCGAGAGCGCACGGGGACCCGCGGGAGATAGGAAGAGGGTGGTGGGGAGAGCTGAGGATCCCAGGTTAGAGAGAGATGTTTTTTTTGTAGATGGATATTAGATAGAGGCACCGTCTGCGAACCGGCTATGTATAGAGAGGCTGCGTGCCCACATGATGATTCTTTCATTTATTTATTCATTTATTGTATATACTGGCTGCGAGCCGAGTACGGGTTGTATAGTTGATACCGGCTGCGTGAGCCGAGTATATTTTGATATGAGAGACCGGCTGCGAGCCGAGTCGATATTTTGTGATTGTTGAGGCTTTGCATTGCCGGCTTTGTATTATTATGAGATCACGAGAGGCCCTATGCGGGGCACATTGTATATTTGAAACTTTTGATATATATATATGATGATTTTGACCCACATGTGTATAAAAATGTTTTTGATGTCTTTTGTTGATGGTTTGTGAAATTTAATGTATGATGAGTTTGATCCACATGGTTTATATATTGATGGTGTTGATGTCTTTTGATGATGGGATGTATGTATATATAGATGATGAGTTTAATTGACATGTTGTGTTTATGAAATGTTGGATGTGTTTTGTCGCTTTGGTTTGTGAAATTGAACGTATGTAGCTGCTTGAATTGATCCAAATGGTGTATAGATTGATGGTTTTTGATATCGTTTGTTGATGGCTTGGTTGTTTTTGTAATATGGATAGATGATGTTGATGAAATTGTGATGAGATATGGATTTAATGAAAAATTATAGATAATGGTGTTGTTTATGCAGGAAAAAGGGACGGGCGCCACAAAAATTTGCAAAAATGAAGAAACGGCTTAGGTTTAAGCAACAAGGGGTACATGACCGATATCGGTTATGTAACCGATGTCGGTATCTATATGACCGATATCGGTTATGTAACCGATATCGGTTATGCAAGAATTATTTTCCTAAAAATAGAACTGCTTGGTTGGCAACTTAAGTTCTTATTTTTAGCATTCTTATTTTAGAGTCATGCAACAAGTTAAATATGTGAATGCGTATTTGTTTGACAAGCGATACGGTAATTGCATGAAAGAATTTGAGTGATAAGGAGGAAAGAGACAGGTGAAGTGAGCGTGGGCTGAGATTCAGAAGGTAGAAAGACAAGTTATATTTGAAGAGGGTAGTGAACATGGCTGAACGAGGAGAAGCATCCAGGCGAGGCGGGGACGAGGGGAAGACATGTTTCGCCCAAGCTGCTTGCATCTCGAGAGGTAAATTGTTTGGTTGTAATTTGATTCTTGCATGTTTTGTGAATAGGATGAGAGAAGTGTAAGTGGGTAAAGATGAGAAAGAAAAGGTGATAGGCAAGGGTTGGGGATGGGGTGAGTCTTTATGGGGTAGGTAAACAGGTGGTCACGTATGTTTTTAGGTATAAATAGGAGTAAATGGGAAAAAATTATCGTAGGTGTATGTTTTAAGCAGGGTAGGTATATTTTTGACAGTGACCGGTATCGTTTAGAGATAACCGGTATCGGTTAGCAAACCGGTATCGGTTATTCATAACCGATATCGGTCCTTTATAGTTTGAAGTTTTCGAAACTTGAAAAAAAAACCCGTAGAGATTTGTTCTTTTGAATAATTATGTGTCGTTTTGATGTATGCAGGCAGAAGCAGGGTTAAGGATGAATGATACTGTGCCAGCGTTGTTGTCACGAATCCGAGCGGATGTAACACCAGCTGAATGGGCATTGATAAATCATTTGGGGTTAAGTGGAATCCGCTATTATTCAAGAATCGCGCGTAACCATGCTATGTTGCAGGCGTTGATTGAGAGATGGAATCCAGAAAAGAATACCTTCTATCTGCCAACAGGGGAGATGACAGTGACTTTGGAAGATGTGTTCGTATTTTGAGACTCCCAATGATAGGAAAAATAGTGTATCATTTGCCTAGCGTGGGGCGGGCAGCGATAACAACAGTATTTGGGTCAGCTGCACGAGATTTGACACAGCGAGGTTTATCTTTTACGTATGGTACAATGTATGCAACACACCCTGAGGAAACAAGGTTGGCCGTGCTATTAATGATAGCGGTGGGGTATTATGCATTGCCGAGGGTGGAAGGGGGAAGATTTCCAAAAGTGTTGATGAGTGTTATTTGGGAAATGATAGAAATGAGCGTGACTTTCGCATGGGCACCCACATATCTGGCAGAGTTATATAGGGGTCTATGGGCCTGCAAGCGAAAACACAGGATGACACTGGATTGTTCGTACTTATTACATTGTTGGGCCTATGAGCATATTGTTTGTGTGTGTCCAATAGGCCGACCCATCGAGTCGGGAGAGGCAGGAGTGCAAAGGTTGGGATTCAGATGATGGGTCCAGACAGAACAAGAAGCGAGATCCCAGGCCGTGATAGATGACATCGAGTATTATAGACAGGTATGGGAGATGGTGACGATTGCGGATATTTGTTGGAGGCCTTACGGGAACTATATGGTGACAGAGCACATAGCTGAGGAGTTGAGGGGTGTAGAGCGATTGAGATGGATCGCAGGGCACAGGCCGGTGAGTACGAGAGGATTCCTCTAGATCGCGTGCGGCGACAATTTGGGTTCGTTCAGGATATACCGATGACATATAGACCATACATGAGGATCGACGCCGAGGCAACATTCTCACCTCCCCGGCCTACACCTCCAGAAGGGCCAGAAGAGATAGCAGCCGATCGTAGGGTAATGGATGCGGGAACGACAGAGGCCTATAGAGTATGGTGGGTAGCAGAGCTGCGAGGTGCACGTGAGCGCCCAGACATAGCTGTGATTACAGCGGAGAGAGATCATCTGCAGGAGTTGGCTCACCAGCTTCAAACACAGGTGAATGAGACAATGGGATTGTTAGAGGTTTCACAATTACGAGTGGAGAGACTGGAGGCAAGATTCCTCCACGCGAGAGGACGTATTCGTATGTTACAGGAGATGTTGGCGGATCAATGGGAGGAACCAATGGCAGTGGCACCTTTGAGGATGGAGAGGCCAATTGAGGGGCACCGACGATCACGATCACCACCTGATTCGGGAGGAGGTGCAAGGGTCTAAGTGAATTTCATAGGAATATAAGAATAAATAAGGATGCCGACCTGCGAGTCGATGATAGAGAAGATGTATTTGTTTAACATCTAAAATAAAACTAAAGATGTATGTGGTTTTGAGTGATGATAATAATAAGAATGGTTGTGTTTTGAATGTTGTTTTTGTTTTGTTTGAAAAAGGATAAAGATGAATGTTGGCAAATAGAAATACACAAAAAATATTTATATTTACAACACATGATAGGGTATGGTAGGGGATGGTCGAGCTAACCTTGGGAGACTCCATGTCTCCTAAGTGTTGCCTACATAGCCCATTGCACAAAGCAAGGAGGGCCTCGGACCATGTAGTTCTCCCTTAGGACCAGGGAGAGGTGAATTCAGGCAATTTAGGTATGGTTAGGCAATTTGTTGGTTGGTAAAAATATTGATATTGATATTGGTAGGGTAATGTTGTTGGTGTTGGTAATGAATTGGTGATTTTGGAATAGGTATAAGTGACGCGAAAGTTAGCCTACCCAAGTGGTAGGGAACCATGTCCTGATTAAGATCAACACATAATCCTAGATTCGAGTCAAAGAGGAAAGAGTGCTCCGTAGGTGAAAAGAGCTAAACAAACCACATAATAACGTAGAATGAGCTTGAACCCCTAGGTACCGTGCATAGACGAGAAGTCAATAGGTGAAAAGAGTTGTATGATCACAATATATCGGGTGTACGTCACGTCCCTTGAGCTGTGTTGTTTTAACAAATGGTGAGGTGAAGTGGATGGTGTAGCTGAGACACAGAGAACTTGTTATAAAGTGAGTATTCCGACGAAAGAGAACCTAACCCAAATAGACAAGTCCATGACTCAAAAGTTCTTTTGAATGTGGCTTTTATTTTGCTGAATATAGACTGATCGATGCGGGAAGTCTACAAGGGATATTTTTTTGTTTTATTCTTGAGGTCTTCACGAAGCTGATCAATGTGAGAAGCTTCTGATAAAGGCTGACTGTGTATAGCTGTCCTTCAAGGGAGCAGTCTATTTATAGTAGCAGATGCGGTTTTAGTGCATAGCTGTCCTTCGGGGAGCAGTCTATATATAATTTAGAGAGCTAGATGTCCTTTTGGCGTAAAGCATCTAGTTTGGTAGGAAGTTTGACTCAAGAAAATCCCATAAGCATATAATTAAGAATGTGTCATTTTAATACTTTGAAGTCATGGACTAGACTAAAAAGGGGAAGGCATCTTTAAGGGGAGGTGAGAATCAAACTATGTGAGCTTGATTTTATTTTGAGATGTAGGAAACAATGTGTATGTGGTGGTAAAATGAGCTCAAGGGACGAGCGGTAGGTAGATAAGAAGTGATATAACACTAAATTCAACAGTAGAATGGTCGAAGATGCAAGGCATTAAGGGGTTCAGGCTCAGGTTTACCATTAAGCGAAGCTAAACAATAAGTGCCTGATCCATAAGTGTGAGTGATTATGTAAGGCCCAATCGATTGGGAGCAAATTTTCCACGTTTGCTCTTTTCTAGTTTGGTTACATGTTGATTCTCTTTGAGGACAAGATCACCAACCTTAAAGGTATGCTCATGAAGTCATTTATCATAAGCACGCTTGATGCGTTTTTGGTAGATTTGAAGGTGGTCAAGAGCCGTAAGACGACGCTCGTCAAGAAGCTCTAATTGGGCTAACCGCTCTTGGCGGAAATCATCGTTGGTGAGAATATCCTGAAGAGATATTCTGAGGGAGGGTATTTGTATTTCGAGAGGCAAGACCTCGGTACCATATACCAAAGAAAATGGTGTGGCATTAGTGGAGGTACGAATGCTAGTACGATAAGCCCAAAGGGCAAAGGGAATGTGATCATGCCAATTTCTTCCAGAATCATTAACAACTTTCATGAGGATTTTGGTCAGGGTTTTATTAGAAGATTCGGCTTGTCCATTCGCTTGTGGATAGTAGGGTGATGAGAAGCTAAGTTTGATACCAAAGTTGTCACAAAGGTCTTGCAACAACTTATTTTTGAAAGATTTTCCATTATCATTTATCGGGATGAGGAACACCAAAACGAGAGATAATGTGGTGGTTAATGAACTCTACAATTTTTTTTTTTGTTGAAATGAGTGGAATAGCCTCCACCCATTTTGTGTAATATTCGGTTCTTGTGATTATCCATCGGTGACGTTGTGAAGAGGCGGATGAATCTCACCATAAGGTCTAAACCCATTGTGAGAAAGGCCAAAGATCTCGTGCGACTGTAGCGGATGGCTAGGAGTATGTTGAAGGTTGGCATGTTGTTGACACATAACACAACGCTTAACATATTCATAGCGATCGTTATTGAGTAGGCCAATAATAACCTAGGCGAAGGATTCGTTTGGCCATGGCAAGGCCGCTAAAATGTCCACCACAAATACCGTCATGGACCTGTTGGATGGTATAGGTGATCTCCGCGCCGGTTAGACATCGAAGGAGGATACCATCAAAGCCACGTTTATAAAGGAGTCCCCCATGATGACACATAACGAGAAACACGTTTAAGAAAAGCGTGTTTTCCGGTACTAGTTAGGTCAGGTGGGAGAACAGAGGTTGTAAGGTAGTCGTGAAATTTGTGGTACCAGGTATCCTGTGAATTAGCAGACACATTATTTATCATACAAACAACCGGGGCTGAGTAAGATGGGGCAAAGAGTTGTTGGACCAAGATGAATATGTCAGAGTCAGTTGGTGAGGCAGGAATTTGCGAGGCTAAGCAAGCCATAGTATCCGCAAATTTGTTAGTGGAGCGGGAATGGTCTGGATAGAATAATGAGTAAATGAGGTCAAAAGTGAATCCACGTAATGTTTGTACTTTTGAAGTTCCTCATTTTTACATTGGTAGATGCCCATAACTTGATTGACTACCAATTGAGAGTCGCCAAAAATATTAATAGATTTGACACCTAAGTGTAACGCAACCTGGAGACCCAAAACAAGGGCCTCGTATTCCACTTGTATTATTAGTGCAGGGGAAATCGAGCCGGAATGAAAGAGGCATAGGCTCAGCGTCAAGAGGAATGAGAACAACGCCGGCCCCTCCGCCGCGCTGGCATTTGGATCCATCGAAGAAGAGGGTCATTGGATACGACTCTTCCCTGAGTGAAAGAGTGGCGATGAGTTCGTCGGGGAAATTAAAATTGGTAAATTGTTCCCCAGGTAAAGGGGCCTCCACGAGTTGGTCCGCAATAGTTTGTCCTTTGATTGACTTCTGTTGTACAAACTCAAGGTCGAGGTCAGCGAGGAGCATAAGCCATCGGGTGATGCGTTGGTTTAGATGTGGTTTGGCGTACATATAATGAATGGGGTCCGTGTTGGTAATGACAAAAGTTTTGTGATTCAGGAGGTAATGTCGAAGTTTGGTGGCTACGAATGATAGGGCTAGGCACAATTTTTCTACATGTGTATACCTAGTCTCGTAATCCACGAGAGTACGACTTATATAATAAATGGCTTGTTCTCGACGTGCCGAGTCCCGATGTGTGAGCATGGCTCCTATAGCATGGTCAGTGGCAGAAAGGTAAAGGTAGAAAGGGTGATCATCCTGAGGTGGAATAAGCACGGGTGGCTGCAAGAGATAGGCTTTGAGAGCTTCAAAGGCTTGGTGACACTCTTCGCTCCATTGAAAGGCAATGTCCTTTTTAAGAAGGTGATGGAAAGGTTGACATCGATCTGAGAGTTGGGAGATGAAACGCCGGATGGATTGAAGTTTACCTTGTAAACTACGTAATTGTTTGAGGTTTTTGGGTGGGGGCATTTCTAGGATAGCTTTGACTTTAGATGGATCGACCTCAATGCCACGCAAAGAGACGATAAAGCCAAGAAGTTTTCTGAAAGAACACCAAAGACACATTTCTTTGGTTGAAGCCGGACCGAATATTGTAATAGGCGATCGAAAATAATGGTTAAAACATCGAGATGTTCACTGCGATGTTTAGATTTGCCAAGAAGATCATCGACATAATCCTCAAGGATAGTGTGCATAATGTCATGAAAAATGTAAGTCATAGCCCGCTGATAGGTCGCACCAACATTCTTAAGGCCAAATGGCATGACACGATAACAAAAGGTTCCCCAAGGAGTTATGAAGGCAGTTTTATGTTGATCGGCTGGGGCTACCAAAATTTGATTGTATCTGAAAAGCCATCCATGAGAGAGAGCATTTCATGGCCCGCGGTGAGATCAACAAGTTGATCAATACTTGGGAGGAAGTCATCCTTGGGGCAAGCGAGGTTAAGGTCTCGAAAATCCATGCATATCCGAAAGTCCCCCATCGCTTTAGTGACATGTGCGATGTTAGAAATCCATTGAGGATAGTCATAGGCAAGATGAAGGAAACAGAAAAGGAGTCGTTGAAGCTCTTCTTTGACCAAGAGGGCAATGCGTGGATGCATTTTCTCGATTTTTATTTAATTGGTTTGGAATCGGGTTTAGGGTGATGTTATGGACAGCAATGTGGGGATCAATTCTGGCATGTCGGCGTAGGACAGCGAAAGCTTGGTTGCGGAGTACGGAGAAAAGGTAGTAAAGGTGGCTTGTTCTGATGTGTTAAGGGATTGTCCGATCTTCACAACGTGAGGATCCTCCTCTGTGTGGATGTTGATTTCTATAGTCGACTCATTCAACATGGTTTGAGTTTCAGATGGTAAGGCGCGTTGAATATAAGAGTCATCCGCGCCAAGATAAGTGAGGATGGAGTCATCATCCTGGCACTCAACAACATTAATCGAAGGTGAATCCTCTTCGATCATGTCTGGATACAGAAGGGGAAGAGAAGATGGGTCCTCATTATCGCGTTGATAAGTGAGAGGACCTAGGAAGATAGCATTTATGAAAAAAAAAAGTTAGGAGGGATAGATTCAGGGTCTATCGACTCTGTGGGTGATGATGGCAAAATGGGTGATGATGGTTTGGTAGGGGTGACGTCATCATCTTCCAGGATACAACTGACACGAGGTTTCTCCGGTGTAAGTGTTTCAGGAAAACCGAGACCACTACGATCATTGTGTTTGCGTGTAGTCATGGGAATGAGTGTATGTCGGCCTTGTTCATAAAGACCAAAACCAAAGCCTTTCCAAGCACAGCGAGTCAAGAAGGTGAGGGCGAAACGATGATTTGTTAGGTATTGAAAATCGGATTGGAAAGGAACCACACCAAGAGGAGGTTCAGGGGTAACGGAGATGTGTCGACACCCCCATATGTTAGGTTGGTGCGGATGGGGTGGTCCATAGAGATTACCTCCCCACCGGACGGTCGTAGGTAGGATGTGCATGTAACTGTCCGTACTCCTGCGGGGTATGGAAAGAACTAACGTTATATAGGCGGTACTCCCCCAGCGTAAGGCGTTGAAAAACATCTACTAAGGGGTCGGAGGTTGGGATGTTATCTGCGGGAAAGGAAGTGGTATTTGTGATGGCGGTTTCATTGGTTGAAGGTGTAGGTGCGGTTGAAGTGGATGGTTGGGTTGGATGAATGGGTGTCTTGACTGGTACAAGCACATCATTAGGGCGATACAACATATTGCAGGTTTTGAAGGGGGGAGGATCAGCTTTTACGGTGTAGGACTTCCCCTCGTACTCAAATTTTATGCATCTATGTAAGGTGGAAGGAACGCATCCCATAGCCGGATCGAGGCGGCTAACAACATATTGTATTGGAACTCTCCCTCGAGGACATAGAAGAGTTCGGGTAAAGTGCGTGGCCCTACACGAATGTTAAGGATCACGGTGCCTAAGGTAGAAGTAATAGCATCATTGAATGACCGAACATGATGGGGTTGGCACACATGCAATGCTGCTAGAAGGGATATTCATTTGTTGGAAGGCTTTTGAAGAGATGATGTTTAGGCTAGCGCCCCATCAATCATAACACGACGTACCCGAATGTCCCGGACATAAGCTGAGATGAAAAGAGCAAGGTCAGGATCTTTGGCACCAAAGTCGATAATTTCGTCTTGGAGCCGCGATGCGCGCTTGCTTTGTGCGAGAGAAAGTGGTTGGGGAGATAGATTGTTTGGTGAGTGAAGCAACGTGATTGGGTGTTAGAATAGAGGTAACAGGAAAGGTTTCATTAGGTAAGACCTCTATCCCTTGAAGGATTTCAACGAGAGCTTGTCGATGAGATTCAGAAGTCTGAATGAGATCATACAGTGTCATTTTTACAGGCGATTGGTGAAGCTGTTTGATCATGGTTCGGTGGGCAATTCCATTAGAGATGGGATAGGTGGGTCCACGAATAACTACTTTAGGTGGTGGTGCCATCGGGATGGTGGACGGAGAAAGAGATGCCGCAGGTGTGTTTTCTTTCGCTTTCCCATTGTTTTTCTGTCCTCGAGTAGCAACACTAATCATATTGATCTCGTGAATACGAGAGGAGGAAGATGGTAGGGATAGGTCATGGTCTTCGAGAGGTGGGGCTGTAATAATGATAGATCTTGGTGAGGCGGGGACAGGTGGTATAGGAGAGGGAATTGAAGCTAAAGGTCTCTCTCTTCGTAAGTTATCTTTCTTAACTTTTCTATCGAGAGAGGTGGTGACGAAGTATGGCTTTCAACGCTTTGCATCCCTCTACGTCATGTCCTGGTGTGCGGTGGTAAGCACAGATTTTAGACTCATCGTAACCTATAGGTCGAGGTTTAGATGGATCATAAGGTCTAAGTGGGGGTAGGGAAATGGTCGCATTCTCTACCAACATAGCAAGGATTTTGGCGTAAGACCCTTTGAGTGGGTCAAAGTCAGAGGAAGAGGAGGCTATTGACTGGGTCGATTCTGGTGATGACGTGGTATGGTTGGTTTGTATGGGTGGTGGTTTAGCCAAGGAGTTTTGATAATGGGTTTTAACTAAACGTGGCTTCTTTGGCGCAGAAGCTATGTTTAGCTAGTTGGATGATGAGGCCACAGATGATGTGGTATCAAAAAACAACCACGGAGAAATAGGAGTGACAGAAAACAAATCTTTTGATGATGGAATTTGTTTAAGGTTGATAGGTGGACAGGATACACGGGGTGATGGTGTTGCTATACCCTTGGATTTCTATATGGGTGCAGAAGGCGTAGGTTGCTTTAAAGAAAACGCAGGAGGTATGATATATTGATGCGGGTAGAAGGATGGGGTCCCAATATGGAAGGTAGGTGTGACGACGAGGGTTTTAGTTGTGATAGCGGCATAGATTGAGGAGATTGAGTCTGTCTCCTAATGGGATGGATGGCTTTATTTTTAGATAAATCAAGCCACTTAGGTGGGTGTGTTAGGCCCAGGTATTGGTGGGGTCCCAGCGTAGGGGAAGATTTGGTTAGGTTAATAGAAGTGGATGAGGTATTTGGTAGAGATGAGGGGGGTGAAGATGAGGACATAGGCATTTTAAGCTTCTGTAAACACTTCGGGTATATGGTAGAGGCATCTGGATCGGTCATCTGCATTTGAGTAGAATATGGCGTACTCAAACGTTCCCATAGGACCTGTCTATCTTCTGGGGAATGACAGTCCTCACATGTGAATAGGAACTTTTGTATGGAAGAAAGGTGGGTTGTGATTCCGGTCCACTGTGGGTGTGATACAGGGGGTAGATGAGGCACTGTATCAATGGGCGTTAAGAGGTCAACCGGTCACTGAAAAGATTTAGGCGATGAAGAACTAATAGGTAGGAGGGCGTGTTTGAGAGGATCCGTCATGTTTAAAGAATGTGGTGATGTCGGTTCAAGAGGTTTTTCATCTAAGGATGACAAAAGAAGTGGCGAGCCTTCTTCTTGTATAGCAAGAATGGTAGAAAGAGACGTTTGGGAAATAGATAAGTTGGATAACATCCGCTCACAGTCTTGTAGGGATGTGGTGTAAGAAGACTCATCTATGAGAAGAGGACTCTGGGCGGTTAATTCCTTTACGGATAAAGGAATGATTTCACCTTGTCTTGATGGTGGTGAAGGAGGTTCGGGCCCCTGCGTCAGTGAAGAGGCTTGATTCAAAATTTTCTCGATAGAGGCTTTTGGCTGGGAGTCGAAGACTGCATGGATCTCATGAACACTCTCCTCGGCTAAGATATCTTGGTTTATGTTACTGTTAGAAGAGTGATTCGGGAATGGTTTGTTGAAGATTTTCAAATTTCGGTTAGCAGGGGCATTAGGATTATCGAGGGCTTATATCCCCGCATCAACCATTTCTGCACTATGTTTTTCAACATCTTGCGATTTTCGTGACTATGTCCCTTCACGCGGTGGAAATTCTGAAGTCATTTTCTTTGTACCAGAAGGTATAGCGCGGTGGAGTCAAACCCGGAGTGAGGTTTAACGGGAGGCAAGGTGATAGCTCTGCTTTGAGCAATTTTCCAATATCACACCATATGTTTCTCCCAAGGAGTGTAGTTGATGGGCTCGGCTTTATATTTATAGGTGGTTTTGGTGGGGTATTAGATGGTGTTTGAGATTTGACCATCACCGCGGACAGCTCCTTTTGATTTCGAAGAAGTAGATGTGTGAGGAGTGGTGGTGTTTGGTTTATTGGTGGAATCGGAGTTCGAAATTGGGGTTTTGTTGCGTGACCAAATTTCTCTTCTTCTAGGCTCGAATTTCTAGTTTAGAGCCATAGTAAAGGCCTCGTCAAATGTGCGGAAGGTTTGAATTTGAAGGGTAGGAGAGATGTGCTTAGCGCATGCCCACGTAAAAAGTTTGATAAGTTCGGCCTGAGGCAAGGCATATGTAAGTTGGTTGATAAGGCCCCGCCATCGTCCAACGAAATCTGCGATAGATTCGTCTTCAAATTGTCGGATGGCATAGAGGTCGGTGATAGATACTTTCTTGGCAATGTTAATGGAGAAATGATCCAAGAAAGATTGGGCTAGTTGGTTAAAAGAGAAGATTGAGTGCTGGGTTAAAGCACTGTACCACTCCAAGGCGGGTCCTGATAAGGACATGGGAAAGGTGCGGAGTAGCAAGGCATCATCATGAGCAATCAAATAACAAGCATGTCTAAATGATCGCAAGTGTTGTTGAGGATCCTCTTTACTATTAAAACGAGTAAATTTTGGCAATTCCCATTGAGGAGGATATGAATGAAGGGGAACAGAAGGGTGAATAGGCTCCTGACAAACTTGCTCGTATGTCAGGCGCTGACTTCCCGAAAGCAAGCCTCCAGATTTTGCATTTTGTCCATCATTTGTTTGATGAAATCCGTGGTTGGATGAGATGATGGTGCGGTTGTGTAACGGAGGCAAATTGGGCCAAGGGCCTCCACTGACAATGGTGGGGTTAAGTGTTGATAAGGTATGGGGGACGAATATGTTGAAGCGACCGAATAGGGATGTCCTATATAAGATGTTGAGGTCACTTTGGATACGTGTGTGGGAATGAAAAGGTAGGCGGAGCTTGAGAAGGAAAGCTCGTGTGGATAGGTGGCGAGAGAGCAAGTCATGAATGGAGCGATGCAAGAGAGAGAGAGTAGGAGCGATCGGTGGTAATGACATGTGGGGCCCAAGATTAACCAAAGGAAAGCCAATCTATGTCGTATGAACCTCTGAAGCCGTCGGATTGGGAGATGGGGCTAAGGATGCAGAAGGCAAGACGGTGTTATCAGGCGGAGTGGGAGCTAAATGAGCAGCTATACTAATAGGCATGCCAACAAGGAGTTGACCATCGGGCGTACGGTCAGGGGCATGAGACAAATAGTATTGTACAGCGCTAGGATTAGCATCCAAAAATTTGGCAAATTCCTTATCTCCTACAGGAATTTTGGGGATCTCACTGGTGTCCGTAGGGTTCCCTATAGAATGTGAAGGGGGTGATTCAGGAAAAGGCACAGAGCAGGCATGTGAAACCATGGCGGCGCTTGCTTTCAGTGATAACAACCATGGACAAGAGTACACGGTAGGGCTTGATCTATCGAGGAACGAAACAGCCTCGAGAATGGTGAAATTGGTAGGTTCTTTGGTTTGTCGGGAAGTAAAAGACGATAACGATATCGATCGATAACGATGTCGGTTAGACTATAGCCGACGTCGGTCAGTTAACCGATGTCGGTGTAATAAGACTGGTATAAGAAAATATAAGAAGCTGCTGATTTGATTTTTAACAACGCTTAGTACATTTATCAAATTGTTCTAAGGTGATCACAGAAGACAGTGTATAACAGAGAAAACAGAACTGAAAACAAGCAAGATGCACATGCAAATCCAGAGACTAACCCTAGGGTTAATTTTAATTATTGTGGGCTTATGCCTTTAGACGTAGAATGATGTTAGAATCCTAAACAAAAGACTTAGGGGAAATGTCAAGTTTGTTTTGGCTTATAAGGTTACCTCAATCGGGCGGAGGAATACATGCGGAAAAGGGGGATGTTTTGAGGTACATTGTGTTAATTGTGAAGTGATTCGGTATGTGTTGTGCGGTGAAAGTAAGATTAATTTCTTGTCAATACCATGGATATCACCCCCACGTGTACGACCTGTTACTTAATCTATGTTCACTAGAATTGAAAACAACAAGCAAGAATGTGATGCACGTGTTTTAAACCCAAATCGAAAATGATATTCGATGAAGCAAAAGAGATGACTTTCACTAATGCAAAGATGTAAAAGCAAGGCAAGTTCTTTTACCAAAATAACAAAATACCTTGTGAATATCTTTAGAAGAATAAAACAGCAGTATGCTCCCTATATGAAAGCAAGCAAGAATTAAAGAAACCCGAAATGGGTCCCACCGGGCATGCCAAAATGTTTCACACGGAATGTTTCAGCTTTTGGGAATAGACTTGCTTCTATCCTTTCATTCCTTTTAGAAACAGATAAGGGTTAGGGCTAGGAGGAATACCTATTGAATGTTGAGATGGTGTGCGCGTACCGTAGAGAAAGATCAGATCGATTGCGAAGAACTCCTTTTTGTCTTGGAAGGACTACCTGCAAGTAAGAATACAAGACCACCAGATTTTAATTAGACAATAAATGAGGGAGCTGCCTTAGGCCCAGGAAATATAAAACTTCCTTTTGAAGGTGGTCAGTTCCCCTTTTAATACGAATTAACACAAATGATAACAAAGAAAGCTATTGCAAAATCACGATTTAGGTACCTCGTTACAAAGCAATAGAGGCTAAACTATCAATAATAAAGAGTCACGTTGTTTGTTTGGTTACTGGTCGTTGATACATTCAGGTTGAGTTACAGGGATAAACCAGACTGGACCTGAGGTTGTTAGGTGACAAATAGGCGAGAGGAAGGTTTTGGGGTATAAGTCACGGTGGCCGTGCGGTCACTTTGGATAACCGATGCAGCGATTAGAGAACCATTTGCCGGTAGGGATAACCAACACCGGTAGGGTCGGTAATCTAGGTGCTTACGGATAGAGGTTGGTTGCGGGGTGATTGTGGGGTTATTAAGACTAGCGGATGGTGAGGGAATAGTGAGAGAATAGGGAAGACTCGAGTGTGATAAAATGGTCTTATGGGCGTACAAGAGATGTATGGATGAAGGTTAAGTGCGGGGTCTTTGGTAGGTGGTAGATCTAGGAATGAGTTTATAATTACTATCAATCCACGAGGCTCGAGAAATGGTGCTTAGAAACATACAAGACACTTTGCTTACTCGTTCTGATGAAGATGCGGAGTTCCACGGCTGTGATGAAAAGACGAGGGCTCAAGTAGGATGATCGATAATCCAAGATGTGATATCTCCTCTTCTATGCTCGGATGAGTGTCACTGGCTCTGGTTATTCGATTGCGATCTTGGGCTTGATGTCCTTCTCTGCAAACTCTTCTTGTTTCTTCACTTGTCTCTGTTCGGCCAAGCAAATCCGGATCCTTTCAATGATTTCTCCTCCTCCCGATCAAATGAAAATCCGATCCCTTGTTTTTGGTTGGAGGTGGTCATTTACAAGGAACCGATGGCGGTTATGCAACCGATGGCGGTCGAGTAGGAACCGATGTCGGTCAGGTCAAAGCGGGCTATTTTTGGTAAAATAGCCAGCTTTCCCTCCTTTTCTCCCGAGGGATTAGTTGCGGGCTTGGTCAAGTCATTATGAGGTTGGTTTTAGGTGCGGGTGAGGAGTAATTAGTCATGGGTGTGGATGTGGACCAAGTTATAGGTCTTAATTAGGTTAGTTTAGGGTTAAGACTAGGTTATGATGAGGTGGCGGTCATCTTGGCTCGTAATTCACACTTACTAAAAATAGTAAGTTGCACTTACTAAAAATAGTAAGTTACACTCAAAAAGTAGTTTTGGCACAATGGGTCATATAAGGATAATCATTCAGGGGGACATCATTGTTTTGGAGTATCCTATTCATTTTTCATAGGGAATTCGAGATCCACCTTAGTTCATTCAACTTGGTGAGCGTTCGTGAGCTAATTTGGAGGAGTTTCACAGTGTGCAAGGAGTTCAAAGATTCAAAGTTTCACTACATTTGGAGATTTCCATCAATGAGGATCAACAAATTCATCAAATACATCTCCTCTTATTATTCTCTCTCTTTCTCTCTCATCTTCCTCTAACTTTCTCTCACTTTTAAATGTTATAATTCTTCGTTGGGGTTTACACTTTTTGATATGCCTTTAATTCACTTAAAAGTGAATTTAGAAATGTAATGTTAATTAAGTCACCTTGATTTTATAAAAGGGACTTAAATAATTTGTAGGAATATGAATATTCTAAAGTTAGGAATAAGGCATATGGAGGGTCATGAAGAAGACAAAGATTCAATTCTATTCTATAAATTATAAAGCTATTCCCATTTAAAAGGGTTGGTGATTGATCTTGTAAACTCAAGAGTGCATTATACCTAGAGAAAGCAAAGGAGATAGCCATTTTTCTTCTACTTTCCTCCACTCTCAAATTTTTTTCATTCTCACATTATGTACAACTTCTATTTAAGCATCAATACAAGAAGAAGGATTTTTAGAGTTTTTAATGAGGATATTTTAGAAATTATGAGTTCACAATATTATCTTATCTTGTTGTCATTTACGGGGTTGTTTCTTCTCATAAATGCATGTGTTATAGTTTATAACTAGTGTTTTCAGGAATTTGATTTCCTACCTACAACATTATCTCCCCTATCTCATTTCTCACTCCCCTTTCCTCGCTTTGGAGATAAAGTCCTCTCTATCAAGATTCTAGCTTTTCCGAGGACAGGTTGAGTGTCCCCGTTGGATCCCCAGTTGAAAGGCCACTCACAAATTCACCTTTTCATGTGCATGCATATACGGAAGTTGCACTAGTTAAGTAGAGGGACTTAGATTCCCATAACGTTGGCAATAAATCCACAAGTTTGTCCACCCAACAAATTTTCTCACCAATAGTTTTTAGCACCTACCATGGGGCAGACTTGGTAGCATCTACACCCATAATACAACCAAAAGGTATTAAAATACAAAAAAAAAAGAAATAATAAAAAAGAAGAAAAAAGAGAGAATTCATGAAAATCCATTGCTAAAAGACACACTACTTGATTTCTGAACGTGTCTTTTCACATCCCACATTTTCTTTCCATATTACCATTGCAAATTTTTTTAGTGCCAAAATTTGAAAAAGGATTTTCCAAAGTAAGAGTTGAAGCAGAAGAAGAAATGGCAATGGAAGACAAAGAATAAATACCTCAACCCATTTTTCCATGCGGAAGGAATACATGCCCACTTTCTCTTGAACCACCGCTTCACAATCTACTAATGGGTTCCCGCAAGAACTTTCCAAAGCTCAAAGGTGACAACACACAACATCCGAGAAGAACACATTGTTACTTTCAAGACATCATTTGGAATTCTTAGTGTCAAACATGAAGTTGTTGCTTTGTAAGATTGTTTGTGGAGTCTCTCCAAGAAAAAGTAGCGAAATTGTTCTACCTCCCCGCCGGTCCGATCCATCACTTTGGTTGGGATGACATCAAGACTACATTCAAGGAAATATTTAAATCAACTGAACACTATCAAGACCTCTTGGTGCAGTTGGCTCAAATGAGAAAGGGGAAAATGAAAACATGAGAGACTTCGTGGCTCGTTTCGAATGGTTGCTTCACAGGATACCTAAAGAGGAATGATCATTTCAAAACAATGTCAAGAGATTATTCTTCAATGATCAATCATCAAAAGTAGGATTTTTGTTGTGAAGATCCCAACCAAGGATCATTATAGAATCACAAAGGATGACCATTGAACTTGATGATGATATCATCCTCTCCGGAAGATTAGGAATCCATTAAAGGGAAAGGCCCAACATCCTGGAGATGAGAGAACCAATCCATCGCTGAAAAATTTGGTGAATGAGATGGCCTCTTTGACGAGGGAATTATTTGACTGACTATCTTCTCAAATAAGCAACATAAATCAGATTTCAAGAGCACCCCAATGGCTCACCTTGGATGCCACACCTGTGAACATAAATTACAAATTTCAAGAAGGTGAAGAAGAGATTGAACAAGAAAGTGAAGGTGGTGATTTCCTATAAAATGATGAGTTTGAGAATGATACAAAAATCATATTATGTGAGTATTTTGGATGTGATGAAGAATACGAATAAGATGCACCGAATTTCTCATGTGCGGTATTCACTCATTCTCAGTCGGAGAAAGGAAAATCTCCTTCCACTACTGTAAATAAAAAGAAGACTAAAGATCCTCTTGTGGTGAATCCACAAAACAAAATAATCAGTCGAGGATCCCCACTTCCATTTTCCATGAAGTTTGCATTGTTGGAGCCTGATCCCATAGCAATTAAGAAAGATCCTGCAATCCCAATTGGGTCTTGTGATGTCTCTTCCAATTCTACATATAAATTTTCTCTCTGCAAAATATAATACCTTAAAAGCTCCTAGTGTTCCATTCAAAATACCATCCATCCCCCAAACATAAAATCTTTCTCCCGAGCCTATCCAGGACCTGAAAATAAGTCCCTTCACCCCATTGTCCACATATGCTCCCTTTAACTTCATAGAATATGTAAACAAAGCCAAAGTGAATATTATCGAAATTGAATATTTGTGGACTCATCCTGATAATTTTGAGAGGTTTTTCGATATATCAAGAGTGGTAGTCTAACAACCAATGTTGTAACTTCTAGTTCCAAAGGCATGTTACCAAAATTACCTACACCTCCCTCATAGAACATGATTTCTTTGAGTTCATCAAAGACTAATAAAGTTTAACCTTTCTACATGTCCCTACTTTCTAGATAATATGTACTAAACAATTACATAATAGACTCACTGGTGCCTCGGATAACGTGATGCCTTTGAAGGTCACCACGGCTCTAGAACTTACCTTGACTCCACCTAGTGGTTCTTATTACTCTTTGGAGTCAAAGAGAGGTCTCACTTGTAGGGAAAGTCAAAGATGCATAGGTGGCTCTCACCGATTTCTAGACAAGAAAGTTTCAAAGATGATTTTGGTAGTAGATGTCCTAGCCTCATTCGGAATGTTGATGAGTAAATGTTTCTTCCAAGACTTGGGAGGTGAAATTAAGATGAATTGGTCTTATAAAACCATACCCGTGAAGGGAGGCATGGATAAATTACTTCTGAGAAGAAGATGAGCTACACGGTATAAAACTCCAGAACTCTAGAAGCTAACATTTTGTACTAGGGTAGTATGCCAATGAATCATTTTGTGGCGACCAAGGAGGAAGAGGATATCCCCATCTTGATAGGCCTAAACATGCCTTCCCAAAGAGATTTGTATTTTGAAGAAGCATTGAGGAGATTCAAGTTACAAGAGGGCAGCTCTGAATTTCCAAATGATGCAAACCGTGAAGAAGAGGAAATGGTTCTTGGTGATTTTCAAGCAGAAAAATCAGCATATGTGTGTATTTGTGATGAGGAGATATTCTCATTCCCATTTGAAGATGAAGAATCCCTAGATCATGTTACCCAGGAAGATACCAAGCCGGTCTGTAATGAGCCCTTGAATAATGGGAAAGAACCATCTATACAAGAACTACTGAGATCCGTGGAAGAAACAGAGGACCCCGAGCTCAGTCTCAAACTCCTGATGCAAGCCATGAATATGCAAGACAAACATGAAGCTAACTTGGAAGCCTCAACTAGTGTGAAGGTTGGCTATGTTGAAACAAAGAAAGATGTGAAATATGATGTCCCTCTTGAACCAATGGTTGATGGATACAATGAAAAATTGAGGTGTTTCTTTCCCATTTGAAGAGGAAGAACCTTTCCATGATAAAGAAACTAAAGAAAAGAGTTTTGAGACCTCTAAAGATGAAGCTATTTTCAATGAAGGATCGGTAGAGTGTAGTGATTCCCAAAATGATGAGGTAATCCCTCTAGATAGTTTCCTTGAGCTGAAATATAAATATTCTTCAAATCCTTACAAGAAGAGTCAGTAGGAAACGATAAAGCATAACTCCATGTAGGAAATCTTAGATGTAGTAGAAGTTGTGGAAGATCCCGAGCTGATTCTTGATCTCTTCACTAGTGCCATGGACATACAATAAAATTATGAGTTCACATACAATCCTTTTCCACAATACTCAAGCACCTTGTAATGGAGTGAAGGAAAAGGATAAGTCTGAGGTTTCTCATGGAAAAGATGTCAATGAACATGGACCTAGGAAAGAAAGTAACTTAGAATATTCAAGGAATTGGAATGAAAATCAGCTTTGGGGTAGTGATGATATGCTCGATGGATAATCATATATATGGATAAATAGGGAAGGCAATCGCACAATGAAACAAATTTCAAAGAGCATGAAGGCAAAGAGAATCTCTAAGCAAGGACTTGAGCATCAAGAAGATCACATGGACTCACTCCTACAAGGTAAAATGACAATCATATAAGCACTTGGCTTCCATAAAAACTTAAGGAAAGGAGGTTACTTTCTTTAACAAGTCAATGAATTCATATAAAACCATCACTCATTGTTTCCCACTCACGGTAAATTTTGAGAAATGGAAAGTGCTTCAAGAAAGCAGTTTTCCCACCTACCTTAGGTGTGTTTCCCTTTCTTTTGCATGTGTTTCCCATACCCGTACTCATAGGTGTGTTTCCATTTCTTTTGTGTGTGTTTCCTTTCCTATTTTTTTTTCATTTCCTTTTAATGTGTGTGTGTGTTTTTCCTTCTTCCCTATTTCTCTCTTGTTATAGGTTGTACATGACTCCACGGGCCTAATGGATAAGGCACTAGTCAATATGTTGTGAGTTGAGATTCTAGATTCTTCATGCCATGTCTTCATTGCACTCAGTCCATGTCATGTCCCCAAGATAGAGCCAACTATTTTTGTGCAAATGTGCAATAGGGAAATTAGAAGTTTCCAAGCATGAAAACTATACCCCTGTGTCAAAATTTTCATGTTTTATCATTCCTAGGCACCCCAAGCCAAATTTGTCAGTATGATCACCCCCTATTTGATGTCAAATTGGTCCCCTAGGTGATTTAGGAAAGTCTATTCATTCCCCCTAGGTGATTTTAGGGAGTTATGAAAAGATGCTATCTTCTAAAAGTATTGGGAAGGTTTATCACCGGCCTTCCCGTGACTGGATCAAACTCCCTTAAGCGAAACGTAAGGACCAAATTTAACATGCAGGTGAATGGAAGACCTTAGAACATCATGGAAATAATTTTGGAAGGCTTGGGGAAGTTCTAAAAGACTCAGATCAATCTAAATAAAAATAGGGTTCACAAGTCTAGGTAGTTCACAGCCTAAAAATCTGCTTTAAAGGGCTTAAAAAGAAGATTCGGGGAGCTCAGTGTCTCAGGCGGTTTTCTCATGCATAAGTGGAGTACCAAATCAAAACTCTAATTTTTCAATGATCAAATAGAACAATAAATACATGATACCCCAACCATTGAATTCAAAATTCCATTTTCATTTATGACCATATAAATTTTTTTGAAAAAGTTCATCGGAGATCAAGTTATGACTATCATAAGTTCAAGACTTAGCCAAATTTTGGGAGGACACGTGTCGATCCATGATCTTGGTGGGATTTTTTGTCCCTTATGTCCCTCTAGATCAGGTAAATCAAGGTTAGATAAGTTCACCTATCCCCCTTGAATCCCTCTCATCCCCCATGTGACCTCGGAACCCTCATGTGACCTCCGAGACTTGACAGCCATCCCTAAGGTGTATTTTTGGAGCATCCATTCCTTGTTCTTGGATCAAGCACCACGTGTTAGCTCTAGGACCACCGTGGAAACTTATGTCCATCATGTCTCTAATTTGAGGGACATAAAACATGGAAAAATGAAACCAATCCTTTAGGAGAGTGTTTTGGTCATCCATATGACCAGTTTCCAGCCCCTCAGTGCTTTAAAGCTGATTTTGGAGCACTCATTCCTTGGCGTCGGATCGTTGCCACATGTCATCCACTTGACCACCATGGAATTTGATGTCCCTCACATCCCCAAGGTTAGGGACATAAAAAATGAAAAAATCTCCCAAATCCAACCTAAAAATTAGAAAAAAATTCTAACTATTAAATTTCTTCTACTTTTTTTTTTGCTTCTCCATTACAAGAAGGAAACTACAGAGAACACCAATCCACCACTCGACCATTGCGAAAGATTTAACCAGATCCATTACAGCACATTATCCTTCATTGAATGATGTAACATAGGCCTTTTATGAATAATTTATCAAGATAAGAAGAAGAAATGAAGAACAGAGAAGAATAACAATGGAAATCCCCATTGCCATGAAATCAAAATTTGAATAAATCTTCCAAACCGGAGCACGGATTGACAAACTATTTGTTTCTAAGTTCTTATCTCTTGAAGGCCGTTAAAAATCATATCAAACCTCTAATTTTCATTAAGGAATTCTCACATCGAAGAAATCCTCTTTCCAAATTCTACGATGGAAAAGCTTGATTTCCCATCAAACTCCGTCACCTGGATTGAACAGAAATTTCACGTGAAGGACAATAATGAAAAACCTATCGAAATGGAGTTGATTTCATTGTAAATGGAGACAAAACATATACCTATAAATTTTAATTTCCATTAATGGCCACCATGACAGAGTAGTGGAAAACATCTACAAGCTACCTCTTGACATCTCAAGGTTCCTGGGTGAAATCACCCGAAAATTGGAGGAAACAATCATCAATAAATCTAGTTTCGCATAAACTAGTTTTTGCAAAATGAATTCCCTATTTTTAGGGATATGGAGGGCTATTTTTTTAATCAGAATTCTTCCCTCTTCGAAGAAATTTCCAAATTCCCGAAGATACGACAGTGAAATCATCTGAAAAGTGGAGGGAATGATTGTTGAAAAATCTAGTTTCATGTGAACTAATTTTTGCTCCATGAAGCCACTATTTTTTAGGGATATGGAGGACTTATTTTTTTCAGTATTCTACCCTCGCCAATGAAAAATCATTTTCCCACTTGTTTATATGAAGTAATTACTCAAAATTTGAAGCGTGGAACCGTGGAATAAAACCTAAAATTTCAAGACCCGTTTATTTGAAATTTGACATTTGTAGCGCACTTACTAAAAATAACATGTCTCCTTTCATAGGTGATCACACTTAAGGTAAGCCTCCATTTGAAGATGCCATAAAGAAAGTGATGAACATATAGGGAGCATTGCAAGAAAGGTAATAAAAAGGTCATCTTGGCTCGAATTAACACTTACTAAAAATAATAAGTTACACTAAAAAGTATTTTTGGCACAATGGGTCATATAAGG